>JAWZYU010000029.1:29924507-30386007 GCA_038380435.1 Ryuthela nishihirai | reverse complement strand
GGGGCCCGTCAGCAATAAGGGCCCGTCAGATTAAGTGACTCTTTACTTTTTCTTACAAAAATTATTCTTAGTTAGGCTATATATCGATCCTATAAAATTCCATAAGAGCATTTTTTGTTATAATATGCTTTTAAAAAGAAACACTAGTTGGATTATGACATATTATCTCATTAATAGTAGTTGAACGAACCATTTCTTAACATCTTTTGTCCGCGTTAACTTACAGCATTTGTTTGTATTTTTCCTGTTAACCACCCCACCCCTGCAGCAGTAGCAACAGTTGGACTCTCCCAAACCCAACCCGTGCGATCAGGTATATTATATTGTTCATGTTTCGAGTTCCAGTAACATCGTCTGTGGTCTGTGTGTCAGTGTTACAAATTATAACAGTTTAAAAGTCTCTTGTCGGCACATTTGTTTCACCATTTCGTTGTAATTTGTTTAGTAAAACGATATATTCATTGGTGCTATAGTCTAACTGAACAATGGACAAGTATAAGCATAAGTCAGGAGCTGAGAAGCTGAAGGAGAGAAATAAAAAATAGGAAGTTATTAAGAAAGGGAGTAGAACTTTGTTTGAAGTCGGTGTAAAAGTGAATGTGGACAGTGAAGGTGCAAAAAATGCATGCCTGACTGCGCAACAGGCTTTTTTTCCTCTGAATGTCATCATTGGGCCCAGAATAATTGCTATTAATGATTTGTAAAGATAAAAAGTATTCAAGGGGGGGGGGGGGCGAGCATAATATTACATAAGGGCCCATAAATTCTCTCGGCGGCCCTGACTATACCCACCAACATTCGTAAGATTCAATTCTTACAGAACAAGATTTTGAGAACTGCTATCGATGCCCCCCTGGTTTGTCACTAACAGACAACTCCATAAAGACCTGGGCATCGATCATATATATATATACACATAAGTAGTTACGTCGCACTATGGGGATACGTCGCACAGTGCTTCCCACCCTATGACGTCACCGGCCACGTCCAGTACACACTCACCGCTATCCAACGTATTAATATTCATAATTGACCACGCCCCTTATTAATATTCATAACCTCCCACGCCCACTAATTAATATTCATAATTAATAATTAATTAATGTTTTATGATTGATTAATCCCCTTTTATTAAAAATTCTCCCTCTTTATTAAAAATTCATCCCCCTCTATTAAAAACCCGTGGCGCCCTCTAGTGTATATTGTGAGTACTATATTTAGAAAAGCCCTCTATTTTAACTGAAATTATTCCCCATTTTTACTCCCCCCCTCATTAAAAAAACCCTTATCAAAAGTTCCGCCCCCCTTTATAAAAACCCTACCTGTATTTTTAAGTTCCCTCTTTAAAGACCACCTGGTTGACCCACCTGTATTTTTAAGCCCCTCTCTGAATTTCCTAACACCTGAAAAAGTTTTCGATTTTTAGTGGCGCCATCTATTGTATACTTTAGTAAGCATTCTGTTTTAATCGAAATTTTTCCAATCTTTTCACTCCCCATTATCAAAACTGCCCCTTGGTTGACTTTTTTTTTTTAAAACCTCTTATAAAAAGGTCCTCCTCCCCTCTGTTAAACTCCCCTCTCACCGATCACAAACTCCCGAATAAGTCCCTAGATTTCTACTCTCATATGAAATTTGCAAAGTCCAACTAAATTTTCGGTGGCATCCTCTCATGATAGCTGATGCAATCCTCAAAAATAATTGCAAGGTCCCATGTTTTGCGAATTCGACCTTCACTAGAATAAGGACTATCCCACAGTAACTGTTTTAAAAGACTGTCCTGCAGAAAATGAAAAAATGCTATTGGGTAAAAAAATTAATAAAAGGAAAACCAAAAATATTTGTTTTAAAAACAAATTATTCGTAATTATGAAAAATATTCAGGGGTAATATTATAAGTTATGATAAATAACAACAGATAAAAAGATTTATCTCATAGGCAATAGGTTAGCACACTCAGCTTCTGATCTAAAAAACCTAGCGATACATGGTAAGACATGAGTGTTGTTTTTGTACTGAGTACCTTCTACTATGTCGTATGAAAGGATTCTCTAACCGTTACGACAAATAGTTGCTTAATGCTATATTTATTTTTAAAGATACATTGATTTCGAACTCACTAAGATTCTTACATGCAATCAACAGATGCACATATTAGGACCTATACCTTTCATCTCCTAACATATGAAAAGGAAAGTTTGGCAGTTTTAATACAATGGCATGAATAGTCATTGTAAATTATAGTATGTTGACTACATTCACATTAAGTCTGATTCGAGTAAATGGAAAACAATAGCTGTTATTACTTTCAAGCAGAATAAAAATCCTCTTTAATTTTACATAAACCTATGACTATGTAAAGATTATGTATGTACGAGAATGTTTCTCTGATCTTATGCAAAGTACAGATGCGCTCCTGGCAGAGGTCATGGTCTGTTCTTATCGACGGGGTCAAGGGGTGATTGCAGACAGAACTGCCGATGCACACTAACTGCTTAGCAATATTTGCATTTGCTACTGATAAACGATTTCCTTCATTAAAAATAGAAGCTAAGTAAATAATTCGGATACCGCTTTACTCCCAATGTTTACTTGAAAGGAATCTTTCCCATGAGGGGTTTATCAGATAGCTATAAAGGTCACTGTTTTGCTCAACCTTGAACATGTCGAAAGATGTATTTTAACCCCAAGGGGCGTTTATGAGATATGGTAAAGCTCAATTTTTTGGACACATATAAAGGTTAGCATAGGACCTGCATTTACTAGTTTCTTCTGAGCTACAGTCTGTCGTTGGTCACCATGGAGAAAACCACGCTCTCCTTCGGTGAAGTTGTTCGATCTCTGCTAAAGAGCGTCGGTATCCCGTCGTACCAAAAACCAATATCGTATGAAGAATGTCTACAAATTTTAATGAATATATTGACAGAAAAAATTTTGCAAGCCTTAAACATCGTGTGTGATTGAGAGACCATCACCATTGAACTGGACGAAGTGGCTCATGAATATTTATGCAGAGTCTGTTTTGCAGAAGAAACGGCACTAAAACATGCTGAAAGCATGGACTATTGGGCCGTGGTGGAGGACGCTATGACCTCCATAGAAATAGCTAACATTGTTGAAGTGGTGGCATAACACGAGAAAAAACAAAGGTTCTTTTCAGAACCACCTCATTTGTGTAGAAGGAATTGCCGATCGTACAATTTCTTCTTTCTGTTTGCAACTCTTACTTCTCTATCTACATATTTCTTTTTTATCTCCACAGTCAACCCATTGTCTCCCCGATTAACAGAGTGAATTTTATATGGTGTTTAACCTTCAGTTAAAATTATAATTTTACACACTACGTTAGGATTAACAACTCATAGTGTAAAAGTAGTTTTTGTTGCTAGGATACCTCTCCACTTTTAAAATTTAGATGTTACACATTCTTGTAGAGTCTCTCTCTCGCAATTTCGCACACATTTATTAAAAGTATCAACTTTTTTATGAATCAGTTTAATCATCAGTAATGGGTATATTTGGAGAAAATCAAAGGGACAAGTTTCTTGCTTCCTCACGCGGAAATCCGAGCTTAAACGCTAAGCCAAATGATCAGACTTGGATCGGCTCGGTGCAAGATGAATGACAGCTCTGCACGCTTGCACAGTTGGAGCGCCCTCTATCGGCGGCGTCTTTCTGGTACTTTGACCGTTTTTTGCCAAATGGAGAATGATTGGATTTTTGTAGGGATAAACTCTCTCTCTTACAGTATAGTGGGTGAATGGTCTTTACTGCTGAAAAACTTTTACCTTACTATTTCTTTTTGTGATTTAATTGAGTGCCTTCTCTTCGAATGCATGAAGTGTGGTACGAATACTGACGTAACGCAGCTAGGGTTGGCTAGAATGCGACGTAGGTAGAATGCGACGAAACGCAGCTAGCTGTTGGGAGACAGATGGTCATCTCCCATCAAGTGTTCTTTAATGTGAACAGGGTATGGCTCTCCCGCACACGGGGCCACGGCTTAACGTCCCATCCGACGGACGGCGGCCTTTCAAAGCCCATCGGTGTCCCCTACTGACCGTGGGCAAGGCGGGGAATTTTGCGGAGATAAATCTCAACGCTAACCCATCTGGGACTCGAAACTAGGATACGATTACGAGCCTGGCGCGCTACCGACTTAGCCCCCCCCCCCCCCCCGCCCCAACGCAGCTAACATTACGATCGAAGGGTGTTCCAGTTATAGAGTAAACACAAAGGAAGCAAAGGCTATTCTGCTTAGGTGGTGCCCCTCCCCCGGGCAGGATGTTTTTGCTACTTTTTGAATTTATTTTGGAAAGTCTGAGACGTGGCTATCTGATATAGACAGAAACACTTCAGCTTTATTTTCCAAATATGTGTTCGTCATTTCGGCTTCTGAGTTATTAGTTTTAGTGGATTGGATTGTTTTACCTCTGAGCGGCACATCTTTGCACACCATGAGCTAAATGGCCAGGCCACAAGGACCCTGAAGGCTCAGAGAAAGTTGAGGGAGGGGACCCACTGGAACAGCTGTTGGGAGACAGATGGTAGCCTCCCGTCAAGGCCATCCAACCTGTTCTTTAACGTGCACAGGGTATGGCTCTCCCGCACACGGGGCCACGGCTTAACGTCCCATCCGACGGACGGCGGCCTTTCCAAGCCCATCGGTGTCCCCTACTGACCGTGGGCAAGGCGGAGAAATTTTGCGGAGATAAATCTCAACGCTGACCCAGCTAGGACTCGAACCTGGGAACTACAGATTACGAGCCTGGCGCGCTACCGACTGAGCCACCCCCGCCCCATTTAGTGGATTGATATTTCCGGTTTTCAAGTAGCTATATTTGTTGTGTTGAGCTTTAGGAAATGTTCCTGATCTTTTCCCATGTACGTTGTTGATTTTTCCGATATTTCTGTCATCCATTCCAGCATATTTTGAAGGTATTCTATCATCTCCAGTACTGTTTGATTATAAAAGCTGTAATGCCTTCCACTTCGAAGAATTTTGAAAAATATTTTCTCTTCCACTGTAGTGTGTGCGTATTTACTGTTATTCCAATTTAACTACATATAATGTCTTTCAATCAGTTCTACCAACGATTTCGTTGGTTTTTACAGTTGTTTTCTCTGACATTGCATATATTTTGAATATATAATAATGAATGTAATGGATCTTGATTTTCTACAGTGAGATCCTAGTATACTAATATTTCATGGTTTTCCGGTGATTCTCCTTCGCCTAAAGAGGGACTTTCATCAGTCTTTAAGATCACTTTTCCTCCACGAATTAAAAGTCATACCCAAGAAAATTCGTATTATTGCATATATCACTTCCTTTGAAATTTCTATCTTATAGTATTTTTGCTCGAAAGAATAGTATATAGATATTAAGAAGCAGACACGATATATGTTTGAAAGAATTTACGGGGATATTTTTAAACACGTAAATATTCTACTGTGTATACCTATATATTCTCATTTCGGCATATTTAGAAGATAATCTGTCATCCACCCTGCTAGTACTTTGTACATTTTCTGGCCGCTCTTCTATGCCTTTTATTGTCCTGTGTGAGTAATCGATTTCACTGTAGTTCACTCCATTGGAGCGATTTTGCACTTGTTCAGAAAAGTAAATATTAGATGCACATACAACTGAAAAGTTACATGTAATATTCACATGCTTGCACAAAAAATGAATGTTGCTGACTAGCATCTTCACTAGAAATGAACGTTGTTGTAAGAAATTGTGACATTAACACCCTAATACTTAAAAAATTAATACTTGTGGTTAAACTATTGTTATTTGTATTCTCCTTGCTGGCACAGGGCGCCCTCTGTAGGACTGTTTTGCATCATAGCTGTTTTGAGGCGAACCGATGAATGCTTACTTTTACGTTACGTTTTTGATATTTTTTCTTTTAATGTGTGAATGCGGGTAGGGTGCTTTTCTTTCGCTTTGCTATCGCTTTTCTTTTTCAATCTTACTTCTGTAATGTGGCCATTGATTGTCTTGATAAGTGTTTGAAGTGTAATATAAGCATTGAAAGACTTGGCGCTTTATGCGTAAGGTCCGGAAAACGGTTGAAACGCAAAGTATTGTCTAACAGATCGATTCTGGGAGCCCTCAGAATCGAGAAGAATTTAGTACACACTAATGGAATTTACTGGAGTAATGCTACTTTCTATAGGTAGTGTTATTTCAGATTTCCAAACAAGTGAAACACGAATACATAACATTATCAAAAAACGGGCCCTTGCAGGAAAACCAACCACTTTCACACTTATAAAAAATAGTGCCACTTGTTCTGAGAATTCCACACCGGTGCCGGAAAAACCAACCATTTTCGCACAAACATAGTGTACTTACTTGTTCTAAGAATTCCACACTAGTATAGAAATATATATTCTCATGCAGAAAAAATAACTGAACCGATCTTAGACATGAAAATGTGCGTGTTAGATTTCCTCGTGTAGTGAAACATCTAATTTCAGCCATGTCATGACTTTTTATCTTTTCAAATCTTAATTACATATTATCCTGATCATCGTTCATTGACCAGGATTGTATTTTAGCAAAGTACCTGGTCATATCACTACTGTGAGAAAGATCGCCCTCCATGCTCCATTTTTGCATCGAGATCACCACCAGAACTCTACATTTTCGTGGTTATTGGTCGGAAAAAATAATAATCTGACTCAGATGATGGTTGCGATTTATCTACGTTGGTCGTTAAAGTATGGATTATTAGAAAGTAAATATACACATAGGGAAGATGAATCAGTGATTGTGTTCTTTTGAGCAAGTTACTTTAATTATCTTGCGAGATGTATGAGAAAACGCAAAGAATAGATATTGAGGGTTTACGATTCTATGGAGAAACACGCATCTGAAGTTTAAGCTATATAATGAGTTAGTTTATCTCTAAGATTGTATGACAGTGACGCTTTCATAAGCAAACTTGCATTCAGTTTGTCTTTCATTCTAAATGCTTGTTGTTTACAGTGCAAAACGATCCACTGAATTTCCCCCTCGTATGCCTTTTTCCAGGAAAAGGTACATTGCAGGGTCTGTTATCAACTCTAGATTAATATTTGTCATCTTCAGGCATGAAGTTACTCCAGGAGCTGTATAACATGACAGGGATCAATTTCTTGTATCTGACACATAGTTTTCTCAAACACATCAGCTAAGAGGAGCACGTCTGTGTACAAGTCGTGATATTGGCCTAGGTTTTTCATGTCGAATGAGTTCCATACTTTCATTGCATGGATATAGTCTTCTTCCCCTAGCTCTTCTCGGAGGAGCCGATCATAATGTGTGTAACCTCAATTTTAAGCTCCCAAATAAGATTCCATTTATATTTTATAACCTAAAGGGATATGAAAGCCATCTTATTATGCAAGGAATCGGTATGATCAAAAAATAAGAACATTAATTGCATTTCCAATAACATGGAAAAATACACAGCATTCTCCCTTGGAACTTTGAATTTCATAGATTCCTATCAATTTTTAAGTGCATTTCTTGAGAAGCTAGTCAATAACCTATTGGCAGAAGAATTCCATTTTCAATCTGTACTTAAGCGTAAAAAAACCCACCGAAGATAAGATGGGAGCTTCTGCTGCCCTCTCTGCCACAGTGTGGCATTTCATCATGTCATTATTTATTTCAATTTGTCAATAGAGTTGAGGAAGATAAAAGCACGGAGCGGGCAGTCTGCTCACAAGTAAACGATTTAGATAAACAATAGCATATCTGTTTTCGCATCAACGGGGTGTTCTATAGGTCAGTGCATAAGTGACCCCCCTGACCTTTACCAGCTGGTGGGCAGCCTGTGCGCACACTCGTTTCCAGCCCTTCAGATAAGCGACAATAATAGCAGGAGCTTTCAGTACTTGTAATAGAGGATTTTAAGAAGTAGGAGCGTGTATGGAGAGAAGGGTATTTCAGGACTTGCAATGTTTCACACTGAGTGACTCAGTATGTAAAGACATTATTTTTTGTTTGTCGCTTCTTGTGCGCTGAACGTGAGAACATCGATTTTCGTGACATATGTGCAGAATTCTTTTACTGAGGCCAGTTCATAACATATATGTCAGAGCATAGTTAGGCGGATTTTTATGTTATCGAAGACGCTTTCTCATGTAGCTTGTTCCATAGATACACTGATATAATCGTTAAAGTATTTGCTAAATTTTGACTGTCAATCCAGTTGCAAATTTCGGTGGATTAACTCAGGTAAGTTGAGAGGTTATGATCGATCGTGTGAGATTCAAATGTATTATTTTTAGAGTAGCTTAGTGTATTTGTTAAAACTAATGTCCCCTACTCCATTAACATACATTCACGTTGGAACTAAAGTTTTTTACGCACCGTAAGCTGAAACGCAAGGGTACCCACAACGTACTTTTAGCTTCTTACTTTCTGTAGCAATCTGCCTCGTTTCTTTACAGAATTATTTTTTACCCGATGAAAACAACTGACCTTGTAAAGCGTAGTGAACACACGCGTACTGGTGCTGCAACGTGAAATAAAATTTCATCAGCGTGATGAGGCACACGTTCGCCGATAAACGGTGGAAAAGACGATTTTTTAAAACTGTGAGAGCGTTTAGAACTGTAGATTTTTAAAAAATAATTACTCCCAAACAATTAGCTGATTTTTATTCGGAGGAAGAAATTGTTATCGATTGTTACTGCGTAGCGTTACTGCTTAGGAAGGAGTAATATTTTGCATCATGTACTGAGGATGCAGCAGTTATAAGTATTAGGAATAAAAAGTTTTAAACCATGTCGCATAACGGATATACTTACGGAGAGTAATTAATTGAGACATGGCAGAGATAAGAATTTAATGTAAAACCACTTTATCGTTCCAAAACAAGTCCTGATGTGGAAAGTGCAGAATATGTGTGAATACAAATATATGACATCGGGTTGAATACAAATATATTCAACCTGATGAAGAATAATTTTAATAAGAGAGTGTGCTGTGAAATACTTGCCAGAATAGATGCCTCAGTTGACTAAGAGTCGAAATTTGTAACTGAAAAATGTATTTTACTAGATTATCAAAAGATTAATTTTCATAGAATGGCAACTTGATTAAATGATCAGTGTTACGACTTTACAATTTTTATTTTAATCTCCGCTTTTGCAGAGACTTTCCTCGAATCTGTGGATTGATGTCTACAGATGTGGATTAAACGAAAAAAATAAACCTTCTATCCCTGTGTCTTAATTTTATACAGGTAGCTTTTGTTAACTATGAAAAGCTAACAATCTTAACACAAAAGTAGAAAACGAGAATATTACTTTTTCTCCTTTTATATGTCATCGGTTTTACAACAATATTGAAGTCTCGTCACGAATACTTCAGCGATTTATTTTTCCATGCTATGTAATAGAATATATAACTGTCAAACGTATTCAAAAAAACAAGGTGTTAATAAAAGTGTTTTTACAGATTTTCAATTCTATTTGGATATTTGGGAATCGAGCGTGAATTCGAAATAAATAAACAAACTATAAAGTATACCTATATTCTTCCTCTGGGTGAAGGGAACTTTCATGTTTCAGACCGGTGATTCTCTATGCTTCACCCATATGGGCGAATACTACACCTACCAATATTCTTAAGATTCAGGTCTTACAGAACAAGATTTTGAGAACTGCGAGTCTGTGAGAGAGAACTGCGGTCTATGCCCCCTGGTTTGTTACTAACAGACAACTTCATAAAGACCTGGGCATCGACCATATATATATACACATATAAAACGCACCTCAAAAAGATCTTTTGAGATGTAAGCAATAATCCCAATGAGATTATTTCTTCTCTGATTCTTTACTATAATACTGTTTTGAACAAGTACAAGAGGCCTAAAACGGTAGCGTTCTCTGAGGAGACCTACCCGTTTTAGGTTTCTTATACAATTTTACTGCTTTTTTTTTAGCTTTTCTTATGTTTGCCCCTAGGGACCCACCTAAGGGTGATTTACTTATATATTTTGTGATCTCACGAACCCGATGGCTCGCGGACCATAGCTTTGAGAATACCGTTTTGAAAGGTTTACATAAAAAATGATTTCTGGAGGTAAACAGTCAGGAATAGGGCTAGAGCTTTCCTTATTACACTCATTTCTCTTCAATGGTGAACATTATTTTTTATGCAATATTGTGTTGATAGAATTCCCGAGGTTTAGTGCATGTTACGGTCGGTAGATGGCGCAGGTTACTGTCTGTATTTGAAAATGTTTTGTTGGAAAAAAGAATATATCAATATCCATATGAGGTATTTATGAATCATTGATTTACACGAATCATTCATTTAATTCCAAGAAGTCCGTGTTTTTTATGCCATGTTGTTGTATTTAGTTAATATATGTTGGTATATTTTGTGTAAAACATAATTTATTGATGATATATAATAAAAATATGGTTTTTTACCACATGCATCATTTTACTGCATTAGCACTATTGATCCATTGGTAACATATATTTGCATTATAGAAAGCCATCGGCCCTGATCATTGAGTTCGTGCAGATTCCACGTAGAAATTCTTTGTCTCCTTTGCTAAGTCGGTTAGCTGCCTTCTTCGTTGAATGCATCAGGATTCTGGCTGCGAAAGTTCTTTGTTGAATACCTCACGATTCCTCCTCAGTGACTACGATACCCAACCACATCCCATTTGCGATTAACTGCACGATGATTGGATCATCGTGCAGGCATCATTTTAACATGATTTTATGCAGGCATCATTTTAACATCATTTTAACATGATGCCTGCACGATGATCCAATCATCGTGCAGTTAATCGCAAATGGGATGTGGTTCGGTATCGTAGTCACTGAGGAGGAATCGTGAGGTATTCAACAATTCGGAAGTTTCTGGAAATTCGGAAGTTTCTGGGGGAAGGGTGCTTCCAGGCCTCAATATCCTGAACGTCAACAACCTGTACAGTCGCTCAAAAAAATATCCGAACACTGTGGTTGATTACAGAATTCAGGAAAAAAATCTGGCAACGATTTTTTTAGAAATTAATGATCTGGCAACCTTCATGTACTGTCACTAATTTCTAAAAAATCGTTGCCATATATTTTTTCGGAATTCTGTAATTAACCAGAGTGTTCGAATATTTTTTTGAGCGACTGTACCTCACGCTCAGCCCAGTGGAGCAAATGGCACGCATCATTCATTTCCAAAGACTCTGTTAGCGTTGATGGCAAAAATGTCTCCATCGAGCGAGCTGGCACCAATCTGATGAGAGTCACTGTTCGTAAGGGAGCCACCTTGTTGAGGTGAGGAGGCAGTCACTGGAGCCGAGGCAGCTTAGATTCTATATCCTTGTTTGTGGCCGTCCGAGACATAGATTAAATTTATGTTTTGACCGATGGATGAGCTTTACTCCTATTCGCCATTAGGTAGTCGGGGATGAGCTGTATCTATATGGTACTGTCTTGCCCCTGACCGTAGGTAGTGGTGAATATGGCATTTCCCTGTACTGGTAGTGCTTCAGGAGGAACTAGTGGGTCTTGTTCTCATATATGTATTTACCGGTGAGCATAAAAGTGTGGATTTTTATCTTTCGTTCGAACATTATTTTTGAAAATGGAAAATGTGGTTTGTTTCGATAGCAAATGGTGACACATCTGTAGTACTTTGTATTAAAACTGGAACAAATTGTTTCAATCCACATGCGAGTTTCTTGAACTCTTGTGGAGGTTTTCGATCTACCCAGTACAAATTGGATGAATAGTTTTAGAAAATAAGTTGCGTAAAATGCAACTTTATATCAAGTGTATGTTTATGAAATGGGAATAAATTATTATTTAAAGAGAGAGAGTTCCGCTCAGAGGTAGAATAACCCAACACACACGACTCAAGACAGTTGGGAAGGGAGGGAAGGAGGGGCTCCTTTGTTTGGATTGGGTTGCTTTTCCTCTGAGCGGCACTGTTTCGTACACAATGGGCTAAATGGCCAGGTCACAAGGCTCAGGTTGGGGGAGAGTACACACTAGAACAGATCTTAGGAGGCAGATTGTAGCCTCTCGTTAGTTATGCTGATTTCGCACACGACGCCACGACTTAACGTCCCATCCGACGGACGGCGGTCTTTCCAAGACCAGGGGTAGCTTTCCAAGCCCAGATTTCCAAGCCAGGAAATGAAGAGACTATGGTTGGGGAGGGGGGGGAAACGAAAATTTGCCAACTCGAAAATCAAATTTTCCCTACTGAGAAAATAAGTACATAAATTTAATGCTATATCTTCTGTAACTAACATACCCGGAATTTCGTTCAGTGGGAGTGGGGGAGGGGGCACAGCTTACTTCGATTTTGGATTTGTGACTCGAACCCAACCTGAGAAATAGGAGATATGAAGACGCTTGTTCCTCTAAATCTCCAGAACACGTGTGTCAAAAGTAACAAGCTTTGCGTCAAATGAAAGCTTCTGACGCGGCGAATGACATAGGCTATAAAAATTTGACCCCCTGCCTTCGTACTCCCCCCTCTGAAAAGTGGTGGAAATATGAAAACAATTGTCCCTCTCTATCTCCTAAAGGCGAGTGCGTAAAGTAACGAGCTTTGATGCGGTGAATGTCATGGGCTCTAAAAAATGACACCTCCATTCATTCTTCTCTCCTAGAAATGGGAACTCTGAAAGCTGTTCTATATATCTTACGAATGTGGGGGTCCATAATTATAGTGAGATGTCAAATGGAAGCACGTATAATGACCGTCATTAACTATTACGAATTTTGTCCTCTATTCCCCTCCCCCCTGATAAAAAAGGGAGGACGGATTTTCGCGGGGTTCGACTTTGACGAGTCATATCTCAAATTAAAGCTTTTGGCTCCTCCAATGTCATGGGCTAGCTGAAATATGACTCCAAAAGGGAGGAAATATGTGGTCGATGTTTATGAATCATATCAAATGAAAGTTTTTGAAGTTATGTGCTTTTAGTGACAAAAATATAAAAAATACCCTCTCAAGCAGCTGCTTGCCACAGAGGTCTAACAGTAGCATGTCAGTTTATATGCCATATTAGAAGGTCCTATGAGGATGGCAGGACCTCGGCAGAAAAACAGCAGAAACGTCCATGACTTATCCGGGCTCGAACCTAGGTCCCTTAGATCAGTAGCCAAGCGCGCTAACCACTCTGCCACGGAACGGCTAAAAATAAATACCCTCTCAAGCAGCTGCTTGCCACAGAGGTCTGACAGGAGCCTGTCAGTTTCTATGCCACAGTAGAAAATCTGAGAGGATGGCAGGACCTCAGCAGAAAAGCGACATATACAACCATGCCTTACCCGGGGCTCGAACCCAGATCAGTAAACAAGCGTGCTAACCACTCTGCCATGGGATGGTGCAATCAGTTACTGAGTTCGTATTCACTTCGAAGGAAGACAGGGCACCAATTTACCTGCTCAACAAGATTGCTGGAGCCCTATCTTCTTTTGAAGTGAATACGAACTCAGTGACCGATTGCACCATCGATATGCTTTAGGTTTATTTTACACTTTTAGTGCCATTTAGGAAGATAACTATTTTTTTAAATTTTTTAATTCACAACTCACCTATATTTTAGTAAGTGGCTTCAAATTTTGCCAACTTCACAAGATTTTACCAAGTTTTCTCGATTTTGCTAATTCCCCTTAATTTCAAAAAAAAAAATCCCAATTTTCACACTTCACCTATATTTTACCAAGTGGCTTGGAATTTTGTCAACTGCCCTAGATTTTGCAAATTCTCCTAAATTTTTCCAACTCGCCGTATATTTACAGAAAAAAAATCCAAATTTTTACATCTTCCCTGAATTTGCCAAGTGACTTCGAATTTTACCAACTCTCCTTAATTGCAGAAAAACAAGCCCAATTTTCACAACTCGCCTGTATTTTACCAAATGGCTTAGAATTTCGCCAACTGCCCTAGATTTTTCCAACTTGCCATAATTTTGGAGAAAAAAATCCCACTTTTTACATCTCATCTGAACTTATCAAGTGGCCTCAAGGTTTTGCGAAAAGTTCTAGATTTTACGAACTCTTCTTAATGTCACAGATATTTACAACTCACCTGTATTTTACCGAGTGGTTTCCAATTTTGCCAACTCCAATAGATTTTTTCAAATTTCCTCCATTTGGCCAACTCACCTTAATTTCATAAAAACAATCCCAATTTTTACATGTCTCCTGAATTTGCCATGTCACTTCATATTTTGAAAACTCCACAAGATTTTGACAAATTTCCTCGATTTTACCAACTCTTTCTGCCGTCCCGTTGCCGAGTGGTTAAGGCGCTTGGCTACTGATCTACGGACCTGAGTTCGAGCCCCGGGTAAGGCATGGATGTTCGTGTCATTTTTCTGCTGAGGTCCTGCCATCATCTCAGACCTTCTACTTTGGCATATAAACTGACAGGCTCCTGTCAGACCTCTGTGGCAAGCAGCTGCTTGAGGGGGTATTTATTTTTTATTTATTTATTTTAACTTTTCAAAATCAATCCCAATTTTCACAACTCGCCTTATTTTGCCAAGTAAATTCGAATTTTACCAACTGCCCCAGATTCTTCCCAAGTTGCCTCGATTTTGCCAACTCACCATAATTTTACAGAAAAAATCCCAATTTTTACATCTCACCAGAATTTTGCAAAGTCACTCCGAATTTTCCCAACTTCTAAAGATTTGCCACTCTCCTAGATTTTTGGCAACTCGTCATAATTTTACAGAAAAAAATCTCAATTTTTGCATTTGACTGGAATTTTGCCAAGTCATTCCTAATTTTGTCAACTCACCAAGATTTTGCCAGCTTACCTATATTTTACCGAATGGCTTCGAATTTTGCCAACTCCCCAAGATGTTGCCAAGTTGTTACGATTTTTGCGAGCTTCCCTAGATTTCGCCAAGTTGCCTCGATTTTGACAACTACCCTAGATTTCGCTAAGTTGTATAGATTTTACTAACTCCCTTTAATTTTACAAGAAAAAATTCCGAATTTTCACAACTCGCCTGGTTTTACAAAGTCGCTTCCAATTTTGCCACCCCCGATATACTTTGGGGGGAGCCTCCTCCTCATCCCCCCTCCATAGCTAAGTCCCTGTCCAAGCCCATCAGTGACCCCTACTGACAGTGGCGGGGTGCTTTGCGGAGATAAATCTCAATACTGGCCCAGCTAGGACTCGAACCTGGGAACTGCAGATTATGAGCCTGGCGCTCGACCGACTGAGCCACCCGACCTCACTCCTTTCGTAGTGTGACACTGTGGTCATCTGATCCAGCTTCCATAACTCTTTAAATGCTGAACAAATAATGTTAAATATCAAGATTTGAATAGATTTGATTATGGTCTTTAATTTATCTTCAGTCACATCGATTAAATGGATCTTTTAAATGCATATTTTAAAAGTTATAGAGCTTCGAATTTAGAATTCCATTGGCATAAACATGGAAATTCCTTGATATTTGACAGAGCTGTCTATTTACTTTTAAAAGTGAAATGTTGGTCTTGATTTTGATCACTTACCCAGTCCGCATCCGTCTAACCAAGTTAAGAGATTCATCTCCTGAGGCTTCCCAGTGAATTCATCTGCCCGGGTAGACAACACTTCTCGTAGTACATCCAAGCTCTGGAGATGAACGTACAATCGACCGAAGATGGTGAAACTCATGACTTCCCCGTACTGTTTGCTTAGATGATACAGATGCCGATGCATAGAGGAAGTCAGGAAAGGGTAATATCCCACTAAAGGCAATCCCCACGGTCCTGGAGGAAGCTGACCGCATTTTCGGAAGTAAAGCCACAGAATTAAGCCCAAGGTGACCGCCAGCAGAATAGCTGCGATCTCCATTGTTACGATGAGTTACGGAGAAATTGTTTCGATCAGTGCATTATATGCGTTTCAGATAACGGAAGGCTGATTAGATAAGTGTGACTCGAATCTTGTTGATACAGTGTCCTGTGACGGTATTTATTTTGGTTCATTGGAGGCAATGTCTGAAAGCTGTTGCCATGAAATGTAGGGACGAGATAGTTATGTAGGTTTCGCACTCAGTGCACGAACTATGGTTGAGTCTCCATTATCGACAGCAATTAGATACTCAGCAATATACATTACAATACTCAGTCGGTAGCCTGCCAGGCTCGTAATCTATAGTTCCCAGGTTCGAGTCCCAGCTGGGTCAACGTTGAGACTTATCTCTGCAAAATCCGCCGTCCGTCGGATAGGACATTAAGCCGTGGTTCCGTGTGCGGGAGAGCCATACTCTGTGCACGTTACAGAACACAGTGGATGTCCTTGACGGGAGGCTACCATCTGTCTCTTAACAGCTATACAGTGGGTCTCCTCCCACAACTTTCTCTGAGCCTTCTGCGTCCTTGTGACGTGGCCATTTAGCCCAATGTGTGCAAAAAAAGTGTCGTGGAGCGAAAAAAATAATGACGGGAGGCTACCATCTGTCTCTTAACAACTGTCCAGTGGGTCCCCTCCCACAACCTTCTCTGAGCCTTCTGGGTCCTTGTGACGTGGCCATTTAGCCCAATATGTGCAAAAAGAGTGTCGTGGGGCGAAAAAAGGGTGACGGTAGGCTACCATCTGTGTCTTAACAGGGTGATCCAGTGGGTCCCCTCCCACAACCTTCTCTGAGCCTTCTGGGTCCTTGTGACGTGGCCATTTAACCCAATGTGTGCAAAAAAAGTGTCGTCGAGCGAAAAAAGAGTGACGGGAGGCTACCATCTGCCTCTTAACAGCTGTCCAGTGGGTCCCCACCCACAATCTTCTCTGAGCCTTGTGGGTCCTTGTGACGTGGCCATTTAACCCAATGTGTGCAAAAAAAGTGTCGTGGAGCGAAAAACGAATGACGGGAGGCTACCATCTGTCTCTTAACAGCTGTCCAGTGGGTCCCCTCCCACAACCTTCTCTGAGACTTCTTGGTCCTTGTGACGTGGCCATCTAACCCAATTTGTGCAAAAAGAGTGTCGTGGAATGAAAAAAGAGTGACGGGAGGCTACCATCTGTCTCTTAACAGCTGTCCAGTGGGTACCTCCCACAACCATCTCTGAGCTTTCTGGGTCCTTGTGACATGGAAATTGAGCCCAAAGTGTGAAAAAAAAGTGTCGTGGAGCGAAAAAAGTGTGACGGGAGTCTACCATCTGTCTCTTAAGAGCTGTCCAGTGGGTCCCCTCCCACAACCTTCTCTGTGCCTTCTGGGTCCTTGTGACGTGGCCATTTAACCCAACGTGTGCAAAAAAAATTTGTCGTGGAGCAAAAAAAGATTGACGGGAGGCTACCATCTGTGTCTTAACAGGGATATCCAGTGGGTCCCCTCCCACAACCTTCTCTGAGCATTTTGGGTCCTTGTGACATGGCCATTTAACCCCACGTGTGCAAAAAAGTATCATAGAGCGAAAAAAGAGTGACGGGAGGCTACCATCTGTGTCTTAACAGGGTGATCCAGTGGGTCCCCTCCCACAACCTTCTCTGAGCCTTTTGGGTCCTTGTGGCATGGCCATTTAACCCAATGTGTGCAAAAAATTGTCATAGAGCGAAACAAGTGTGACGGGAGGCTACCATCTTCCTCTTAACAGCTGTTCAGTGGGTCCCCTCCCACAACCTTCTCTGAGCCTTTTGGGTCGTTGTGACGTGGCCATTTAGCCCAATGTGTGCAAAAAAAGTGTCGTGGAGCGAAAAACGAATGATGGGAGGCTACCATCTGTCTCTTAATAGCTGTCCAGTGGGTCCCTTCCCACAACCTTCTCTGTGCCTTCTGGGTCCTTGTGACGTGGCCATTTAACCCAATGTGTGCAAAAAAGTGTCGTGGAGTGAAAAAAGAGTGACGGGAGGCTACCATTTCTCTCTTAAGAGTTGTCCAGTGGGTCCCCTCCCACAACCTTCTCTGAGCCTTCTGGGTCCTTGTGACATGGCCATTTAGCCAAATGTGTGGCAAAAAAGTGTCGTGGAGCGAAAAGGTGTGACGGGAGTCTACCATCTGTCTCTTAAGAGCTGTCCAATGGGTCCCCTCCCACAACCTTCTCTGAGCTTTCGGGATCCTTGTGACGTGGCCATTTAACCCAATGTGTGCAAAAAAATTGTCGTGGAGCGAAAAACGAATGACGGGAGGCTACAATCTGTCTCTTAACAGCTGTCCAGTGGGTCCCCTCCCACAACCTTCTCTGAGCCTTCTGGGTCCTTGTGACGTGGCCATTTAACCCAATGTGTGCAAAAAAAGTGTCGTAGCCATTTAACATAATGTGTGCAAAAAAGTGTCGGGGAGCGAAAAAAGAGTAACGGGAGGCTACCATCTGTCTCTTAATAGCTGTCCAGTGGGTCCCCTCCCACAACCTTCTCTGAGCCTTCTGGGTCCTTGTGACGTGGCCATTTAACCCAATGTGTGCAAAAAAAGTGTCGTGGCGATTTAACACAATGTGTGCAAAAAAAGTGTCGTGGCGATTTAATACAATGTGTGCAAAAAAAGTGTCGTGGAGCCAAAAAATAGTGACGGAGGCTACCATTTCTCTCTTAATAGCTGTCCAGTGGGTCCCCTCCCACAATCTTCTCTGGGCATTCTGGGTCCTTGTGAGGTGGCCATTTAACCCAATGTGTGCAAACAAAGTGTCGTGGAGCGAAAAAAGAGTGACGGGAGGCTACCATCTGTCTCTTAATAGCTGTCCAGTGGGTCCCCTCCCACAACCTTCTCTGAGCCTTCTGGGTCCTTCTGACGTGGCCATTTAACACAATGTGTGCAAAAAAAGTGTCGTGGAGCCAAAAAATAGTGACGGAGTCTACCATCTGTCTCTTAAGAGCTGTCCAGTGGGTCCCCTCCCACAACCTTCTCTGAGCTTTCGGGATCCTTGTGACGTGGCCATTTAACCCAATGTGTGCGAAAAAAGTGTCGGGGAGCGAAAAAAGACTGACGGGAGGCTACCATTTGTCTCTTAATAGCTGTCCAGTGGGTCCCCTCCCACAACCTTCTCTGAGCCTTCTGGGTCCTTGTGACGTGGCCATTTAACCCAATGTGTGCAAAAAAAGTGTCGTGGCGATTTAACACAATGTGTGCAAAAAAAGTGTCGGGGAGCGAAAAAAGAGTGACGGGAGGCTACCATCTGTCTCTTAATAGCTGTCCAGTGTGTCCCCTCCCACAACCTTCTCTGAGCCTTCTGGGTCCTTGTGACGTCGCCATTTAACACAATGTGTGCAAACAAAGTGTCGTGGAGCCAAAAAATAGTGACGGAGGCTACCATTTCTCTCTTAATAGCTGTCCAGTGGGTCCCCTCCCACAACCTTCTCTAAGCATTCTGGGTCCTTGTGACGTGGCCATTTAACCCAATGTGTGCAAAAAAAGTGTCGTGGAGCGAAAAAAGAGTGACGGGAGGCTACCATCTGTCTCTTAATAGCTGTCCAGCGGGTCCCCTCCCACAACCTTCTCTGAGCCTTCTGGGTCCTTGTGACGTGGCCATTTAACCCAATGTGTGCAAGAAAAGTGTCGTGGAGCCAAAAAATAGTGACGGAGGCTACCATTTCTCTCTTAATAGCTGTCCAGTGGGTCCCCTCCCACAACCTTCTCTGAGCATTCTGAGTCCTTGTGACGTGGCCATTTAACCCAATGTGTGCAAAAAAAGTGTCGTGGAGTGAAAAAAGTATGACGGGAGGCTACCATCTGTCTCTTAACAGCTGTCCAGTGGGTCCCCTGCCACAACCATCTGTGAGCCTTTTGGGTCCTTGTGACGTGGCCATTTAGCCCAAAGTGTGCAAAAAAACTGTCGTGGAGCGAAAAAAGTGTGACGGAGTCTACCATCTGTCTCTTAAGAGCTGTTCAGTGGGTCCCCTCCCACAACCTTCTCTGATCTTTCGGGATTGTTGTGACGCAGTCATTTAGCCCAATGTGTGCAAAAAAAAGTGTCGTGGAGCGAAAAAAGAATGACGGCAGGCTAGCATCTCTCTATTAACAGCTGTCCAGTGGGTCCCCTCCCACAACCTTCTCTGTGCCTTCTGGGTCCTTGTGACGTGGCCATTTAACCCAATGTGTGTAAAAAAAATTTGTCGTGGAGCGAAAAAAGAGTGACGGGAGGCTACCATCTGTGTCTTAACAGGGTGATCCAGTGGGTCCCCTCCCACAAGCTTCTCTGAGCCTTTTGGGTCCTTGTGACATGGCCATTTAACCCAATGTGTGCAAAAAGTGTCATAGAACGAAAAAAGAGTGACGGGAGGCTACCATCTGTGTCTTAACAGGGTGATCCAGTGGGTCCCCTCCCACAACCTTCTTTGAGCCTTCTGGGTCCTTGTGACGTGGCCATTCAGCCCAATGTGTGCAAAAAAGTGTCGGGGAGCGAAAAAAAGTAATGGGAGGCTACCATCTGTCTCTTAAGAGCTGTCCAGTGGGTCCCCTCCCACAACCTTCTCTGCGCCTTCTGTGTCCTTGTGACGTGGCCATTTAACACAATGTGTGCAAAAAAAGTGTCGTGGATCGAAAAAAGAGTGACGGGACGTTACCGTCTGTCTCTTAATAGCTGATCCAGTGGGTCCCCTCCCACAACCTTCTCTGAGCCTTCTGGGTCCTTGTGACGTGGCCATTTAACCCAATGTGTGCAAAAAAGTGTCGTGGAGCAAAAAAAGACTGACAGGAGGCTACCATCTGTCTCTTAACAGCTGTCCAGTGGGTCCCCTGCCACAACCATCTGTGAGCCTTTTGGGTCCTTGTGACGTGGCCATTTAGCCCAAAGTGTGCAAAAAAACTGTCGTGGAGCGAAAAAAGTGTGACGGAGTCTACCATCTGTCTCTTAAGAGCTGTTCAGTGGGTTCCCTCCCACAATCTTCTCTGATCATTCGGGATTCTTGTGACGCAGTCATTTAGCCCAATGTTTGCAAAAAAAAGTGTCGTGGAGCGAAAAAAGAATGACGGCAGGCTAGCATCTCTCTATTAACAGCTGTCCAGTGGGTCCCCTCCCACAACCTTCTCTGTGCCTTCTGGGTCCTTGTGACGTGGCCATTTAACCCAATGTGTGTAAAAAAAATTTGTCGTGGAGCGAAAAAAGAGTGACGGGAGGCTACCATCTGTGTCTTAACAGGGTGATCCAGTGGGTCCCCTCCCACAACCTTCTCTGAGCCTTTTGGGTCCTTGTGACATGGCCATTTAACCCAATGTGTGCAAAAAAGTGTCATAGAACGAAAAAAGAGTGACGGGAGGCTACCATCTGTGTCTTAACAGGGTGATCCAGTGGGTCCCCTCCCACAACCTTCTTTGAGCCTTCTGGGTCCTTGTGACGTGGCCATTCAGCCCAATGTGTGCAAAAAAGTGTCGGGGAGCGAAAAAAAGTAATGGGAGGCTACCATCTGTCTCTTAAGAGCTGTCCAGTGGGTCCCCTCCCACAACCTTCTCTGCGCCTTCTGTGTCCTTGTGACGTGGCCATTTAACACAATGTGTGCAAAAAAAGTGTCGTGGATCGAAAAAAGAGTGACGGGACGTTACCCTCTGTCTCTTAATAGCTGATCCAGTGGGTCCCCTCCCACAACCTTCTCTGAGCCTTCTGGGTCCTTGTGACATGGCCATTTAACCCAATGTGTGCAAAAAAGTGTCGTGGAGCAAAAAAAGACTGACAGGAGGCTACCATCTGTCTCTTAACAGCTGTCCAGTGGGTCCCCACCCACAACCTTCTCTGAGTCTTCTGTGTCCTTGTGACGTGGCCATTTAACCCAATGTGTGCAAAAAACGTGTCGTGGAGCGAAAAAAGAGTGACGGAGGCTACCATCTGTCTCTTAAGAGCTGTCCAGTGGGTCCCCTCCCACAACTATCTCTGAGCCTTCTGGGTCTTTGTGACATGGCCATTCAGCCCAATGTGTGCAAAAAAAGTGTGGTGGAGCGAAAAAAGTGTGACGGGAGTCTACCATCTATCTCTTAACAGCTGTCCAGTGGGTCCCCTCCTACAACCTTCTCTGAGCCTTCTGGGTCCTTGTGACGTGGCCATTTAACCCAATGTGTGCAAAAAAAGTGTCGTGGAGCGAAAAAAGAGTGACGGGAGGCTACCATCTGTCTCTTAACAGCTGTCCAGTGGGTCCCCTGCCACAACCATCTGTGAGCCTTCTGGGTCTTTGTGACATGGCCATTCAGCCCAATGTGTGCAAAAAAAGTGTGGTGGAGCGAAAAAAGTGTGACGGGAGTCTACCATCTATCTCTTAACAGCTGTCCAGTGGGTCCCCTCCTACAACCTTCTCTGAGCCTTCTGGGTCCTTGTGACGTGGCCAATTAACCCAATGTGTGCAAAAAAAGTGTCGTGGAGCGAAAAAAGAGTGACGGAGGCTACCATCTGTCTCTTAAGAGCTGTCCAGTGGGTCCCCTCCCACAACTATCTCTGAGCCTTCTGGGTCTTTGTGACATGGCCATTCAGCCCAATGTGTGCAAAAAAAGTGTGGTGGAGCGAAAAAAGTGTGACGGGAGTCTACCATCTATCTCTTAACAGCTGTCCAGTGGGTCCCCTCCTACAACCTTCTCTGAGCCTTCTGGGTCCTTGTGACGTGGCCATTTAACCCAATGTGTGCAAAAAACGTGTCGTGGAGCGAAAAAAGAGTGACGGAGGCTACCATCTGTCTCTTAAGAGCTGTCCAGTGGGTCCCCTCCCACAACTATCTCTGAGCCTTCTGGGTCTTTGTGACATGGCCATTCAGCCCAATGTGTGCAAAAAAAGTGTGGTGGAGCGAAAAAAGTGTGACGGGAGTCTACCATCTATCTCTTAACAGCTGTCCAGTGGGTCCCCTCCTACAACCTTCTCTGAGCCTTCTGGGTCCTTGTGACGTGGCCATTTAACCCAATGTGTGCAAAAAAAGTGTCGTGGAGCGAAAAAAGAGTGACGGGAGGCTACCATCTGTCTCTTAACAGCTGTCCAGTGGGTCCCCTCCCACAACCTTCTCTGACCCTTCGGGGTCCGGTTAAAAACAACCCAACCTGTGCTATCTTTATTATTTTAACAAATAAACCTTTCCTAGTAAGGGAAAATAACTGTGACGTTGTATGAATATTCAGTAATTACTTCCCCCCACCCATTCGTACCATTTCCTTTAATCCTTATGGGAAAAATTATGCATGATTTGCTCGGGCATTTTTAAAAACATAACCTTGTCGTAAACCGAAAGCTAACTGTAGTTGGAAAAAGTTTATTTCACTCCTTCATCAATTTAATAAATTCCTAGAGTGACCGTTTACAATATTAGAACTGTGATTTAAAATATTAAACTTTTTTTGGAGCTATATAAAACAGAATTTTTCTTATTTGTCTCTGCAAAAGTTTCCTCGAATGTTGAAACTTTAAATCTTAACAAATTAAACAGCAATTCAATTGATAATCGGACTATTTATTTAACCGACGAACTGAAGGTGAATACGTATAAGTACCGTATGGTTCTACGGTTGCTTTGTTTTACCTCTGAGCAACATTTTTTTTGCACATAATGGGCTAAATGGCCAGGTCACAAGGACCCCGAGAGCTCATCGGTTGGAGGAAGGGAACCCACTGAATAGGGGATGAATGGTAGCCTTCCTTATGGCTATCCAGGGTTTTTCTCAAAGTGGTGATGTGCGAACCGGTGACAGTCCACAAGCCATCAGTCGCCCGTCCGCAGCGAGCTGCTGGAAAGAAATATGGTTTCAGGAGACATTGATATGGCATTGCGCCATGGTTGGTGCATTCCAAACTCCAGATGATGTTATGCAGGATGAGCAAAGTATCATGTGCTTAGAGAGCGGTCGGTCGCAACAGACAGTTTGAGAAGTACTGTTCGAAGTTGTGATTAGGGGAAGCTGTATACTGTGTGTTTAGTTCTCACTATTTAGGAGTATTTTTTGGCCAAACCGAGAGGCAGATCTTGAAAAAATATGGGGAGCATAAATAAATAATAGAATAAAGTAAATGATCTTTTAATCAGATTTTTATTCAAATTTATACTCATTTAGTAGTTACTGTAGTTGTTTAAATCTATATTTAAAAAACATATATTTTTGACTCCTCATTTAATATGTATATGTAGTACAGGCAGAAAAGTTTAAATATAAGTTATCTTATCAATGCTCAGACTGCAATATGGCCTCTATCAGAGATAAGATCTTATTTGGACTAGGAAAAATCAAAACCATATTGAAACTTCAATTCGGAATCCCCTTTCTTTAAAATGGTAGTTTTGTAAGAACACAGGGTTGATTCAATATCTAAGAACCTCCTTGGACATTTTCAAGTCCAAAGTACTCATTTTCCATCCCTGGTTTCTCCACTGAACTAGAAGGACCCATATCGCCTCTAGCGGCTGTGAGAATCTCGTTTTCAAAGAGAAAGAAGTTTTTCCTTTATCTACTGTTTCATTCCTTAAAAGTTTTAATCTGAGCTAGCGGATGATGAGGAAAACGCAAATAGTATTTCATTAGTAATTAGAGAACATAAAGTATTCGTCTTTTAATTCTTAAATCTAAAAAGTTGCGTTTCTCACAACCTCTCTCAGAAAAGCGGGTAGATTATTATTCAGGATTTATATTTTTCATTTATATTTTTCTTTAACCATTTCAGTGGTTGATGAAAAAGTGATGTTTTTATTTGGAAACGTTCATCATTTTGTAGGTTTTTTTCTTTTTCATTTATCCTTTTTTTTTTCTCTCCTTCATTTTATGTAATGATACTGATGTAATTTAGATCATATCTGTAAAACCATATATGTACATTCCCGCTGATAAGCTTCGGCTTAGTGAGTTTTTTTATGTAAAACAATTATAGATAATACTTATTGAAAATAGATTTGAATTTCAACTTGAATTTGAATCAGCTGAATATTTGATAAAAACTACCACTAAATTTTCCACTATCAAAATTTCATATTAATATCATTAATACAGTCGAATCTTTGTATAACAGGAGTCGACTGCTAAGAAAGAGGACTCCATGGAATTTTCTACGTGGGACTGACAGCATGGTATATTTCTGTGACTGTTTCCACCTTAGGGTAGAACAACCTTTAGTGCAGAAGTATGTTTTCGATACTCTGATACCCACTGTCCCACAGCATTTTCGGAGTCAATTTCAGGTACGTTATTTAGATTTTTTACTGATTGTGAGCTTTGCATCTACCTTTTACTTTCTAATTGCTGAAGGCAATCAAAAATTAAATTAACCGTTAATAAAACCAATACGCCAACGAAAACATTTTTTGGTTGAATCTGAGAATAATGATTCACAAGAAGCTTTTGAGTCATATACTGAAGGTAAAGATAAAAGAGAGAACTGTGTAGATAGCTGTAAGATTCGTGTTTCAGAGCCTGATACTTATGAAAGTAATGACCAAGATGGCAAAACGCTCGAGGAAACATGAGTTAGAGGATTCTTCCCCAGATATACCTTCGGATAATGATTTTACTATGTTAGAAGAAAAAACATCAAAAAAGAACCTTTTAAAAGACACTTGGAAAAGTTTAGCTCTTCAAACCTTGTAGCAATACGTTCTTCCGAAAAGCAAAAGTTCTCTAAATGTTCTAAAGTTGACAAGCTTTCATGATTTTTTCCTAGGATGTCGTGTTAAAGGACGTTTAACTCGAAATGGGAATCTTTTACTATATTTGAACTCGCAGAGCCAAATTAACAAACTCAGAAAATTGAAATCAATGTTTGGTCTAGATATTAATTGCAGATTCCCGCCCAATAAATTTAAGACTTTAGGTCTTAACAGAGGAGTAGAATTTGACATATCAGAAAAAGAAATTTTGGAACAACTAAACAATCAGGAAGTTACTGCATGTCGAAGAATAGTAAGATTCTTCAAAGAAGGAGATCATAGGAAAAAAGAACTTACAGATAGAATCGTCTTGAATTTCTCTTCCAAGAAATTGCCAACAGAAATTTATCTAGGTCTTTGTAGATTCCAACTACGAGAGTACTTTGAACCACCCGTTCTATGTTTTGTCTGCAACCACTACGGGCATAAAGCGGCAGTTTGGAAAAATAAACCAAGATGTAAGAACTGTTCCCAAGAACACTCACATAAAACATATAAAGTGAAAACTCTTTGCTGTCCTAATTGTGGGAAACAATATCCAGCAACATATGCTGGGTGCTCTGCTAAATTTGCAGCTTTCGTACAAAAGCATTCCAAATAAAAAATAACCTAACTTGGGCCTAAGCAGTGAATAGATCTAAGATCCTCACCCATTCTTCTGGTAATTTTAAGGCCTCCCAACCAAACACCTTTCAAGAAGTAAAAGCACAAATTCAACTGGAAGATTTTAAAGAATTTTCTTATCTCCCAAATAATAAACAAACTGCTTTCAGCCATGAATCATACCCTGATACTATGAAGGATTCGGTGTTATTGATAAAGAAATTAACAGATTTGGTGTTGAAATGCATCGGATTTATTGCTTCGAAAACTGAAGTCTCAGAGGAAGATATTAATTCCTTATTAGATATCAGAGACAAGATTGATCATGGCAAGCTTTAAAGATTCTAGCCAAATCCTTCAATGGAACTGTCATAACTATAATAATAAAATTCCTATTTTAAACAGTTTAATATCTAAATACAATATTAAAATAATGTCTCTGCAAGAGGTTTATTCTAAAAGCATTAAAATGTCTGGTTTCGTAACATATCAAGAAAACAAGAAATTTTTTTGAGGGGGAGTTGCTATCTTAGTAAATAAAGACCTCATTCAAAGAAGAATAACACTGCCTAGCAATCATACACTGTTGGAGGCAGTTGCATCATCATCATCATCTCCTCAAGCAGCCATGGGCTACGGAGGTCCAACCAGACCGTGCAATTTAGTTCTCCAATCTACTGCATCTGGCCACTGCACACCAATTCTAACAAGGTCCTGTTTGACATTGTCTGCCCACCGCATCCTAGGTCTTCCCCTCTTTCTGAGGCCTTTAGGCACGCTGTTCATAACCTTATTCGCTAATCTATAATTACCCATATAAGGCACCACTGGCTGGCGCTAGTCAAAGTGTGGCCCTTAGCAAAGATGTGGGGTATCGGCTATTTACGGAATTGTAATAGCCGATACCTTGTACTTTTTCGTTTTTTTCCGAATCGCCTTTTTAAAGTATTCTTATCTACTTTTTTTTTTTCGAATCGCCTTTTTAGGGTATTCTTAATGTATCTCGATATACAATACACCGCCTGACGCATTATTTAAAACGCCCTTAATGAGCGAAAGCCAAGTGAGAAAACAAAATATCACATGGGAAAGTCTGAAGAAGGACCTCCCAATCCCTGTGAAGATTTTGAATTGAATTGAATTGAAAGTCAAGTGAGAACGAATCGGTCAAGTGATGAATCTGTGAAGTGTGAACCTAAAGGCCTCAGAAAGAGGGGAAGACCTAGGATGCGGTGGGCAAACAATGTCAAACAGGACCTTGTTAAAATTTGGTGTGCAGTGGCCGTATGCAGCAGATGTAGCTCAGGACAGATATGCTTGGAGAACTAAATTGTAAGGTCTTGTTGGACCTCCATAGACCATGGCTACCTGAGGATGATGATGAATAACGACGACTACTTTTGTTTTTATTACGGATAGCTATGAAACCGTCTGCTATGGATAGGAACGCATGGTTTTATATCGGAAGGGATGAGTACTTTTCTTCTCTTACGGATAGGAACGAGTACTTTTTATTATTATGGAGTCTCTCTCTGCACAATATGCTGCTTAAAGTAGCCCAAGTAACAAAGTGCCCAAGTTTCACTACCATAACTAACCCTAGAAAGAACCAAACTATTATACACTCTAATTTTAGTCTTTAGGTGTATACGCCTATTTCTCCACACTTTCCATAGATTCTTAAAAGTGCCGGCAGCAATCCCTATTCGTCTATTAATCTCATGTCATGCCGAACATCAATTGATTGTCATGTCATGCCGAACATCACCATTATCTGTTACATAGCTCCCAAGATAATTAAACTGTGACACGGGCTCAAGACTGCAACCATTCAGATTAACTGAATCACAGCCTGCCTGACCAATTTTCATAACTTTAGTTTTCTCTCTGTTTATAACCAAACCTTCTCTACTACCAGTTTCATCAACAGCTCGAATGAAAGAGTTCATCTGATCAACATCATTTACCAAAAGGGCTAAATCATCAGCATAATGTAACTCAGAAAGTTTCGTATTTCCAGTCCATTTAAGGCCAAAATCTTTCCCCTGAAGTGAATTTCGCATAACATAATCAATAACCAAGCTAAAGAGACAAGGAGGAAAAATGCACCCTTGTAGAACACCAGAAGTAATGCTAAACCAATTCCTACAAACCTTACCAACTCTCACACACGACTCAGTGTTATTATAGAGAGCTTTCATTATGTTAACTAACTTGTCTGGTATACCATATGATTTCACAATCAACCACAAATTATGACGATCAACAGAGTCGAAAGCCTTTTTGAAATTAACAAAGCTAGCAACCAAATGTTTCTGAAATTCTAAACATTTCTCAAGAATCTGCGTAAGTGAAAATATCTGATCCACACATCCCCTACCATTTCTGAATCCACATTGTTCATCACGCAATTGATTGTCAAACAGATTCTTAATTCTATTAAGCACAATGATGTAAAGAACTTTACCTGGAACAGAGAGTAGGCTGATACCCCTATAGTTATCACAAGAACTGCGATCACTTTTTTTGAAAATAGGGAAACAATAGCTCTGGTAAAATCCTTAGGAAACGTGCCTTTATAATAAAAGATATTCAGAATTTCAGTCATCCAAGTGGTAACTAAAACATTCCCAACTCTAAGCATTTCCGTAGTAATTTCATCTACCCCTGGGGATTTATGAAGTTTAAGTTTAGAAATAGCCAAAATAATTTCAGATTGTGTTATAGGGCCAACATTAAAGACACCAATGCATCTATCATAATTACAAACAATGGGATTCTAACTAACCACATTGTTTAGAACATCACTGAAATGCTCAGCCCACCTAGCCATGACAGAATCCTCACCTTCTATAACCTTACCTTGTTTGTCATTCAAAACCTGCCCGTTTTCTACCACACGAAACATTAACTATCTTGTACAGCTCTCTGCTGTTGTGCTATCTAACTGCTTCCTCGGCTTTTCCAGCCAAACCATCAAGCCAAAGATTCTTATCAGCAGCTAACTGATCCTTTACACGTTTATTAAGTTCTCTGTAATGCTTTCTATTAGGATTAGTAGGGTATTGATTAAGGACATTCCTGCAGTTCTTTCTTTCCGAAATAAGCTCAAGTGCCTTATCACTCAGATAATTCTGTCTCCTCTGCTTCTTTTTTCCTAAAAGAGTACTGTTAGTGTCCAAAAAAGCCTGTTTAAAATGATCCCATTCTTCCTCAACTTCAGTAGTAAGCATACCATGACTGTCATAATGATTAAGTAACCTATTATGGTAAGCTTTGGCTATAACTGGGTCTTTCAGAGCTTCAGTATTAAAAGTAAATTTTTTAACCCTAGCACAACACTTTTTAAGCTTAAGTTGCAAGACACTTTTAACAAGGTAATGGTCAGATCCAGTTTCACCTTCTGTATATGACCTGGTATTCCTAACAGAGCTAGCCCATTTGCTGTTAATTAATATATAATCAATCATATTCTTATGCAGCCCATCAGGTGAAACCATGTGTACTTATGTAGGTCGAGGTGTTTGTAATAAGTGTTAGTTATTCTGAAACCATTGAGCTTACTTACCTGTAGGAGACGTTGCCCATTGCCATTGCAGCTACCAATACCAAAAGAGCCTATTACTCCTCCCCAAAGGTCAGAGTCAGTACCAACTTTGGCATTGAAGTCACCTAGAACAAGGGTAATATCTCCTTTCTTGACAGAATTCAAAATATCCTGAAGTTTATCCTGAAGTTGTGTGCAAGTAAAATTTGAAAATAAGTTCTATTCGATAATTTCCATCTACAATTCAGGGGACAATAGTCCTCTTGAAATTTTTTTGGATTTAATCAATGCCTGTCCTCCCCCCCCCCCCCCGTATTATAACTGGAGATTTTAACGTTCATAACTTTATGTGAAGCTCCACTTCAACTAATAACAGAGGAAAAGTAATTGAAGAACTAATTGTAGAACTTAATCTGATTCTCATTAATGATATGGCTCCCACTTTTTGGAATGGAAGAAACGAATCTTTGCTTGACCTCACCATGGTTGATCCTGCCTTGGCATCTCAATTAACCTCTGCTACATTATGTGACACTTTCACCAGTGACCATTTTCCGATTCTAAATAGTGGACTTCCAAAGAGAATGGAAAAGAATGAAATAAAAGTTTTAAACTGGAAATCTTTCAGAACTGATCTCAATCAAAAACTTGAAAACTGGGAAAAAATTTTTTTCGATAAACAATTTTACGGAAGCATTAACACAGCTAAAATAAAAAGTCCTAGAGTAATCAATAATCCTAAAAACCTGAAATATAAAATTCAATTTATTAACAGATTGATTGCCTTGAGAAGGCGGGCTGAAAGAAGGGCTAGAAAAACGAGAATTTTAGATCATGTAATCAATTATAAAACGATTAACGCATTAACAAAAAAGAAAATTAAGGAAGCAAGAAGGATGGAATGGGACAATTTCTGTCAAAGCATTGACTTTTTTACTTCCTCGGCAAAAATGTGGGAAATGATAAGGTCAGTTGGAAAATCAGTGTTTCCTTCTCTTTCCTGGAATGTTTTGCTTTTAGAGGGAAACCAAACTTTAGGAAATGTAGCAAAATGAATTTGCACTTATGTTTTCAACTTCAGGAACCAATTTAGTGTCTCCTGAATTCCTTGATAACCAGTTTGTGGTAGAGAGGGAATTAGAAAAGGCATATAATCTAAATCCGAAAGCTCCTGATTTCTTGGACAGGAAATTTAATATGAGTGAATTTAACTTGCTCTTGAACACTCTAAATCATCTATCTCTCCAGGACCAGACGATATATCCTATAAGCTACTCAAGAATCTTCCGGAAAAACATTTTAATACTTTACTAACTTTTTTAATGAAATCTGGGAACAAAACATTTTCCAAGATATTTGGAATACATCTTTTGTTGTTCCTGTTCTGAAGCCTACAAAATCAGCTGGTGATATGACATCTTATAGATTATTAACAGATGGCTCATGCTTGGCTTGGGAAAATTGATTAACAGATGGCTCATGCTCATGCTTGGAAAAATTGCTTGAAACTATGGTGAACAGAAGACTAAATTGGATAACAGAATCAAACCATCTCCTTCGCTATAACATTAATGGCTTCAGAGCTGGCAGATGCCCAATGGACTGAATTATTGATCTTGTCACAGATATTGAAACAGGACTGAATTGTAAGAATTTGTACACAGTTGCCCTTTTTATAAATCTTCAAAAAGCTTACGACTCTATTTGGATTAATGGAATGCTTTACAAATTTCTGAAACTTGGAATTGCTGGAAACATGTTTTCTTATATTAAGAACTGGATGAAAGAGAGGAAGATAATAGTGAAACTTAAAGACACTCTTTCAGATTCTTTTCCTTTGGATAAAGGTTTACCACAAGGCGGTATTTTGAGCCCTATGTTATTTAACTTGTACATATATATGACCTCCCAGACATTTTGCCAGAAATGTTAAATGTTCCATATATGCGGATGATATGGTTATTTGGTTAACAGAAAGAAATTTAACTAGAATCTATACAGTACTACAAAAGACATTAGATGATATTGAACATTATTTTAAGTCCTGGAGTTTAAACAGCTCAAAAGATAAAACAGTGATTTTGCCATTTTGCAAAAGTAGAAATCTTCCTAACATAAAATTATACATTCAGAATGAACCTTTGCAAGTCGTTAAACAACATCGCTATCTGGGAGTTTTACTAGATTCGCAGTTGAGGTGGAATCCTTATGTCCAACAGCTTGTTTCCTCTTCTAAATCATTCCTCAATATCCTCAAGTACATTGGCGTTCTGGCTTTCAAATGATTCAGGTCTCGAATATTGTCTATGTAAATATAATGCTTCACAAAACTCCACAAGAAAAATCAAAGGGTGACAACTCAGTGTCTCTTGGTTGCCATAGAATGGGACCACCCCTCCAATCATCTGTCAGAAAATGTAGCACTAAGAATTCTGTAACATCTCTTGCGAAATGCGACAGTGCGATTTATTGTCTGGTGGTCGCCCTTGAAACTTTAAGTGGGAGGATGCAAACGAACAACATTCAGTGCGATACCTTTTGTGTATTTGGGGACAGTGATTCCGAAATCCCATCATTATTTAGTTTTCAGTCCCATTATTAGGCTGTATCAGTCTTATTTATATTGTTTAAGACAATCACTACACATTTCTTTGTTAAGGAGCACAAATTAATTTTTCTTATATTCACCCTCGTATACATATCACATCAAAGTATCATATGTATCATATATCACATTAAAGTATACATATTGCATCAAAGTATCATATATCACATCAAAGTATCATCCTCGTATACATATCACATCAAAATATCACCTCGTATACATATTACAATAAAATTTGTAAACCTTGACTCCTGGCTTGGACTTTAACACATGTTCCTTATCATGCCAACGCTTGTCACTTTTTTCATTACCTTCCTATCCCTATATGGTGTGGAAGTCTCTCTGCACTGGCATTTAATAATTTCAGAGCCTCTGCTCAACAATTTGTTTTTCTTTAAGCGACGTCATCTCACTCTTTCACCTGGATAAAAACCTAGTTTCTTTCAACATTTTAACATTACCTTACAATTAGTTTATACTTAACTAATCTTACACTTAAAATATATTAAAACTAAACATTGGGCATTTTTACGTGCTCTCCCGTAACATGTTTCACCTTCTATCCCCGATGGCTTCTTCAGACGCCGTGGCCGCAACTATCTTTCTACAAGTGAGTGAGTATCCACTTATCTTTCTACAAGTGAGTGAGTGAGTGAGTGAGTGAGTATCCACCTATCTTTCTACAAGTGAGTGAGTGAGTGATTATCCACCTATCTTTCTACAAGGGAGTGTGTATCCACCTATCTTTCTACAAGTGAGTGAGTGAGTGAGTATCCACCTATCTTCCTACAAGTGAGTGAGTGAGTGAGTGAGTGAGTGAGTATCCACCTATCTTTCTACAAGTGAGTGAGTGAGTGAGTATCCACCTATCTTTCTACAAGTGAGTGAGTGAGTATCCACCTATCTTTCTGCAAGTGAGTGAGTGAGTATCCACCTATCTTTCTGCAAGTGAGTGAGTGAGTATCCACCTATCTTTCTACAAGCGAGTGTGTATCCACCTATCTTTCTACAAGTGAGTGAGTGAGTGAGTATCCACCTATCTTCCTACAAGTGAGTGAGTGAGTGAGTATCCACCTATCTTTCTACAAGTTAGTGAGTGAGTGAGTATCCACCTATCTTTCTACAAGTGAGTGAGTGAGTATCCACCTATCTTCCTACAAGTGAGTGAGTGAGTATCCACCTATCTTTCTGCAAGTGAGTGAGTGAGTATCCACCTATCTTTCTACAAGTGAGTGTGTATCCACCTATCTTTCTACAAGTGAGTGAGTGAGTATCCACCTATCTTCCTACAAGTGAGTGAGTGAGTATCCACCTATCTTTCTGCAAGTGAGTGAGTGAGTATCCACCTATCTTTCTACAAGTGAGTGTGTATCCACCTATCTTTCTACAAGTGAGTGAGTGAGTATCCACCTATCTTCCTACAAGTGAGTAAGTGAGTGAGTATCCACCTATCTTTCTACAAGTGAGTGAGTGAGTATCCACCTATCTTTCTACAAGTGAGTGAGTATCCACCTATCTTTCTACAAGTGAGTGAGTATCCACCTATCATTCTACAAGTGAGTGAGTATCCACCTATCTTTCTACAAGTGAGTGAGTGAGTGAGTGAGTGAGTATCCACCTATCTTTCTACAAGTGAGTGAGTATCCACCTATCTTCCTACAAGTGAGTGAGTGAGTATCCACCTATCTTTCTACAAGTGAGTGAGTATCCACCTATCATTCTACAAGTGAGTGAGTATCCACCTATCTTTCTACAAGTGAGTGAGTATCCACCTATCTTTCTACAAGTGAGTGAGTATCCACCTTTCTTTCTACAAGTGAGTGAGTATCCACCTATCTTTCTACAAGTGAGTGAGTATCCACCTATCTTTCTACAAGTGAGTGAGTGAGTGAGTATCCACCTATCTTTCTACAAGTGAGTGAGTGAGTGAGTGAGTAAGTATCCACCTATCTTTCTACAAGTGAATGAGTATCCACCTATCATTCTACAAGTGAGTGAGTATCCACCTATCTTTCTACAAGTGAGTGAGTATCCACCTATCTTTCTACAAGTGAGTGAGTATCCACCTTTCTTTCTACAAGTGAGTGAGTATCCACCTATCTTTCTACAAGTGAGTGAGTATCCACCTATCTTTCTACAAGTGAGTGAGTGAGTGAGTATCCACCTATCTTTCTACAAGTGAGTGAGTGAGTGAGTGAGTAAGTATCCACCTATCTTTCTACAAGTGAATGAGTATCCACCTATCATTCTACAAGTGAGTGAGTATCCACCTATCTTTCTACAAGTGAGTGAGTGAGTATCCACCTATCATTCTACAAGTGAGTGAGTATCCACCGATCTTTCTACAAGTGAGTGAGTGAGTATCCACCTATCTTTCTGCAAGTGAGTGAGTGAGTATCCACCTATCTTTCTGCAAGTGAGTGAGTGAGTATCCACCTATCTTTCTACAAGCGAGTGTGTATCCACCTATCTTTCTACAAGTGAGTATCCACCTAGCTTTCTGCAAGTGAGTGAGTGAGTCAGTATCCACCTATCTTTCTACAATTCACCGTCCTTTCTTTTTATATATCTCCCCAAAGAAGGTCTTCAATGCTTTCATAGCTGTTGCTGTCCATTGGAATGTCCTTGCGGGTAACACTTTTCGATCGCTTTGCAACCTGTTTTGGAGCTGAATCACTATCTGCGCTAACTGAAGTAACAGAGCGCTTCGTAGAGCAGAAACTTCGGAGCGCTAGAATTTTCTCTACTGCCGATGGAATAAAAACTGTTATAGCGTCCCCTTGGTTCTTTTCGTTTAAAGAGAAAATAACAAGGAGTACTAAAAAATCATTTTTCTTAACGAAATCACATTTTGTAAAATGGGTAGTTGCTCTGTTTAATAAGAAAATTTTAATATTTTGAACATTTCTGCAATATTTAATGAAATATAATATATTGAGATTTATGAGTCAATGCACGATATCAAGGTTGCGTTGATTTACTTCTGAGTGTCAATTTTTGTGGCTGGCATTGTTATCGCTATGTAGTTATCGCCTCTGAACGGCACTTCTGATCGCGTCTGAATGGCATTGTTATCGTCATCTGAGCGGCACTTTTTTGCACACCATAGGCTAAAATGGCCAAGTCACGTGGACCCCGAAGGCTCAGAGAAGGTTGGGGGAGGAGACCCACTGGAACAGCTGTTGGGAGACAGACAGTAGCCTCCCGTCAAGGCCATCCAGCGAGTCCTTTAACGTGCACAGAGCGTGACTCTCCCGCACACGTGGACACGGGTTAACGTACCATCCGACGGACGGCGACCTTTCCAAGCCCATCGGTGTCCCGTATTGAAATGGAAATTAATTTTGCGGAGATAAATCTCAACGCTAACCCAGCTGGGACTAGAACCTGGGAACTACAGATTACGAGCCTGGCGCGCTACCCACTGAGTCACCCCCGTCCCCACGATATCAAGTGTTCTTTAAATGTTTACTATTCAATTATACAATTATACATTTTTTTTTTCAATAAATTTTCATACCGAGTCTCTTACTTGTATAAACTGTCAACAGATGGCAGCAGGCACTTCTCATACAACCATAACAAAAGAACTACATTATTAGAACAAATTGCTGAAACTTATATTCATCGATATGTTCCAGGGAGCACAAAACTGCAATATACGTTGACTTATATATTCGCAAGATAAATAAATGTATTAATTTACATATTAATTTTAAAATTTTTTCAAAATATGCATACTATGGTTTTGTAACTCTCGCAAAATGCACTGCTGAACGAGAGAAAATACTCATTGAATAACTTTAGGGTCAGCTACCACTGTACGCAAATAGCCATGGTTGTTAGACAGTTTGAAACCCATTTAAGGGCCTTCTGTTTTCCTTTTTTCTGGGAGAAAGGGCTTTGTCAAATTTGAACACGTTGAGGACCAAAACCCATACGGCAAAAGTGAAGAATTCAGACAGGATGTCTATATTAAAATTTTGAATGAAAATATCTTCACAAAATACCCACTGGATTATTTTAGTATGTTGTTTAATTGATATTAGGGTCATGCCTAACCAACATCGGGGAGATGGGGGGGGGGGGGGTCAGTCGGTAGTGCGCCAGGTTTTACTTTGCAGTTCACCGGCTGGCGTCCATCCTGGGCCGCTTTTACTTACTTTGCAGTACGCAGGCTGGCGTCCCTCCTGGGCCGGCGTTGAGATTTATCTCCACAAAACCCTACCCTCGGTCAGTAGGGGTCACCGATGTGCTTTGAAAGGCCACCGTCCTTTAGATGGCACGTTAAGTCGTGGTCTGTGTGGGAGAATTCACTTTTCAGTGGACCCTGTGTACGTTAAAAAACACGATGGATGGCTTTGACGGGAGGTTACCATCTGTTCCTAACAGGTGTCTAGTGGGTCCACCCCCTCAACCTTCTCTGAGCCTTCGGGTTCTTGAGACCTGGTCATTTAGCCCATTGTGTGCAAAAAGTGCCGCTCAGAGGTAAAACAACCCTTGATACCTGTCCATTTAGCGCAATTTGTGCAAAAAAGTGCCCCTCAGAAGTAAAACAACTAACCAACGTCGCTCATGAGGGTGTTACTTACCCCTTATTGGATGATCAGTTTTTGTACATAGTAATAAAAAATGACTGTGCAGAAAATAAAAATTAATTCCAAATGGGGTTTGCACTGCTGTCAAATTTTTCCCTCGCACTGCCTTGTCACAGCGCAATGGACTTAGTGAAATATACAGTATGATGGTAAGTCAGAAAGTAGGTCCCCAGAGACAAATATATAGGAAATGTTTCCATATAACGGTATTATTTTTTCAAGCAGTTACCAAACTTGTTGAGCACTTGAAATGGGCTTATCGATGCCCTGCAGATAAATGAATGTTTCCGCGCTCCTAAGGGGCGCGGGTGGCTCAGTGGGTAGCGCCCCAGACTCGTAATCTATAGTTCCCAGGTTCGAATACCAGCTGGGTGAGTGTTGAGATTTATCTCCACAAAATTCCCCGCCCTACCCACGGTCAGTAGGGGACACCGATGGGCTTGGAAATGCCGCCGTCCTTGGAATGAGACGTTAAGCAGTGGCCCCGTGTGCAGGAGAGCCATACCTTGTGCACGTTAAAGAACACGCTGGATGGCCTTGACGGGAGGCTGACATCTATCTCCCAACAGATGTTCCAGTGGGTCCCCTCCCCCCAACATTCTCTGAGCCTTCGGGGTCCATGTGACCTGGCCATTTAGCCCATTGTGTTCAAAAAAGTGCCGCTCAGAGGTAAAACAACCCAACTCAAATCTTTACAATTGGACAGCAGACGTGTACTCCCTGGAGGAAAGTAGGAACCCACAACGGCCCCATAAAAATAATAATTTCATGCAAGGGGGTTACAGTAAAACCAAGGTACAGGTAATTTTTAAACTGCACGGGTTTCCATAAATTGAGGGAAAACTTGAAACCCCGCTGGATCTACTGTGTGTGAATCGGAAGACTACGTATATCAACATTGTGAGTAAAAATAACAAAAACGAAATACCTCTTTTAATTCTGAAAATTATACATAAATGCAAACACCTGTTTAAAAGGTGAAGCTACCACCGAAGATGTATGAGTTAGCATACAGTTTCCTTACAGGGGAATAACTTTTTTTCGCAACCATTGTAGAGTATTGTTACAGTTAGACTAATCTTCCCATTCCACGATGGTCATGGGCAACTGGCATACAGTTTGCGAACTTTCAGTGGTCCTGTACAGTTCGCATAAAATTAGAAACCCTACCAGGGCTTGCTGACAGCCGAGAAAAAGAAAAATTGAACAATATTAGTTTCTAACAAATGTTAAAGACAAAAATAAATTATTATTTCTTGCTTAAAATTGTCTTAAATGCTTTTCGGCAGACATTGCTTCGCTTATCGCTGGGCTGCATTCACTAGGCAATCACAACAAGGTGCAGGGACGGGGGGGGATGAAAAAGCAGCACCCCACGGTCGTAATCTATAGTTCCCAGGTTTTACTCCCAGATGTGTTAACTTTGAGATTTGTCTTCGCAAAACTCCTCATCCTGTCCTCGATCACTAGGGGCACCGATGGGTTTGGAAAGTCCACCGTCCATCGGATGGGACGTTAAGCCGTGGCCCCTAGTGTGGGAGAGCCATACCCTGTGCACATTAGAGAACACGCTGGATGATTATGACGGTAAGTTGCCATCTGTCACCTAAGAGTTTCCTACGGGGTTTCCTCCTTCAAACCTTTTCTGAGCTCTCAGGGTCCTTGTGACTTTGCGATTTAGCCCACTGTGTGCAAAAAAGAAAAATGTCGCTCAGACGTAAAATAACCATCTACATAGTGGCACTTCCAGATTAACCTTCTTCGCCGCTCTACGTCAGAGTTTGATAAGCTGCCACCCTCCCACTGGAACGATTAAACTTAATTTAGCCTTTACCAATGGATCGACACTATTTTGTTTTCGCTGGTATTATTGAGGTGCGAACAGAATTATTGCCACAGAGTTATGAATTACAGAATATGTAGCTTATTATCATTAACACTGTTTATGCCTTTCTTTTTCCCATGAAAAAGGGGGTGGCTCAGTCGGTAGTGCGGCAGGCTAGTAATCTGTAGTTCCCAGGTTTGACTCCCAGCTAGGTCAGCGTTGAGATTTATCTCTGCAAAATTCCCCGCCTTGCCCACGATCAATAAGGGAACACCGATGGGCTTGGAAAAGCCGCCGTCTGTCGGATGGGACGTTAAGCCATAGCCCCGTATGCGGGAGAGCCATAATATCCTGGCTCAGTCGGTAGCGCCCCAGGCCCGTAATCTGTAGTTCCCTGGTTTGACTCCCAGCTAGGTCAGCGCTGAGATTTATCTCCGCAAAATTTCCCGCTCTGCCCATGATCAGTAGGGAACACAGATGAGCTTGAAAAGGACGCCATCCGTCAGATAGGACGTTAAGCCGTGGCTCCGTATGCGGGAGTGCCAAAAGACCCTGTGTACGTTAAATAATACGTTGGGTGGCCTTGAAGGGGAGGCTACCATCTGTCTCCAAATAGCTCTTCAAGTGGGTCCCTCCCCAACCTTCTCTAAGCCTTCGGGGTCCTAGTGACCTGGCCATTTATCCCATTGTGGGTAAAAAAAAGTGCCGCTCAGAGGTAACCCTCCCCCTCAGGTTAAAAATTACGCCCTCTCTTTTAGGCGTGAAAAGAAATGTACCTATTTCCTGGTATCATATGATCCTTCCCACGTTAGAAGTTTCTACACCAAAAAACAGTATTGCCTCACTCAGATAATCGAACCTTTTCAAATCACTTCGCACCCACCAAAGTTCCTCGGATACAGTTTGCCAGACATGTGTAACTTTATCAAAAAAGAAAAATTAAATTTGATCTGAGTTGCTCAAAAAATGTGTAGGTACTACAAAAAATTATTATTATTAAAAACATTATGTTTTACTTAACGTAGTATTTAAAATATTTATTAATTAACATGTGTTGTGAAATGTGCATTTATTAACTTTTACATATTTTTCAAATTAGGTTAATGATTGTAACTTCCGATGTGAATTCTTTTCGAAGCTTTTATTTCAGAGAGGAATATCACGTTCCTCTCTTCTTTAATTAAAAATTTCAATTTCCACAGAAACGCTCCTGCTCTTTACCCAACAAACTGAACAATGGCTTTATCACGAGAATGCAGAAATTAATTGAAGAATTCTCTTCTTTCAAATCTATTGGTGGCAATAGTTATTTTCAGCAAATTTTAACCGTTAATGTTAAGTCTATGGGATTTTCAAAAATTTAAACCCGCCCACTCAATTTTGTTTGACCCAATCTGGTATACAGAAAAGCTATATTCTTCCTCTGGGTGAAGGAAACTTTGGTGATTCTACTTTATATATTAGATTTTTCGCATTGCAAACAATGCGTACGCTAGCGGCGCGTCCTTGTTAGTACGCTATTAACGAAATTAATATACGCTAGCGGCGCGTCCTTGTTAGTACGCTGATTAACCGAAAGCATAATTATATCACTAACTTTAAACTAAAAAATGACCGGTAAATGTAAATTTTCAAAATTCATTTTAAAGTGCATTTAGATATACGTGTAAGATGTACATTAAAAAAGGCCAGAAGGTATTTTGAAACAAAAAAAAAGGTTTTCTTTTATATTCTATATAGAACTATATTCTATAAAGAACATGTTATCTTTCATAGTTCGTATCCTTATTACTTTTTTATGGATGAAATGTTCTCTTCTTTTAACTACTAGCAAACATTTTTCTTCCTAAAAAAATATAAAAATACGAAGTTAATAATAATACGAAATTAATTAAATTTAATTCTTGATCCTTACCCGAAACTGAATTTTCGGATTCCCTAAAACTACCTCCCCCCCCCCCTACGAAACTAAATCCTGGATAAGTCCTTGCCTGACGTAATTAACTACCTTCCATCGTTGTTAAAATCTCTGACCCATTGTAATGAAATACAATAATAATGTTTAAAAGATTACAATATAAATGGAATTTTAATTTATTCGATTCTTCTTGGAATGGCACAGAGTTCATATTTCAAGACTTCTTCAGGTGAAACCTTTTTCAGCTCCTTGTCTTTAGAATGCATAATCGTGTAATTCTGCAAAATGCTTGTGACAAACAGGAACAGTTCCATGTTGACCAACGATTCACCAGCACACGATCGTTTTCCTACGAAAAAAGGGGAAAAATGCATGTACAATGCAAAACCTTTCAAAGTAACAGTTTTTTATATATTAGCACAGGGTCCAATGACAAATGGAGATGTCTGGAAATCTTATTGGCGTTTCGGAATTTTTTCTTGGGAATAACGTAACTTTGTTTGTGTGTAACATGTTGTAAAGCCATAAACATATTTTAAAAACAAATAAACAAAATAAATCACCCTTTAAGAAGCTGCTTGTCACAGAAATATGACAGGAATCTCTCACTTTAATCTTTTATGGCCTGAAAGTTTGTATAAAAAATAAATAATACTTTCTCAAGCAGCTGCTTGCCACAGAGGTTACAAATATTACAAAGAAATATCAGTTTTAATAGGTAAGCGAAAAATAAGTTCCTTAGAGAATTCCCTTCGCTTTTAAAAGAAACCGTTAGGGAGAACAATGAGTTCGAAAAAGGATGTACTTTACCTATTCCAAAAGTAATGGGTAATTCAGTTGTATTTCGTTGACCATCAGGACCAAGGTAACGACATGGATCGAATTTTTCGGGATCGTCATGGACTTTCGGATTATGATGCTCTAACCAGCTGTTTACCACGGTAATGGCTGATTTGGGAATTCTGTATCCTTGTATTGTAGTCTCACCTGCATATTAAAAGAAAAAAAATGTTTTAAAGGATAATATATTTCGAAAATAAAATTATACAAAATATCCGTATACTTCATTGTGATGTCAGAGGAAAAAACGGAGTATACTTACTGGCAAGGAGTGGTGAGTTAAATCGATACAGGTAAACCATCAAAATTTCAGAAGTTGTCAAGCACCGTGGTAATGATAGAGTAGCATGCTGATTATTGGAAAAACCGAAAGGTTTTAAAATATAAAGATTTTAAGCAGGGAGACTAAAATATTAAGATTTCAAGCAGGTGAATTTTTAGGACTATCAAAGTTTTAAATGGCAGATTATTGGCAAGACAAATGTTTTAATCAGATTGATGTGAAGAATATCGAAGATTATAAGCAGGTAGATTATTAAGAATATCAAAGGCTTTACTCAGATAAATTATTAGGAATACAAAAGGTTTTAGGAAGGTAGATTATTAGGAATTCCAAAAGGTTTTAAATGAATAGATTATTTAGTTATCTATTCGCGAATATATTATTTAGTAATTATTTAGGAATACAAAAGGTTTTAAACAGGTAGATTATGAAGAATACCAAAGTTTGTAAGTGAGTTTAATTCTGAACAAAGAAAAGTGAAAATTTAAAGGAAAACAATGATAGTGAGCAAATCATGTTGCAAGTTCATTTGTAGTGATTTTTTAAAAATAATTAGTTTCCGACTTAAAGGGTTATTAATAAACTTTATCCGAATATAGTGTTGGGAAAAGGATGAATAAAGTATCAACTATTAAGTTATTTTACTAAACGATACAAAAAATTACATACGTGTGCATTGATGGCTTATAAAATATGGGAAACTCAAAGAATTTCTGAAGTATTCAAGAATTGCAGCTTCAGTTTATGGAAGCTTGCTTCTGTCTGTCCACGACGGAAGTCGCTCTTTTCCTATTACGTCATCTAATTCCTTTTGAATTCTCCTCTGGACTTCCGGCTGGTCCATCAAGTCTCTCAGTAAGGAATGGAAGTGACTGGCGATGGACATCCCTCCATCTCCGAACATCTGGAGTAACGAGGACTTCAAAGTTCCGACTGAAAACGAAAATGATAGGCACAGGTTCAATGAATTGCAATGGGAAAAAGCAAAGTTACACAGAGGATAACCAAACCAGTTAGTGCAAGGATTTCGTCAGCAGTTATAAACAACTTGTCACATTAAAATTATGCATGCCCCTCATGAAGGTCCCATTCCATTACATCAGTGCTCATATTAGTACAGACTTATTATATATCCATTATTATCAGTTTTAATTTAGCTGCACATAAGTCTAATGAGATAATTCTAATTGTCTATATTTCATTTTTTTATCACTTTGACGACTGAAATTATTGTTATAGTTGCATTAAATTTATCAGTTTTAAAAGGACAATATTATGAACACTTCTTAACTGCTGTTGAGGCCCCCTTTCCCGAAAGGGGGTCTCAACAGGCCTAAAAGTTCCTCAATTCAAACTTTTTATCCAGGCGGCACTCGAACAGGAATGCAACCGTTGAGATTTATCTCCATTTATCCCCTCCCCCTGTCTCCCTTGACATCGGTCAGAAAGGAGACACCTATGGGGTGGGAAAGGCCGCTGTCCATCATATGGGAAGTTAAGCCGTGTCCTCATGTGCATGGCAGCCATTCCCTGTGCACGTTAAAGAACACGCTAGATTGCTTTGACGAGGCTACCATCTATTCCCTAAAGTTGTCCAATGGGTCCCTTTCCTCCAACCTTCTCTGAACCCTAGGGATCCTTGTGACCTGGTCATTTAGTCCATTGTCTGAAAGGAAAGTGCCACTCAGAAATGAAACAACCCAACCCTATAACCTAAGTATCTGCTCCAAGAGACATGCATCGCTGCTATGACCTAGCCCAAATTTTGTGGCGATTTATTAGTATGTATTAATCAAAAAATGTCTAATCGACTTACCAGTGTAGAAATCGGCTTTTCTGTAACCTTTTTCCTCTAATTTTCTCTTTCGTTCGAGGTAAAAATCGACAAAATCTCGGAGGTTGTCTTTGTCAAACGTTTTCTGATGTTCTAAAACGATTTCCTGCAGTACGGAATCAACTCCTGCTTTAGCCTCAGTAATCGGTTTATATTCGGACATGAAGGGGAAAATGAGATACCTGGGGATAAAAATGAAGATATTTGATTGGTACACGAAGCGACGTTAATATTTTTCAGCACCATATTTTCAAATTATGACGTGCATCAATTATCAAGGAATCTGCGAAAAGAGAATGTGAACCTATGGAGGACCACAAGAACCTCTGGAAGGAATCAGGAACTCACTGTGACCTATGGAGGACCACAGGAACCTAGAGGGAAGCAGGAACTCACTGTGAACCTATGGAGGACCACAGGAACCTATTGAGGAAACCAGGAACTCAATGTGAACCTATGGAGGACCAAAACAACCTCTGGAGGGAATCAGGAACTCACTGTCAACACAGGAACCAGGGAGGAAATCAAGAACTCACTGTGAACCGATGGAGGACCACAGGAACCGCTGGAGGGAATCAAGAACTCACTGTAAGGAGGACCACAGGAACCTATTGAGGAAACCACGAAATCACTGTGAACCTATGGAGGACCACAAGAACCTATGGAGGGAACAGGAACTCACTGTGAACATATGGAGGACCACAAGAACTTATGGAGAGAACGGGAACTCACTGTGAACCTATGGAGGACCACAGGAACCTCTGGAGGGAATCAAGAACTCACTGTGAACCGATGGAGGACCACAGGAACCTCTGCAGGGAATCAAGAACTCACTGTGAACCTGTGGAGGACCACAGGAACCTATTGAGGAAACCAGGAATTCAATGTGAACCTATAGTGGACCACAAGAACCTATGGAGGGAACCAGGAACTCACTATGAACCTATGGGGGACCACAGGAACCTCTGGAGGGAATCAAGAACTCACTGTGAACCTATGGAGGACCACAGGAACCTATTGAGGAAACCAGGAACTCAATGTGAACCTATGGAGGACCGCAAGAACCTATGGAGGAAACCACGAACTCACTCTGAACCTATGGAGGGAACCAGGAACATACTGTGAACCTATGGAGGACTACAGGAACCTCTGGAGGGAATCAGGAACTCACTGTGAATCTATGGAGGACCACAGGAACCTCTGGAGGGAATCAAGAACTCACTGTGAACCGATGGAGGACCACAGGAATCTATTGAGGAAACCAGGAACTCAATGTGAACGTATGGAGGACCGCAAAAACGTATGGAGGAAACCACGAACTCACTGTGAACCTATGGAGGACCACAAGAACCTATGGGGAGAAGAGGAACTCACTGTGAACCTATGGAGGACAACAGGAACCACTGGAGAGAATCAAGAACTCACTGTGAACTGATGGAGGACCACAGGAACCTCTGCAGGGAATCAAGAACTCACTGTGAACCTGTGGAGGACCACAGGAACCTATTGAGGAAACCAAGAATTCAATGTGAACCTATGGAGGACCACAAGAACCTATGGAGGGAACCAGGAACTCACTATGAACCTATGGGGGACCACAAGAACCTCTGGAGGGAATCAAGAACTCACTGTGAACCTATGGAGGACCACAGGAACCTATTGAGGAAACCAGGAACTCAATGTGAACCTATGGAGGACCGCAAGAACCTACGGAGGAAACCACGAACTCACTCTGAACCTATGGAGGACCACAAGAACCTATGGAGGGAACCAGGAACATACTGTGAACCTATGGAGGACTACAGGAACCTCTGGAGGGAATCAAGAACTCACTGTGAACCGATGGAGGACCACAGGAACCTATTGAGGAAACCAGGAACTCAATGTGAACCTATGGAGGACCGCAAAAACGTATGGAGGAAACCACGAACTCACTGTGAACCTATGGAGGACCACAAGAACCTATGGAGAGAACAGGAACTCACTGTGAACCTATGGAGGACAACAGGAACCACTGGAGAGAATCAAGAACTCACTGTGAACTGATGGAGGACCACAGGAACCTCTGCAGGGAATCAAGAACTCACTGTGAACCTGTGGAGGACCACAGGAACCTATTGAGGAAACCAAGAATTCAATGTGAACCTATGGAGGACCACAAGAACCTATGGAGGGAACCAGGAACTCACTATGAACCTATGGAGGGAACCAGGAACTCACTATGAACCTATGGGGGACCACAGGAACCTCTGGAGGGAATCAAGAACTCACTGTGAACCTATGGAGGACCACAGGAACCTATTGAGGAAACCAGGAACTCAATGTGAACCTATGGAGGACCGCAAGAACCTATGGAGGAAACCACGAACTCACTCTGAACCTATGGAGGACCACAAGAACCTATGGAGGGAACCAGGAACTCACTGTGAACCTATGGAGGAGTGCAGGAACCTCTGGAGGGAATCAGGAACTCACTGTGAATCTATGGAAGACCACAGGAATCTCTGGAGGGAATCAAGAACTCACTGTGAACCTATGGAGGACCACAGGAACCTATTGAGGAAACCAGGAACTCAATGTGAACCTATGGAGGACCGCAAGAACCTATGGAGGAAACCACGAACTCACTGTGAACCTATGGAGGACCACAAGAACCTATGGAGAGAACAGGAACTCACTGTGAACCTATGGAGGACAACAGGAACCTCTGGAGGGAATCAAGAACTCACTGTGAACCGATGGAGGACCACAGGAACCTCTGCAGGGAATCAAGAACTCACTGTGAACCTGTGGAGGACCACAGGAACCTATTGAGGAAACCAGGAATTCAATGTGAACCTATGGAGGACCACAAGAACCTATGGAGGGAACCAGGAACTCACTATGAACCTATGGGGGACCACAGGAACCTCTGGAGGGAATCAAGAACTCACTGTGAACCTATGGAGGACCACAGAAACCTATTGAGGAAACCAGGAACTCAATGTGAACCTATGGAGAACCGCAAAAACCAATGGAGGAAACCACGAACTCACTCTGAACCTATGGAGGACCACAAGAACTTATGGAGGGAATCAGGAACTCACTGTGAATCTATGGAGGACCACAGGAATCTCTGGAGGGAATCAAGAACTCACTGTGAACCTATGGAGGACCACAGGAACCTATTGAGGAAACCAGGAACTCAATGTGAACCTATGGAGGACCACAGGAACTTCTGGAGGGAATCAAGAACTCACTGTGAACGTATGGAGGACCACAGGAACCTATTGAGGAAACCAGGAACTCAATGTGAACCTATGGAGGACCACAAGAACCTCTGGAGGGAATCAGGAACTCACTGTGAACACAGGAACCAGGGAGGAAATCAAGAACTCACTGTGAACCGATGGAGGACCACAGGAACCTCTGGAGGGAATCAAGAACTCACTGTGAACCTATGGAGGACCACAGGAACCTATTGAGGAAACCAGGAACTCAATGTGAACCTATGGAGGACCGCAAGAACCTATGGAGGAAACCACGAACTCACTCTGAACCTATGGAGGACCACAAGAACCTATGGAAGGAATCAGGAACTCACTGTGAATCTATGGAGGACCACAGGAACCTCTGGAGGGAATCAAGAACTCACTGTGAACCTATGGAGGACCACAGGAACCTATTGAGGAAACCAGGAACTTAATGTGAACCTATGGAGGACCACAGGAACCTCTGGAGGGAATCAAGAACTCACTGTGAACCTATGGAGGACCACAGGAACCTATTGAGGAAACCAGGAACTCAATGTGAACCTATGGAGGACCACAACAACCTCTGGAGGGTATCAGGAACTCACTGTGAACACAGGAACCAGGGAGGAAATCAAGAACTCACTGTGAACCTATGGAGGACCACAGGAACCTATTGAGGAAACCAGGAACTCAATGTGAACCTATGGAGGACCACAGGAACCTCTGGAGGGAATCAAGAACTCACTGTGAACCTATGGAGGACCACAGGAACCTATTGAGGAAACCAGGAACTCAATGTGAACCTATGGAGGACCACAAGAACCTATGGAGGGAATCAGAAGCTCACTGTGAATCTATGGAGGACCACAGGAACCTCTGGAGGGAATCTAGAACTCACTGTGAACCTATGGAGGACCACAGGAACCTATTGAGGAAACCAGGAACTCAATGTGAACCTATGGAGGACCACAGGAACCTCTGGAGGGAATCAAGAACTCACTGTGAACCTATGGAGGACCACAGGAACCTATTGAGGAAACCAGGAACTCAATGTGAACCTATGGAGGACCACAAGAACCTCTGGAGGGAACCAGGAACTCACTGTGATGCCACAAATATCCGTAAGCAACACACCTACGGTGTTGGTAGTATCATGGTTGGGAGGGATATCTTTGGGTGTGACACAGAATCTGTATATGCTTCCAACAAACTATGTCAAAAGTCGATGGTTCAGGAATTAAATCTTGAACCCCTTTTTGCGACGTATGCGGATGAATAGGTGATACCTTCTTCCTACATGACGATAATCCCATCCTCACCGTTGTTGATTAGCAAGTCACCTCGACAGTTGTCACTTTGTCGATTGCTATCTGGAGAATAATGCTATTAACGTACAAAGTGGCCAGCCCCATCTCCTGACTTAAATCCGATAGAACATGTATGGGATGCTATCGGGAGTTGGGTTGCTTCTCTGAATCCTGCTCCTGCAAGTCTCCTGGAGCTTTGATGTGCCTTGGGCGAGCTATAGAGATTGCTAGCCCCAGTGCTGCAGTACAGTCTTATCAATAGCATGAGACATCGCTGTGAGGACTGTGTAGTGACAAGAGGCAACCACACTCTATCTCAATTGACCTTCAGCGTTTTACCTTGGGTTGGGTTGCTTTACCTCTGAGCGGCAATTTTTGCACACCATGGGCTAAATAGCCAGGTCACAAAGACCCCAAAGGCTCAGAGAAGTTTGGGGGAGGGGACTCACTGGAATAGCTGTTGGGAGACAGATGGTTGCCTCCCATCAAGGCCATCCAGTGTGTTCTTTAACGTGCACAGAGTATGGCTCTACCCGCATACACAGGGTCATGGGTTAATGTCCCATCTGACGGACGGCCCATCAGTGCCCCCTACTGACTGTGGGCAGGGCGGAGAAATTTGCGGAGATAAATCTCAACGCTGACCCAGCTGGGACTCGAACCTGGGAACTACAGATTACGAGCCTAGCATGCTACCAACTGAGCCACCCCCGCCCTATTGAAAAAGAAAAAGGAACTCAAGAATATGTTGTAGCAAAGTACGAATATATTTCTAACGTACTTTTCCTCGGTCGACTTTTGACATGAACTAAATTCCGGCATTTTATTATTAAATGGCTCACGTCGCCGCATTGCCAACTGCGATGCACTGATTTTACATCAGGCATAACGATTTATTTCTTTTAAATTAATTTCTCACTTGATTGAGTTTTTTTTAACACAGAGGGAATACACGAACAGACTAACAGGGTGGACACGTTAGGAGGGGGCGGAATTCGCAGCTGCCCCGACAGGCCACACACAGAGAACACCCAGCGCCCAGATGACACGATACAGTGCCCGTGGGTGGATGACAGGCGGAATCACCATTTACTCTCTTGTAGTGTGAGGTCCGGCCAGAATGGTCTGGGGGGGGGGGGTGAAAGACTGCTGACAGCTTTAGTGCGATCTCACACGGGAAGCTGTACTTGGGAAATCGTCCCCCACATCAAGTATAGATGTTGGACTGGACAACATCGTCCAGTTGTTTACAGTAACAAAAGAGGTATTCTGTTTCCCAGGTGGCGATGTCAACCTCAAGTGCAGCGAGAGATCCCCTGGGGGAATTTATTACTCGTAAGTTCCTCTGCATATGCTACATATGGTGAACATACCATTTACAGAAAAACAAGGGGAAAGGAGCGTGGGGTAGAGTAGCGAGGAAGGGAGGGCTTCAGTTGCACTGAGATTTTGAACAGAGCAGACAGCTATGAGATTTTAGAGAGAGCAGTTGGACGGGATGGCCAGAGCTCTCAGCGGGCCAGATTCAGTATCGGCATATCGGAATCATTGGAAATGAGTGCAGGACTTTGAATCAAAAGCAATGTAATTTGATGCGTTAATGCAAGGACATCCCTATGAATGAATGGTTTCCGAAAATTAGAAGCAGAGAAACTGGAATTTACTTCCGAAGTGTCTAACCAGTGAAGGGCACCCTCCCCCATCCAACATAACCACGATGATGCAGCCGACCACCTCCCTTCACCGCAACCAAATTACCCAACAGCGTATGTGATGGTCAACTGAGGGCCCGTCTCCATCAGCCACAGTGCGACAGAGATGTTTTCCAAGTCATCGGCTAAGGGAAGAATTAAGGAGATGGTCCCCACCCGAAGCTAGAGTGACGACGACCTGGCTATTATCCGATGCAGCTGACGGACGAACTGAGCACCTAGAACTGTACGCTTACCCTTCCTTTAACTTATAAGTTGCTATCCTTAATTTTAGTTTTAATCGTAAAGGTGTTGCACAGTTCCATAGTCCATTTAATTCTTTAAGTTCTTTCTTTTTTTAAAGTCCACGATAGACGATTGATTATTAGAAAAATTAATTGTTCTGCCTGTACTTTTAAATATTTTGTCTCAATAAATATTGTTATTATTTTATACTTCCATAAACCTGAGTTGCGCTCATCATTGTTCATATTAATAAAAACTTCTTCCCCTTAGGAGATGGCCTGGGATTTTTGCGGCCTGCATTGTCTAATTAAGGGAATAATCCGTAATTGGGCAATGTGGGAAACACAACTCCACAGATTTAAATTTGCATATTTCTACCTAAAAATTGAATAGTGCTTGCAATCGCGAGGTGCGCACAACACCGACCTCTGAGAAGGTTTAGATTAGTATATATAGAGAAGGTATAGATTGTTCTTAATATAAAGGATGATAATTGTGTCCGTATCATAACTTAATGTAATCTATAACAATAAACGAATCTGTCTAACTATGGCAACCATAGCTCATCAGGGAATCGTGATAGAAGCTTCAGAATTCCATGGAGTGGGAAACCAAATGGGAATCTGAAGTCGCTGCCAAAACGGTCGTTGCCATTTACTGTTCCGTAACTGTGGACGTAAAAGTCATAACAACGTTTAAATCTGCAGCTATTGCAAGAGGAACGGGGATGGCTCAGTCGGTAGCGCGCCAAGCTCGCAACTACAGTTCCCAGGTTCGAGTACCAGCTGGGTCAGCGTCGAGATTTATTTATGCAAACCTCCCCACCCTGCCCTCAGTCAGTAGGGGACATCGATGTCCCCTGAGGTAGTGGAAAGATACTGACAGTAGTGGAAATGTCACCGTCCGTCGGATGGCGACCTCTTTGCATAGGATAGGCATTATTTTGTTAATGCATTCCATTAGAAGTAGGAACCAGATTTTTACACCCAACAGGCGGTCACTTAGGGAGAATCAGCGTATTAAATTTCGGACCCTTTGGTTGAGTATCACGGGAAATCACAAAGTACCGAAATCTGTCAAAAGGGAATAAAAATCTGGATAGTTTGCGACACAGCTATGGGCCATGAGGGTATGTGTGACCTGAGCAACGCAGGGCAATTCTTCATGCTGAAACTATGCTAAAAGGTGCCGTAGCTTTGTCGCTGAATTTGTCAGTGTTGATTGGTTATGCTCTAACAGTTATTGTAGTGAAAATCAGAATAAACAGATTAAAAATGAGATCCGTTCTGCTAGTAGTTGCTAATTGTGTTTGAATCATAACTTGAACCCTTTATAAGCAGGATAACATGGAGCTTGATGCCTTCGACTCTACACTGAGATGCCAGTTTATTAGGTACACCTACCTAGTAACGTGTTGCGCCTCCATTGGTCTTCATAACAATCCGAATTCATCGGGGCATGGAAATTACAAGATGCTGGATGCTTTGTGCAGGAATGTTGTACCATGCAGAAATTATTGTGTCGCGCAGTTGCTGCAAATTGAGCGGTGGCTCAGTCTTGCTGAGAACATACTTTACCACTTCAACCCAAAGATGCTCGATGGGGTTTAAATCTGGGGACTGTGCAGGCCAATGAAGCAAGGAAAACTTGTTGGGATTTTTCTGCAACCATTCGGATGAACTTGGTCAGCAACGATGGCCAAATACCTTGTGCCATTCAGATGTCTTTCGAGGGGTGGTGGAAATATGGTTAAGTGATGCCATCCGATGCTCCACTATACAAGATAGTACTACATCTAATGGAAGGCACTACATGTCACTCTCGTGTGCTGATCGACGCAAAAGGAAAACTCACATTGAAGCTGCAAAGCAGCAGAGAAGGACCTATCGAAAAGATCTGCATTACACAATAATTGTCTATTTCCGTCTGTACATTCAATTCAAGAAAATAGAAACTTTTTGAATTTTGAGCTGCGCCAAGGAATTATTTTGCCAATAGGGATAGGTAGCGATAAATTCAGAATATTTACTGTAACTATCTAATTGAATTATGCCCAGAGTCGATCGGTTTCAAGTGGGAGTTCCGAGCTTTGTTTTTTATTATATAAAAAAAATGATTATCGCTACCATGAAATCGAAAAGTTGGGACTAATGTCCGAGTTCCGAACTCTCGTGGGTACAAATATGGTTTGGAGAGGGGACCTACTGGACAGCAGTTGGGAGAAGGGTGTCAGCCTCCCGTCAAGGCCATCCAGCATGTTCTTTAACGTGCGTGGGGTGTGGCTCTCCCAGACACGAAGCCACGGCTTAGCGTCCCATCCGACAGACGGCGGCCTTTTAAAGCCCAACAGTGACCCCTATTCACTGTGGCAAGGGGGGGGGAGTTGGCAGAGAAAAATCTCTACACTTGCACAGCTGACGTGACAAGAAGGTCAAGTGTAACGTGACACGAAGGTTGCCAGATCACTAATTTCTCAAAAAAATCGTTGCCATATATTTCTTTCGAATTCTGTAGTCAGCCATAGTGTTCGGATACTTTTTTGAGCGACTGTACCAACTATCATGACCCGTTCAAAGTTACTCAGGTCGCTCAATTTTACCCATTATGACGCTCAATCCAACTCTAACTGATGCTCGAACAGCTGGTACGTCTGATTTATACCGCACACCGCGGTCACGTGACATATTAGTGTTGGAATGAACCATTCATGTGACGAGGGGTGGTATACCTAATAAACTGCCATCTCAATGTAGATGCTTACACAGCATCTGGGACAGTAAGTGGTTTGACTTTATGAGTCATGATAAATTTCGGCAAAGGAATTGGATTGTTTTACCTCTGAGCGGCACTTTTTTGCACACCATGGGCTAAATGGCCAGGTCACAAGAACCCCGAAGGCTGAGATAAGGTTGGGGGAGGGGAGCAATACTGAACAGCTGTTGGAAGACAGATGGTAGCCTCCCATCAGGGCCATCCAGCGTGTTCTTTAACGTGCACAGGTTATGGCTCTCCGGCACACAGCGCCACGGCTTAAGGTCCCATCCGACGGACGGCGGCATTCCCAAGCCTATCGCTGTCTTCTACTGACCGTGGACAGGGTGGGGAGTTTTGGGGAGATAAATCTCAACCCTGACCCAGCTGGAACTCGAACCTGGGAACTACAGATTACGAGCCTGGCGCGCTTCCGACTGAGCCACCCCCGCCCCAGGCAAAGGAGTTGGCCATCAATGAACTGCAAACAGTGAATTAGATATGATCCGCATTTTAGTACATTTTACTACATAGTTCTCATTCTACTCTTAACTCAAAGAAAAATTTAAAGCATATTTGAAATATATTTATTTAACACGTTTTTTTTTTCTAAAGTTTGATAACTACCGGCTCTAATATTAACAATAAAGTGATAATAATGTACATTTTTTTCGCATTGATTATAATCTCTATAAGAGATTTGACCTACGATTTCTAAAAAGGGAATATGTAGGAAATATAATTTTTAAAATTTACAACAAATCTTATTCAATGACCTTGTTTATCCGGCGATCTGTCTATAACCAATCAACAGACTGTTGAGAAATGCGATCGAATTTTGGACGGATACACTTGATAACGTTGTTCTAGGCAACGTTCCCCAGCATCTGCAAACCTTTGAATTGAAAATCGATAGATTTTTTCACTAAATTTACCGATTTTAGCACTTTATTTTTCAGTAGAATTATAATTAATATATTTCCTCGAGTAAATTCTCCCCCCTACCTGCAGAGGTAATAACTCAGTCGGTAGCGCGATAACCCTCTTAATCTACAGTTCCAGACTTCGGTGATTAAAGTGACATCGATAAGCTTAGTAAGGCGGCCGCACCTCTGATGGGATGTTAACAACTTGATGTCCCATTCGACGGACGGTGGCTTTTCAAGGCCATCGATGTCCCTTTTCTAACCGACTGCAGGGTAGAGGGTTGGGGAGATAAACCTCAACACTGGCACAAGTGGGATTCGAACTTCGGAACTACAGATTACGAGACCCAGGGGTGATGTTCCCACAGCACGGCCTTCCTCCCCCCTCCCCACTCCCCCGAAGTTCCCGTCGCTCTAAGAAATATCAAACCTACTTTGAAATCCAAAACTGTTGTCTTTCTATAATTTTATTTTAGCCCTATATTTTATGTCCGACAGCAAAAATAGATAACACTAGAAGAATACATATCGCCTCTGGTGCATATGGAAATCTCGCTTTCAGAGAGAAAGAAGTTTTTCTTTTACCTACTGTTTCATTCCTTAACAGTCTTATTTGAGCTAGCGGATGATGGGTAATATGCAAATAGTATTTCATTAGTAATTATACAACATAAAAGTATTTGTTTTTAAATTCTTAAATCTAAAAATTTCATTTCCCACAACTCTCTAAGAAAAATAGGTGGAATATTGCTGTCAGTGGAATATCTCTTAAAAACTACCATTAATTTTTCAAATTTCCATTCAATATATGTTATTCGTAAAATAACTGTGTTACAATTTCATTATTTAAATAATCTATAAAGTTATATATATACTGCTGGCTATTAAAAGTGCAACATCAGGAAGGACTCATCAGATTGTCCCGAAATATTCAAGATGGATAGCCCATGGGAGCCAGTGTAAAACAGTGAAATTGTGTTTGCTCGCAGTTCTTGTGCACTAAAGGATCAAGTATGCCCCGTCAAAGAACACGCCATCCATACAACCATGTTTCCGACTTTGATCGAGAATTGTGAGATTACGGAAGGCGGATTATCGTAACGAGACTTCGGTACTCGTGTTGGACAGAATGCTGCCACAGGGATGAGAATCAGGAACGTACTCACCGACATGAGGGATCTCAACGGCCCTGCCGAATGATCATACAGCCACATCAAACACCTTAGCTCAATGATTAGGGTGTGTTGCACATCAACTAATGTCTGCATGTATGGTTCGACTTTGTCTGCAGCATTGGGGGCATCTTTGCTAGGCAGCCATTGCTTCAACTACCATTGACTCTACAACACAGGAGCATGCGATTGCAATGGTGCCAAGAGCGTCCCGCATGGATGTGTGAATGGCATCGCATCGTCTTTTCAGACGAATCCTGCTTCAGCAAGCATGAGCATGATGGACGAATCTGTATCTGGCGGTACAGTGGCAACATGCATGATGCAGCACCATACAGGTCCAGCCCCTGATGTTATGGTATGGGATGCCATTGGACTCCACTCACGCACACACCTTGTACGCATTAGTGGTACTTTGAACAGCCAGCGTTACATCACTGAGGTGTTGGAGATTGTTGTATTACCTTACCTTCAGGGACTCTCTGGTGCCATTTACCAACAGGACAATGCCTACCACATGTGACATGCATCATCCAACAATTCCTGGATAGCCACCATGTGACACTTCTGTCTTGGCCTGCGCGTTCACTATATCTGTCCCTAATCGAACATGTCTGATCCCATGATCTCAAGACGACTAGCACACCACACACCAGCAGCTGCTACAACAGATGAACTTTGGCTAATGTATTGAAACTGCATGGACTGACATTCCCCAAACACACATCCGATGTCTCATCCTCTCAATGCCGGATTATGTAGCAGTGGTTATTGCTGCTCATGGTGGCTACACAAGATACTGATTTCTTTGTATTCCACAAGTCTAACCGAGTTGTATTTGTAATCCTACAGAGTTATAATTGAATCTAACCAAGTTATAATTGATCCTTGTAACATAAGCTATGTATTCACTAAATATGGTTTTCATATTTCTTGTCTTTCCTGTTGTTGCACTTTTAATGGCCAGCAGTGTAATTGTTTGTAAGTAGTGTTTACTAAGTATTTGAAAAAAGCGAATTATAATATTTCATTAGTACCATTCAAATTGAAAAATCATTGTTTCCAATAAAAACTTCATGACGTTCACATTCCACCACGAAATTTTTAAAATTTCTAGCTTAAATATGTCGTTTGCAATATTTGTTCGAAATTTTGGAATTTGCAAATTTTTACACCGTTAGAAGGCGCAATTATAGTTTTTCGGCAGATTTAAACAGTGTGAATCCTAATATTTTATTAATTTCTATCCAACACAAAAAGAATTTTTCATTTTTCTCTAAAAACAAACTCATCCTCTAAAACTAAAAAAGGTGTGTATTCCAACCCCTTCTGAGTCTAAGGTGCCAATTCATTGTTGGAAATAGAAACTTCGTGACCTTCAGATTCCACCACCAAAGTTTGAAATCTCTAGCATAAATACATCGTTTGAAATAAATGTTTGAAATTTTGGAATTTTCACATTTTTTCACCGCTAGATGGAGTAATTATAACTTTAGAGAGATTCGAAAAGTGTATATCGTAATATTTCAATAGCTATCCAAAAGAAAAATAATTTTTAATATCCTCTGTAAACAAAAATTCTTTATAGAATATCATTTTAATCTTTCCTATCCATGTAATTATTTAGTAATTGGAAAACTCTACTGGAGACTTATTCTCAGACCCCTTCCCCCGGAAACAAAATTTTCAGAGCCTTCCCTAAACTGTGTTCTTGGAAACACCAAAACAAAATACTCGCCCCCCCCCCTCGTCCATGTCGTGATCTATCCGGTAAGAGAGACGAATATTAACCGCAAGAGAGTAGATAAGACGGTGAATTTGTCCCTTAATTATCCTCACCCTTACTACGGTGAAATAACAGGTTCGTGGATGGTTACACCCGTACCGACGTATGCCTCAGACTTGCTGCACCAAGTGATGCATAGAAATATCACCAACAATTCACGCACGAGTGTTGTATAGGGACGACGCAATATATTCACACTATATACAATCACGTGCTGGGGACGCTCTCAAATCCGTGGGTCTTTGCTGCTGCAAACAATTAAAAAATGAGGTGGAGAACCGCACTTTCCAGATTCTCGCTTTACCGACCTCGCTTTATCGACTCGGCGAAACGATATCTAACCTTTACCTACACCGTTGTTCATACAGGACTGTATTTGATTCACCAAGAATCTTGATTCTCACATAGAATCGAACCCTCTCCTTAAGGGTTTCGTTCCAGTAAGAGCGGAGTCCTTTGATGCATGTTCAAACGTCCTTCCTGTTTGACAGGGGGCGGGAATGGCTCAGCAGTAGCGCGCCAGACTCGTAATCTGCAGTTCCCAGATTCGAGTCCCGGCTGGGTCAGTGTTGAGATTTATCTCCGCAAAATTCCCCACCCTGCCCCCAGTCAGTAGGGGACAACGATGGCCTTCAAAAGGCCGCCGTCCGTCAGATGGGACGTTAAGCCGTGGCCCTATGTGCGGGAGAGCCATACTCTGTCCACGTTAAAGAACACACTGGATGGCCTTGACGGGAAGCTACTATCTGTCTCCCAGCAGCTGTTCCAGTGGGTCCCCTCCCCCAACCTTCTGTGAGCCTTCGGGTCCATGTGACCTAGCCATTTAGCCTATGGTATGCAGAGGTAAAACAACCCAACCCTGTTTGACAGCGACGTTCAAGACTGTTGTTTCCTTACTGCCAGGTTCCTCTCCCGCGCTGACACTCGTGCCCCAGTCTAGTTGTTAAATGGTCATAAAAGGCTTTTCGGATACGTCAACCCACGCAGGCAGGCAGCTCAGACCCGGAAGCAATATCTATGAGTCTCATCCCCACAATAGCACTTCCACAACAGCACTTAATACATAAAAAGATTTACAATAACAAAAATACAATAAAATGCAACAATAAATAAAAATAAATAAATTAGAGGGATATGACCTCCCCCCCTCCGAAAATGAATTCTCACTCCCCTACTCCAAAAAAGAAGAAAATTTGCTCTAACCCCACCCACCCCAAAAAAGCCAATTTTGCCTCCCCCTTCCCTTCCCCTCATAGACACACATAAAAATTCTCTGAATGCTCTCTAAAGACGGAATTTTGTGAATGGGCTTCTGCGCAATATTCACAGATGATGTAGTGAAGGCAATGGATACGTTGAAATTCCTGACGTCTTTTACGTAAAGACCTGGATTTCACTTTTCTTTCATGTTCATATCAGAGTTGAAATGTACTTTTTCAATGTCTTTTTCAACCTAGGACATCGATTATTTCCAATACTAAAGTTAATTCTAATCTATCCATATCAGGAATCAATTAAAGAATTCAAAATTATTGTTAAGGAATCAATTAAATTACTTTTTAATCAGTTAATTCAATTCTTGGCTATTGTTTAGTCACATTCAGAAATTAATATTGAATTTATTATTTAATTCATAATATCTAGTAGCTAGCAGCAAATATTTCAGGAAAGTTCATTAATAGGATGAAGATTATTCTTTTTAGCAACCCAATATGTTTTACAGGCATGAATAAAAAGAAGATACCCCCCTCAAGCAGCTGCTTGCCACAGAGGTCTGACAGGTGCCTGTCAGTTTGTATGCCACAGTCGAAGATCTGAGAGGATGACAGGACCTCAGAAGAAATACGACACATACATCCATGCCTAGGGGCGGGGGTGGCTCAGTCGGTAGCGCGCCAGGCTCGTAATCTGTAGTTCCCAGGTTCGAGTCCAAGATGTAGGTATCGTTAATGAAAAGCATATAATCTACATCAACGAACATTTGTCAAGATTTTATAGAGATCTCTTCCACAAGGCAAGGAGAGCCAAAGTAGAAAAACAATACAAATATATTTGGGTAAAAAATGGGAAAATATTTCTAAGAAAGGAAAACGGAGCACAATGCCGCCTTGTTAAATCTGAACGAGATTTGTTCTCATTGTAAGTATTTTTTTTTTTGTTCACAGTGAAATATCTTTCATCTTTTAATGGCTACACCAAATTATGTTCAGTCTGAAAATCTCAGTCTGATTTATGGTAATTGCTTTAATAAATCAACTTTTTCTATTTTCTCACTCAACTGTAGAAGTCTGTACAAAAACCTTGATGAGATCTTGGTAACTTTAGAAAGTAGAAGTTTTCTATTTGATTCTCTTGTATTTGTGGAAACATGGCAAAATAACAATATTCCACATATCAATGGTTATACTGGTGTAGGTTTGGGAAGAGAGGCTCGTAAAGGTGGTGGAGTAGCACTTTATTTCAGAGAAAGCTTTTCTTTCAAAATATTAAACAATTTGTCAGTTATTACTGATGATTACGAGATTTTGCTTTGTAAATCAGGAAATCTGATTGTGGGCAGTATTTATCGACCACCCCAGGGTAATGTACAATTATTTCTGTCACATCTAGAATTTGTTTTAAACTCATTACTTAAACTGAAATCGATCTTTATATTAATGGGTGACTATAACCTTGATATTATGAACCAAGATAAAAATGTATTAAATTTAATAGACCTAGTTAATTCATATGATTGTTTTGTTTGAAACAGTGGATTACCAACTAGAGTTGGAAATCAAAGTTCTATACTAATTGATTATGGAATTTCGAATGTAGATTGCCAAAATGGAGTTCTGATGTCAAAAATTACAGATCATTTCCCCACATTTTTTCTGGTCCAAAGGACAAATTTTCAAATGCTACCTAGCAGTTATAGATATAGAGAAATCAATGATATAAATATTCTGCAATTGCAATATAAATTAAATCGTATTGATTGGCAATTCCTTTACTTAATCAGCGATGTAAATGAAGCATATAATTATTTCATAAATATTTTTATAAATCACTATAATAAATATTTGCCCACGGGTACTAAGAAGTTCCAAAGGCCAAATAAATATGCTCCTTGGATGACGAAAGATCTGAAAAAATTAATAACTAAAAGAGATAATTTATACAAAAAAGCAAAAGAAACCTATTTAGAGGATGACAGTTCTGCATATAAAGAATTTCGTAATTTCGTTACTGCCCAAATCAGACAAACAAAGAACGCCTATTATAACAGTAGATTTAATTCTAGCAAAAATTCTAAACAGAAATGGAAATATCTGAACGATGTTTTGGGTAGAAATAAATGTAAGTCAATAGTAGGAGACATTTCTTCTGATGATGCAATTATTGCTGATGACTATGCGAAGTCCAATGCCTTCAATAGCTATTTTCATGATACCGTTAACGAATTGATACTGAACCTAACTGAAAAATTTCATGGCAAATATAAATATCAAATTGAGTGCATAGACCAGACATTTTTATGTCATGCCAATTGTTACTCAATAGATCAGTAACATAGTGAATGACCTAGGAGCTGATAAGTCACCAGGTGTAGATGACATAAATATTAATGTAATTAAAAAGGTTATACATAAAAGAAAATTCTTCCCATATTCTTCCCATACATATTCTTCCCATATTCATCCCATATTCTTCCCAAAATTCTTCCCATACATAAATCAGGTGATAAAGAAAATATAGAAAACTACAGACCTATTTCAATTTTGCCAATCTTCTCGGAAATCTTTGAAAAGCTAATTTGTACACGTATTACTAAATTCCTAGATAATATGAAAATTATCACACAACAATATGGTTTTCAAAGTAAAAAATCTACTCAGACAGCCATTGCAGATTTATATGAGCATATTGTCAATCATTTGGATGCAGGTCACATTGGATTAGCTGTATATCTTGATTTTACGAAAGCATTTGACAGCATTAACCACGAAATTTTGTTAAAGAAAATTGAATTTTATGGCCTGAGAGGTAAAATAAATAACTGGTTAAGAAGCTACTTATTTCAGAGGAAAGCTCTTGTAGAAGTAAATGGTAGTATATCAGATGAACATTTTATTTACAGAGGTGTGCCTCAAGGTTCGATTCTTGGTCCGATCCTTTTCCTACTTTACATTAACGACTTAGCAAAGTTACACATTAATTCAAAGATGTTATTATATGCTGATGATACAAGTATTATCGATTTTAACCAAGATTCTGCAAGCCTGATTAGCAGTGTTAACTACTCTCTAAATATTATATCTGAATGGTGCAGACATAACAATTTATTAATAAATGTCAAGAAATCCAAATACATGATTTATAAAAATAAAAACAAAAATATCGATGAGAAATGTTTCGATGTGAAGATTAATGAAATTAAGCTAAAGAGATGCACTGAATATAAATTCTTAGGAATATGGATCGATGAAAATCTGAACTGGTCATTTCACGTAAAGCAGCTGAGAATCACTCTGTCAAGGAATATTGGTATGATTGGTGAAATACGTCAACTGGTTAACAAACAAATTTTGACAAATTTATACTACTCTTTCATTTATCCGTATATAACATATGGAATCTTAGTCAGGGGGTAATGCTTTTGACTATAATCTGAATGCTATATATCGTCTTCAGAAAAGAATTGTTAGATATATTGTTGGTAAAAGATATTACGATCCCGTGGCACATTTATTTTCTGAGGTTAAAATTCTTAATGTCTATAATAATTACAAACTGATATCAGGAAATTTTGTGTATTCGATTACAATGAGATTGATTAAATTGGATAGATTTAAAGACTATTTTCAGAGTCTTTCGACTTTTCATAATTATGAAACACGTCATAGAGAGGATCTGAGTATACCTATGTGTCGATTGTCAATTGGGCAGAGATCTATCAAATACAATGCAGTAAAAATTTGGTCTGAATTTCCTGATGATGTTAAAAATGCAAAATCTTTAAAATTATTTAAAATCAAATGTAGAACGTTTCTTCTTACAAAGCAATGAAACCTTCTGCTATGTATCAATGTAATATGTCTCATAACCATTTGACCTTTTATACTATTGAATTATTGTACTATTTGAATAATTGTATACTTTACTGTTGTCATAATTGAACTTTGAAGGAAATAGGGAGCATTAACTAAAAATAAGCGTCAGCTTACTATGCTCTCCTTTTTTTGTTTCGCCTTTCCTATTAAACACTAATATTTAATATGATTGTTATTTACCTTTTCTGATGCAATTGATATTTCTCAGCTATTTCACTTCTCAATTTTTCTCATGTATATATTAATTGTTATTAGATAATTATGCTATGTAAATGTATATTGTATTGACTGGCGGAATAAAATAAAGATTATTATTATTATTATTAAAAGTCATTAACATGAGAAGGACTCGCCAAAAAAGATTAATGACCTAGCGCTTTTGGGAGAAAGTTGCGTTCACACGAAACTGAATATTGGAAAACCCTCTCTCTCTCTTCTGGAAATAGGGAAGATGCAAAAAAAATTTAAAAAAAAAGGAAGATCGAAAGAATTAGGGAAAAAGGAGATTACGAAGAGGAGGTGGAATGTAACGGATACTTCATGTAAGCATTGCTTTTTACGTTACAATGATAAAGACTAATTGAAGATATCGTGAAACTCTTTCTTGTCATGTTCTTACTCGATTTGACTAATTCACTTTACTGTTCTCTTTATGCTTGAGGAATTTCTACTCATCTTTTACTTCCAGCAAGAGTTGCTTTTCTTCTTTTCGGTTTTGTATAAGTTGCAGTGCAGTTACTATTGAAGGATTTGGTCAAAGGAGACGAGGGGCGGGGGTGGCTCAGTCGAGAGCGATTGGCTCGTACTCCTGCAGTTCCCAGGTTCGAGTCCCAGTTATGCCAGCGTTGACATTTATCTCCGAAAAATTCCCCACCCTGCTTTGATCAGTAGGGGACACTGATGTGCTTGGAAAGGCCGCCATCGATCTGATGGGACATAAAGCCGTGGGCCTGTGTGCAGGAAAGCCATATCCTATGCACGTTAAAAACACGCTGGATGGCCTTAACGGGAGGCTACTAACTGTCTCCCGACAGCTGTCGAGTAAGTCCTTTCTTTTAACCTTTCCTGAAACCTCGGGGTCCTTGTGACTTGGCCAAAATTGCCCCAAAAGGGGTAATTTCTTTAATTTTGCCCCTTTTCGGTAGCGCCAGGCTCGTAATCTGTAGTTTCCAGATTCGAATCACAGCTCTGCCAGAGTTGAGATTTATCTCCGCAAAAATCCCCACCCTGCCCTCGGTCAGTAAGGGACGCCGTCCATCGAATGTGATGTAAAACCGTGAACCCCTTATGCGGGAGAGCCGTACTCAGTGCCGGTTAAAGAACACGCTGGGATAGCCATGACAGGAAGTTTCGACCTGTCAGCTAAAGGCTGTCTACTGGATACCATTCTTCAACCTTCCTTGAGCCCTAGGGGTCCTTGTGACCTGGTCATTTTGTGCAAAAAAAGTTCCGCTCAGAGGTAAAACAACCCAACCTTCCGTGTATCCATCATGTCATCTTCACGATCCATCATGTTCTTTTATGGGCATAGAGGGACGACTCTATGCAGCGGCTTAACGTCCCATATGGCGACCTTTCCAAGTCCAACATTGTGCCCTTTCTGCTCAAGGGCATAGTGGGTATTGAGTGGAGATGGCCCAGGTGGGACTTATTATGGGTCGTTTGGCTCAGAAATGTTGGGATCCACTGGTCTAAAATATTCCAATTTCATTTGCTTCTGTTCTACTTCTTAGAAGCGGATCTCTTTGACCCTTTGAAGGTCATTTCATTATTTTCTTATAGTAAAATAAAAATAAAATAAATATCCCCTCAAGCTTCTGCTTGCCACAGAGGTCTGACAGTTCATATGCCATGGGTTGGGTTATTTTACCCCTGAGCGGCACTTTTTTGCACACAATGGGCTAAATGGCCAGGTCACATGGACCCCGAAGGCTCAGAGAAGGTTGGGGGAGGGGACCCACTGGAACAGCTGTTGGGAGACAGATGGTAGCCTCCCGTCAAGGCCATCCAGCGTGTTCTTTAACGTGCACAGGGTATGGCTCTCCCGCACACGGGGCCACGGCTTAACGTCCCATCCGACGAACGGCGGCCTTTCCAAGTCCATCGGTGTCCCCTACTGACCGTGGGCAGGGCGGGGAATTTTGCGGAGATAAATCTCAACGCTGACCCAGCTGGGACTCGAACCTGGGAACTACAGATTACGAGCCTGGCGCGCTACCGACTGAGCCACCCCCGCCCCTACATATGCCATAGTAGAAGGTCTGTGAGGTTGGTAGGACCTCAGCAGAAAAACAACACAAACATTCATGCCTTACCCGGGGCTCGAATCCAGGTCCCTTAGATCAGTAGCCAAGCGCGCTAACCACTCAGCCACGGGACGGCTACTCGTTATAGTAATGTTAAACTTTATTTCCACATAAAAATATTACAGTGGATCTTCGGGAGACAGAGAATAATATTATTTGCATCCCAAATTCAATTCAATACTTACAAAAGTGTTTCAGCAGTTCAGTAGCAATATTAAGCAGCATCAGGGGAAATTAAATGCTTCTTGTATAACGAAATTAAAAGAAGGATTAAATTCAAATGCAGGAAGTATCTTGGTAGGAGCTTGAAAAACACCGATATTTGATATTTGTTAATAAATGCATATTTACCGTAATTGCAAATGAAGTAGAAGGAATGAAATCAGAAATTATCTACGCCCTGTTTTTTTCGGGTGTTTGTGTTCTCTGTTCTCTACTTGAGTTGTACTGTGTAATATTGCTACAAAAGACTGCAGTCGAACATTGGTTTTAACGCAGCTATGAAATTATTTTATTCCAAGTATACATTTTCAGAAACGGTTTGAAAAACTTCAAGGATTTTCATCGAAACCATAAAGGAAGGCAGCTTTCTGTTCACGTTCTTTAAGAGTAATGATAATAAGTTTAAAACAAACTCCAGTTCGTATCAATCAATTTTAATTTACTTATTAGTATCCCTTGAAATTAAATTGAAAAACTTATATTTAAACAGATCATTTGTACTATGAGACAGGAGCGGTTCTAACGGGGGGTGGGGGTGGCAAAGGGGCCATTCCCCCTCCTTTCAGAATGCTAGTAAGGATCATAGAGGCAAAGAAAAATTATTAAATTTGTTTTATATTATACATTTTTTAAGAATTAAAAAAAAAACATGTTAAACGGTGGGAATATGTACAGTCGCTCAAAAAAGTATCCAAACACTATGGTTGATTACAGAATTCAGAAAAAATATCTGGCAACGATTTTTTTTAGAAATTACTGATTTGGCAACCTTCGTGTCACGTGACACGAAGGTTGCCAGATCTTCAAAATTGTTTTACATAAAGAAATACATTAACAAATTGCTTCACATAAAGAATAAAGGTTTATTTTTCTTAAAACAATAATTTGCTGTCTAATTTAATGAATAATAAGCATTTATATTAGTTTATTTTTGCACAATCACAGAATGAATACAGAATATTACTCATCTCAAAGAACCTGTTACCTGAAAGTCTAAAATAAATTCTCAACCACTGTTTTTCCCAGGAATTGCAATCGATGAGAGAAATAAATTTTTAAGGGGAGCGGGCACATAAGTAGTTGATTAGTAGGGAGTTACTCATAGCATTAATCGGAGGAGACGAGGAATTATGTTCTTAAACTGACTTGGTTGGTTGGTGGGTTGTTTTACCTCTGAGCGGCACTTTTTTTGCACACTATGGGCTAAATGGCCAAATCATAAGGACCCCGAAGGCTCAGAGAAGGTTGGGGGAGGAGACCCACTGGGACAGCTGTTGGGAGACAGATGGTATCCTCCCGTCAAGGCCATACAGAGTGTTCTTTAACGTGAACAGGGTATGGCTCTCCCGCACAGGGGGCCACGTCTTAACGTCCCATCCGACGGACGGCGGAGCAATAAGTCCGAGTTATAAGCAAGATTTTCAAAGGAAGTTTACGTAAATTTTCATTTGAAACCACTTAAAATCATTTTTTTAATAGATTTAAATTTTAAGCTGCGGAAAAGGATTAGTGGGCCATTTTATACCAAAAGAAACGAAAATTATTTCGCGGGCTTTATGTTGTGCAGGCGCGTGGACTATAATATACTATAATCATCAGACTATACAGACATCCAAGTAAATCTCCATTTCTTCCAGCGAATCCTTTTCAATTATTTCTGGGTAACAGGAATTTTCCTGTGAATTAATATTAGTGTTGTTTGTTTATGTAAAATCAGCCGTCATGATTACCGCCAAAGACACGCTATATTGTTATAGCCCCCTTCCCCCCCAAAAAAAAATCTGCTTAAAATAACTTTCGATTGTTTTATGTTTCCAGATTTTCCTACTTCGTGTCTGTCGTGGTAATTAAACTCAATTCAGGAAAGATTAATCAATAATAAATAATTATCAATAAAATACGAACACAAGAAATTCATTAGTAAATCTAACGTAGCCTATGATTAAGAAGGAGATAGTTTTATGAGAAACCATAGAATTAAAAGCGCTTTATTAAATTAAAATAAAATAAATACCCCTGAAGCAGCTGCTTGCCACAGAAATTTCACAGGAGCCTGTCAGTTTATTTTCTCAGGAGCCTTTCAGTTTTTTTGCGGGAAAACAAACCCGAACATCCATACCTTACCCGGTCTCCCAACAGCTGTTCCAGTGGGTCCCCTCCCCCAATCTTCTCTGAGCCTTTGGGGTCCATGTGACCTGGCCCATGGTGTGCAAAAAAGTGCCGCTCAAAGGTAAAATAACCCAACCCAACAACCCCCAACCTTTTCTGAGCTTTTGGGATCCTTCTGACCTGACCATTTAGCCCATTGTGTGCAAAACAAGTGTCATTCGAAGATAAAACAACCCAACACAACCCTCACTCAAATGGGGCAAAAATTATTAGGATCTGAATAGAGGTGTTAGCATAGAATCACAAATTTGGAAGCAAATTACATGTGTTTTGTCTTTTTCTATTTAACTAATCTTTCTTGAACAAAAAGAAAACTTAATGTAACGTCCTCACGTCCCACGTACCTGTAGAGAGAATATGATTAGTAGGATTTTTAAAGAAACTTGGTTTATTGAGAGAGATAGGGCTAACAACATCAAACAGACCCCTGATCGCAGGATTGGGCAAAGACCTGTTCCCCCACTGCTACAAGCCGAAGCCACCCATGCTGGTAGGAACTTCATGCACTACCATTTCGAGTAGACCTTTTCAAGAACCATATGACCTGCCTGAGATACATTACTACAGTTTAGGATTGGCGATGCCCAACTAGCTAAGTTAGAGTTCATGTATCTCTGATGGTACATGAACTCTCGCTTAGCTAGTTGGTTAGCTAGATCATGATTATCCACCAGCTGATATAAGGTATCCCATGCCTCTATTCACTTATTGATGGCAACTCACAAGCGAACAGACAACACAGCGGAAGATTTTCCCTCAACAGAAGCCCATCAGTGCAGCAAGTCCAGAATCCATAATCAAGCTCAAAGCCATAAATCAGTCCAATCTAGTGGGTATAAATGGTCAGCACAAGAACCTTGTGAAGTTGACCATTCCTCAGTGGGGCACAAAGAAAGAAAAACGTGGCCAAAAAACTGTTTTACCTCTGAGCGCCCTGCTTTTGCACACAATGGGCTAAATGGCCAGGTCACATAGACCCCGAATGTTCAGAGAAGGTTGGGAAAGGGGACCCACTGGAACAGCTGTTGGGAGACAGATGGTAGCCTCCCGTCAATATCATCCAGCGTCTTCTTTAACGTGCACAGGGTATGGCTCTCCCTCACACGGGGTCACGGGTTAACGTCTCATCCGATGGACGGCATCCTTTCCGAAACCATCAGTGTCCCTTACTCTCGTCAAGGCCATCCGGTGTATCCTTTAATTTTCAGAGTATTATGCTCTCTTTATACGACGTCACGGATATGGTTTTGGAAACTTTTATTTCAATTTAAAATTTGCTATAACAATATAAATTGATGTACAACCAAAAAAAGATTACTAATATTCCTCTTAAAACTACAACGTTAATATTTTCTACGTCTCGAGGAGGGTTGGGTTGTTTTACCTTTGAGAAGCAACTTCTTTCCACAAAATGGGCTAAATGGCTAGGTTACAACGATCCCGAGGACTAAGAGAAAGTTTTGGGGTTGGGTTGTTTTACCTCTGAGCGGCAGTTTTTTGCACACCATGGGCTAAATGACCAGGTCACATGGACCCCGAAGGCTCAGAGAAGGTTGGGGGAGGGGACCCACTGGAACAGCTGTTGGGAGACAGATGATAGTCTTCCGTCAAGGCCATCCAGCGTGTTCTTTAACGTGCACAGGTATGGCTCTCCTGCACACGGGCCCCCGTCTTAAAGTCCCATCCGATTGACGGCGTCCTTTCCAAGCCCATCAGTGTCCCCTACTGACCGTGGGCAGGGCGGGGAGTTTTACGGAGATAATTCGCAACGCTGACTCAGGTGGGACTCGAACCTGAGAACTACAGATTACTTGCCTGGCGCGCTACCGACTGAGCCACCCCAGCCCCAAAGTTGGGGGAGGGAACCCAATGGACAGCTGTTGGAAGGCAGATGGTAGCCTTCCGTCAAGGCTTTCCAGTGTATTCTTTAACGTGCACAGGATATGGCTATCCCTCACATGTAGTCATGGCCTTACATCTCATCGAACGCACAACATGTCCCAGAATCTCTTTGACTGCGAAAAATACCTTTTGTGCCTTTTATATTTATCAGGGACAATATATTATTATAATTTATAATTTTTTCCTTTTTTATGCAAAAAGATGTACCTAAATTAGGTTAGTGAGAATAATTATGGTTAAGTGATGCCATCCGATGCTCCACTATACAGGATAGTACTACATCTAATGGAAGGCACCACATGTCACTCTCGTGTGCTGAGGGGCGGGGGTGGCTCAGTCGGTAGCGCGCCAGGCTCGTAATCTGTAGTTCCCAGGTTCCAGTCGCAGCTGGGTCAGCGTTGAGATTTATATCCGCAAAATTCCCCGCCATGCCCACGGTCAGTAGGGGACACCGATGGGCTTGGAAAGGCCTCCGTCCGTCGGATGGGACGTTAAGCCGTGGCTCCGTGTGCGGGAGGGCCATACCCTGAGCACGTTAAAGACCACGCTGGATGGCCTTGACGGGAGGCTACCATCTGTCTCCCAACAGCTGTTCCAGTGGGTCCCCTACCCCAACCTTCTCTGAGCCTTCGGGGTCCATGTGACCTGGCCATTTAGCCCATGGTGTGCAAAAAAGTGCCGCTCAGAGGTAAAACAAACCAACCCAACTCTCGTGTGCTGATCGACGCAAAAGGAAAACTCACATTGAAGCAGCAGAGAAGGAACCTTTCGAAAAGATCTGCATTACACAATAATTGTCTAATTCCGTCTGTGCATTCAATTCAAGAAAATAGAAACTTTTTGAATTTTGAGCTGCGCCAAGAAATTATTTTGACAATAAGGATTGGTAGCGATAAATTCAGAATATTTACTGTAACTATGTAATTGAATTATGCCCAGAGTCGATCGTTTTCAAGGAGGAGTTCCAAGCTTTATTTTTTATTACATAAAAAAATTATCGCTACCATGAAATCAATTGGTTGGGACTAGTGTCCAAGTTTCCGAGCTCTCGTGGGTAAATGTATGATTGGGAGAGGGAACTCACTGGACAGCTGTTGGGAGAAGTGTGTCGGCCTCTCGTCAAGGCCATCTAGCGTGTTCTTTAATGTGCGTAGGGTGTGGCTCTCCCACACACGGAACCACATCCGACGGACGGCGGCCTGTGTGCAGGGCGGGAAGTTGGCAGAGAAAAATCTCTACACTTGCACTGCTGGAACCCGAACCTGAGTATTGCAGGTTATGAGACTGGCACGCTACCAACTGAGCCTCCCCTACCACGTAATAATAATTTAAAAAAAGTTAAGAAAAAAAATTAAAGAATAGAAAAAAAGGGAGTAAGAGAAGAATGTATTAAAAATAGGTAAAGAAAAGAGACTGAATAGAATAATAAGATTAAAAAAAGGAGAAAAATAAAATAGATGTTTGGGAGTTTAAAATACTTTAACAGAAGTTTACAAAGTAATTAACATGTACAGAATGAAGGAGTAAGAAAATTGATAAAATGAGAATAGAAAAAAAATAGAGGTGAACAGAATTTTAAAATGTATAATCAGAAATAAATATAATAGTTTAATAATGTGTTACATATATCGATTGAAACTCTATATTTTGTTGACATGTACAGAATAATAGAGTAAGATATATACAACAACTGTTACTACTGCAACAGCCGTTGGGAGACAGATGGTAGCCTCCCGTTAAGGCCCAAGAAAAGCACAAAATGCACTAATGGGCACAATATGGGCTAATTTTGCACACAATGGGCTAAATGGCCAGGTCACAAGGATCCCGAAGGCTCAGAGAATGTTGGGGGAGGGAACCCACTGGAACAGCTGTTGGGAAACAGATGGTAGCTTCCCGTCAAGGACATCCAGTGTGTTCTTTAACTAGTTTTTTTATCTCTGAGCGACACTTTTTTTTCACACAATGGGCTAAATGGCCAGGTCACAAGGATCCCGAAGGCTCAGAGAAGGTTGGGGGAGGGATTGGGTTGGGAGAGGAGTACCTCTGAGAGGCAATTTTTTGCACACCATGGGCTAAATGACTAGGTCACATGGACCCCGAAGGTTCAGAGAAGGTTGGGGGAGGGTACCCACTGGAACAGCTGTAGGGAGACAGATGGTAGCCTCCCGTCAAGGCCATCCAGCGTGTTCTTTAACGTGCACAGGATATGGCTCTCTCGCACACGGGCCACTGCTTAACGTCCCATCCGACGGACGGCGCCTTTCCAAGCCCATCGGTGTCCCCTACTGACCGTGAGCAGGGCGGGGAATTTTGCGGAGATAAACCTCAACGCTGACCGGGCTGGGACTCGAACCTGGGAACTACAGATTACGAGTCTGGCGCGCTACCGACTGAGCCACCCCCGCCCCTTGGGGGAGGGGACCCACTGGAACAGCTGTTGGGAGACAGATGGTAGCTTCCCGTCAAGGCCGTCCAATGTGTTCTTTAACTAGGTTTTTATCTCTGAGCGGCACTTTTTTGCACAGAATGGACTAAATGGCCAGGTCAGAAGGATCCCGAAGGCTCAGAGAAGGTTGGGGGAGGGGACCCACTGAAACAGCTGTTGGGAGACAGATGGTAGCTTCCCGTCAATACCATCCAGTGTGTTCTTTAACTAGTTTTTTTTATCTCTGAGCGGCACTTTTTTGCACACAATGGGCTAAATGGCCAGGTCACAAGGATCCCGAAGGCTCAGAGAAGGTTGGGTGAGGGGACCCACTGGAACAGCTGTTGGGAGACAGATGGTAGCTTCTCGTGAAGGCCATCCAGTGTGTTCTTTGACTAGTTTTTTTTATCTCTGGGCGGCACTTTTTTGCACACAATGGTCTAAATGGCCAGGTCTCAAGGATCCCGAAGGCTCAGAGAAGGTTGGGGGAGGGGACCCACTGGAACAGCTGTTGGGAGACAGATGGTAGCTTCCCGTGAAGGCCATCCAGTGTGTTCTTCAACTAGTTTTTTATTTCGAGCGGCATTTTTTTGCAAACAATGGGCTAAATGGCCAGGTCACAAGGATCCCGAAGGCTCAGAGAAGGTTGGGGGAGGAATCCACTGGAAGAGCTGATGGGAGACAGATGGTAGCTTCCCGTCAAGGCCATCCAGTGTGTTCTTTAACTAGGATTTTATCTCTGAGCGGCAGTTTTTTGCACAGAATGGGCTAAATGGCCAGGTCACAAGGATTCCGAAGGCTCAGAGAAGGTTGGGGGAGGGGACCCACTGGAACAGCTGTTGGGAGACAGATGGTAGCTTCCCGTGAAGGCCATCCAGTGTGTTCTTTAACTAGTTTTTAATTTCTGAGCGGCATTTTTTTGCAAACAATGGGCTAAATGGCCAGGTCACAAGGATCCCGAAGGCTCAGAGAAGGTTGGGGGAGGGAATCCACTGGAAGAGCTGTTGGGAGACAGATGGTAGCTTCCCGTCAAGGCCATCCAGTGTGTTCTTTAACTAGTTTTTTATCTCTGAGCGGCACATTTTTGCACACAATGGGCTAAATAGCCAGGTCACAAGGATCCCGAAATCTCAGAGGAGGTTGGGGGAGGGAACCCACTGGAACAGCTGTTGGGAGACAGATGGTAGCTTCCCGTCATGGCCATCCAGTGTGTTCTTTAACTAGTTTTTTTTATCTCTGAGCGGCACTTTTTTGCACAGAGTGGGCTAAATGACCTGGTCACCAGGATCCCGAAGGCTCAGAGAAGGTTGGGGGAGGGAATCCACTGGAAGAGCTGTTGGGAGACAGAGGGTAGCTTCCCGTCAAGGCCATCCAGTGTGTTCTTTAACCAGTTTTTTATCTCTGAGCGGCACATTTTTGCACACAATGGGCTAAATGGCCAGGTCACAAGGATCTCGAAGTCTCAGAGGAGGTTCGGGGAGGGGACCCACTGGAACAGCTGTTTGGAGGCAGATGGTAGCTTCCCGTCAAGGCCATCCAGCGTGTTCATAAACATGCGCAGTTTATGGCTCTCCCGCACACGGGGCCACGACTTAACGTCCGACGTGACCGACGGTGGACTTTCCAAGACCATCAGTGTCCTCTACTGACCCTGCGCAGAGAGTTTTGCGGTGATAAATTTCGACGGTGCGCAGGTGGGATTCGAACCTGGAAACTGCAGTTTACGAACCTGGCGCGCTACGACTGATTCATCCCTGCCCCGAGTGAAGTAGAAGTTACTTGTATATATTATTTAAAATGTCTGCACCTGAAGAGATGCATTCTAAATTCGAAAAATGGAACAGCGATTGTTGGATCAAACAGAAACATTCCTTATAACCAAATGCTCGACTCAAAGAAACCGTACAAAACCGAACTGAAAAAAAAAGAGATTCATTGTATTTTTCCAGGAAAGGGTTTTCTATAGAGCGAAATAGATTAATGTTAAATGTGAGAATGTGAAATGTGTAAATGTGAGATACCCTGCACATGTGCAACGAAATTTGCTTTTGAATTAGAAATTTTATTTTACTCTCGGTGACCTATGTCAATGTCATTAATATCTTTGTTAAACAATATAAATGTCACTTTTCAATGTCAATATTACAGTCATCGTATGTCAATGTCAAACAATACACTGAAGTGCCATTGAATTAGGGATAGCAACCTAGCAACGTGTTGGACCCCCTCAGGCTGATAACGGCCGTCACACGACGAGGCATGGACTCCACAAGCTTGCGTAAATGTTCCTCAGATATGGCGACCCATGCATCCTCCAGAGCTGTCCACAATTCTCTCAAGGTCATCGCTGATGAGACAGGGTCCCGAACACTCTGCTCGACAGTATCCCAAAGATTTTCGATGGGTTTTTAAATCTGGGCTCCTAGCTGACGAATTCATTATTTCAAAATCAGCAGAATGCTCCTTGCAACCATGTAGTAGCCAACCTAGACCAGTGAGATGAACAGTTGTCTTGCTGGTAGATGCCATCTCTATTGGGATGCATGATGGTCATAAATGGGTGTAAACGGTCAGCCGTGAGTTCTACGTACCGGGATGCATTGAGAGTCATCAGTACATGTAACAAAGGTCCCACAGACGTCCAATTGAAGACACCCCAGGCCATCACCCAGCTGGGCGGGGGTGGCTCAGTCGGTAGCGGGCCAGGCTCATAATCTGTAGTTCCCAGATTCGAGTCCCAGCTGGGTCAGCGTTGAGACTTAATTCCGCAAAACTCCCGCCCTGCCCACGGTCAGTAGGGAACACTGATGGGCTTGGAAATGCCGCCGTCTGTCGGATGGGATGTTTAGCCGTGTCTCGTGTGCGGGAGAGACATACCCTGAGCACATTAAAGAACACGCTGGATGGCCCTGACGGGAGGCTACCATTTGTCTTCCAACAGCTGTTCCAGTGGGTTCCCTCCCCCAACCTTCTCTGAGCCTTCGGGGTCCTTGTGATCTGGCCATTTAGCCCATGGTGTGCAAAAAAGTGCCGCTCAGAGGTAAAATAACCCAACCATCACTGAGCCACCACCAGGTTGTGCTGTTCCAACCTGACATGATCCGTGGCTTCATGGGGTATGCGACATACCCTCAGTCTCACATCGGCGTGACAAAGTTTAAATTGGGATTCATCACTCCAGACTATCCTTTGCCAATTTTCGATTGTCCAGTTTCGATGTTCTTTAGCCCAGGCAAGGCGTTGAGCCCGCTGTTGTGCCATTAGAAGTGGTACTCTGGTAGGTCGGCAGCTCCCGAAGCCGAGACGATGAAGTGAGCGTTGCACGGTCCATGCACTGACTTCCCGGCTGGGAAGTGATTTCAGATAATGTCTGGGCCCTATCGGTCTGTACGATGCGGGTCAGACGGCGAAGCAACGATCATTCAAGGCTCGTTGTCCTTTGCAGTTTACCGGGTGCTTGTTTTTTTGTCGGAATTTTCGTATTCCAGGAACACACTTGAAACTGTCGTACGAGAAAATCCAAGTTCGTTGACAATTACGGAGATCGAGTGTCCCATCCGTCGGGCACCTACGATATGCCCTCTGTCAAATGCATCTAATCCCGCGCCTTTCCAATTACACTTCTCACGACGAATGCTTGGGGAAGCGAAAGCTGACAGTTATATATGACCATAGTTTCAGCCACGCATGCGCGTAAATGCGGGACTTCAGGTACTGAATTTGGATAACGTCTCCTATCCCTAATTCAATGGCACTTCAGTGTATTAACGTCACATGAAATGAAAGAAGGCTAATCATACAGCTATAATAAATGCTATACAAATTACAAAATGTAAAATTCTGTACTTGAAGATAAGCTTTAAACTTTAAGCTTTGAGGAGCACAGTAATCATAAAATTTACTTGTACAGTCGCTCAAAAAAGTATCCGAACACTACGGTTGATTACAGAATTCAGAAATATATCTGGCAACGATTTTTTTTGAAAATTAGTGATCTGGCAACCTTCGTGTCACGTGATTACAGAATTCAGGAAAAATATCTGAAGCGTGTATAGCAACTGTACACGCTCCAGTTACCGTTCACAGCAAACTGGAGCGTGTGCAGTTACTGCACACGCTCCAGTTTGCTGTGAACGGTAACTGCACACGCTCAATATTTCCGTGAGTGAGCCCACACGATCTAGTATCAAAATAATATGACCACCTACAGTCGCTCAAAAAAGTATCCGAACACTACGGTTGATTACAGAATTCAGAAAAAATATCTGGCAACGATTTTTTTAGAAATTAGTGTTCTGGCAACCGTGTCACGTGACACGAAGGTTGCCAGATCACTAATTTATAAAAAAATCGTTGCCAGATATTTTTTCTGAATTTTGTAATCAACCGTAGTGTTCGGATACTTTTTCGAGCGACAGTACAATGATCAAAAAATAATAAACAAATTAAAAAAAATTTCAAGAATATCTAAATCTTGATTTTAAATAATATTTGGTCAATATTCAAAGAGTTATAATAAACTCTGCAATATTTAACTGGCTGCAAAAAATTTATGCAGTCGAATATGATTCTTCATAATTATTTAATAAAGAAGATGGTCTATGAAAATTGACGGTAGATTACGAGCCTGGACAGCTATTGGCTGAGATTATCGTACATATATTCCTCCCGTTTCTACAGTCGCTCAAAAAAGTATTCGAACACTATGGTTGATTACAGAATTCAGAAAAAATATCTGGAAACGATTTTTTTAGAAATTAGTGATCTGGCAACCTCGTGTCACGTGTCTTTCGTGTCAACCATAGTGTTCGGATACTTTTTTTTAATATATATATTGCGTATGAATATATAATGCAATGAATATGGAGCGTGTGCAGTAACCGTTCACAGCAAACTGGAGCGGTTGCGGTTAATTTTCAGAGCACATTGGATCGTGTGAGCTCACAAAAACCTGGATCGTGTGGGCCCACTCACAGAAATATTGAGCGTGTGCAGTTACCGTTCACAGCAAACTGGAGCGTGTGCAGTAACTGCACACGCTCCAGATATTTTTTCTGAATTCTGTAATCACGTGACACGAAGGTTGCCAGATCACTAATTTCTAAAAATATCGTTGCCAGATATTTTTTCTGAATGCTGTAATCAACCATAGTGTTCGGATACTTTTTTCAGCGACTGTAGGTGGTCATATTATTTTGATACTAGATCGTGTGGGCTCACTCACGGAAATATTGAGCGTGTGCAGTTACCGTTCACAGCAAACTGGAACGTGTGCAGTAGCTGCACACGCTCCAGTTTGCTGTGAACGGTGACTGGAGCGTGTACATTTGCTGTACACGGTCCAGATATTTTTTCTGAATTCTGTAATCAACCATAGTGTTCGGATATTTATTTGAGCGACTGTACCATACATACTTCGTGTCACGTGACACGAAGGTTGCCAGATCACTAATTTCTAAATAAACGTGATGGGTCTGGTGCGCTACCTGCTGAGCCATCCCTGCTCCTCAGAGAGTATAGTTAAAACTTTTGGGAGCTTCGGAAACTGTGAATGGTATATTTCATCAATACTATTTAACTCAAAAAGAAATCTTTAATTTTCCTCTTCAAAAATATTCAAAATCTGCTTACTGACAGACAGACGAACAGACGACAAACTGAAAAAAGTAACTTGTTTTTCTTTGAAATAAGCTAAAAATAATTGTCTTATTCGGGTTGGGTTGGGTTGTTTTACCTCTGAGCGGCACTTTTTTGCACACCATGGGCTAAATGGCCAGGTCACAAGGACCCCGAAGGCTCAGAGAAGGTTGGGAGAGGGGACCCACTGGAACAGCTGTTGGGAGACAGATGGTAGCCTCCCGTCAAGGCCATCCAGCGTGTTCTTTAACGTGCACAGGGTATGGCTCTCCCGCACACGGGGCCACGGTTTAACGTCCCATCCGACGGACGGCGGCCTTTCCAAGCCCATCGGTGTCCCCTACTGACCGTGGGCAGGGCGAGGAATTTTACGGATATAAATCTCAACGCTGACCCAGCTGGGACTCGAACCTGGGAACTACAGTTTACGAGCCTGGCGCGCTACCGACTGAGCCACCCCCGCCCCACAACGAAACGGGAGTAGCTCAGTCGGTAACGAGCCAGGCTCGTAATTTGTAGTTCCCAGGTCCGAATCTCGCTTGGGCCACAGCTAAAATTTATCTCCGACAAAAAAAAAATGTTCTCGTTCAATAGGGTACACCTATGGGCTTCGAAAGTCTGCGGTCCGTCGGATAGGACGTTAAGCCGTGGTCTCGTGTGCGGGAAATTCATATCCTTGCACGTTAAAGAACACGCTGGATCATCTTGACGGGAGGCAATCATATTTCTCTTAACACTATCCAGTGGGTCGTTGTTGTCACTGTTACACTGACAACAAAGTGCTGGAGATGAAACAGCATCCTTCAGTCACATCCTAATTCGCCTTTCATACCCCACGTGCACTTTCAAATCTCAACCTTGAACTATTTGTATCTCTGACATCACGAGCGCTTGCTCGTTCAACTCCCAGCCAATCATAGCACAGCTACTAAAATCCTCAGATGAGAAGAACTCGGGGTGCACAACACCGTGGTTAAGAGATCTGCCAAATCAGTTTGCTACATGGATAAGCGTTGAAATATTCATTCTCAAGATGCTGGTGGAAAATCTTCTCCTTCTAGTGGATGCGGTTGGACTAACCACCTTGCTGCTGACAGTCCTAGTTGGATTAGTCATCCTCTGGTACTTTTTCCAAAATCGAAACTTATCTCCTGGACCCATCGGACTTCCGTACCTAGGATACCTTCCCTATCTGGGTCCTACGCCGCATCTCAAACTAGCAGAATTAGCAAAGAAATATGGAGATGTTATGAGCTTCACTGTTACTGGAAGGACACACATACATTTGAATGGTTTGGATGTAATAAAGGAAGCTTTAGTTACCAAAGGAGACGAATTTAACGGACGTCCGCAAGAATTTTCCATGATTAACTGGTTTGATGATGGAATGGGTGAGTCAGTAATAACTTAACTACAATTGTTTCAGTTTTGGGACATTCCTTAAAATATAGTTCCCGTGAATTTAGTGCTACAGTAAACATTCGATTATTAATTAATTATTATTATTAAACATGAGATTTTGCTACAATTTTGTCATTGGTGAGAATGACGACACAGATAAAATATTGGGTTTTTTTAACCGATGGGCTTCAGGCCTCCGTCCGTCAAATGGGACGTAAAGCCGTTGCCCCGTGAGCAGGAGAGCCATACATTATGCATGCTAAAGGACACACTGGATGGTATTGACAAGATCTGATCTGTCTGCTTCCAGCTGTCCTGTGGATCGTTTTCCTCCAACCTAGTCTGAGCCTTTGGGTCCTTGTGACCACCATTTAGCCCATTTCGTGCACAAAAATGCAGCTCAGAGGTAAAACAATCCAACAGACAACACTGTAATGATATTCAGATGCTTTATTTGGTGAGTACTTACATAGCTGCATGCAGGAACTTTACATTTATCATTATTTATGACGTGTCTTACCGTTGATTTTTTTTATTTTCATCTCAGTGCATGGCAGATAATTAAGTGTTTACTGTAGTCCAGGCAGCCGTCTTGTGGCCGAGTGGTTCTGTAGTCTAGGAAGCCGTCCCGTGGCCGAGTGGTTAGCGCGCTTGGCTACTGATCTAAAGGACCTGGGTTCGAGTCACAGGTTTTAATGTTAGTCCAGGAAGCCGTCCCGTGGCCGAGTGGTTCTGTAGTCTAGGAAGCCGTCCCGTGGCAAAGTGGTTAGCGCTCTTGGCTACTGATCTACGGGACATGGGTTAGAGCCACAGGTTTATACTGTTAGTCCAGGAAGCCGTCCCGTGGCCGAGTGGTTAGCGCGCTTCGCTACTGATCTAAGGGACCTGGGTTCGAGTCACAGGTTTTAATGTTAGTCCAGGAAGCCGTCCCGTGGCCGAGTGGTTCTGTAGTCCAGGACGCCCTCCAGTGGCCGAGTGGTTAACGCGCTTTGCTACTGATCTACGGGACATGGGTTCGAGTCACAGGTGTATACTGTTAGTCCAGGAAGCCGTCCTGTGGCCGAGTGGTTAGCGCGCTTGGCTACTGATCAACGGGACATGGGTTCGAGCCACAAGTTTATACTGTTAGTCCAGGAAGCCGTCCCGTGGCTGAGTGGTTAGCGCGCTTAGCTACTAATCTAAGGGACATGGGTTCGAGCCAGAGGTTTATACTGTTAGTCCAGGAAGCTTTTAATGGCCACAGGTTTTAATGTTAGTCCAGGAAGCCGTCCTGTGGCCGAGTGGTTAGCGCGCTTGACTACTGATCTAAGGGACCTGGGTTCGAGTCACAGGTAAGGCATGGATGTACGTGTTGTTTTCTACTGAGGTCCTGCCATCTTCTCAGATCTACTGTGGCATATAAACTAACAGGCTCCTGTCAGATCTCTGTGGCAAGCAGCTGCTTGAGGGGGGGGGGGGGGGGGCGGTGATAGTCCAGGAATCAGTCTTTGTTCAGATGAACACATAACTGACCTATCTTGAACCGGTTTTCTCGTTTAAAAGCTTGTTTTCCTCTGAGCTGCGCTTTTGCTAACACAATGGTCTAAATGGACAAGGTCACGAGGATCCCCAAAAAAATGAAATCCATGTCATATTTTTTTCAGAGGTCTATTCACTCATCACTGGGGATATTTCGGCGATATTAGATCTACTTATATTAAGTAAATGTTTTTTTTCAACTGATTACAGACAGAAATGAAAGTGAAATTTAAAACTTCTTTGCCAAATAATTAATGAAAAGAATTATGGTATGTTATATGTACAACGACCATTTATTAATTGTTTTGGAGGAAAATATCGGACATTTATTGAAAAATATTTTTCAAGTCATCTTCGAAAAGGAGAAAATATTCTAAAAAAGCTCCAAAATAAAACGAACGTTATTTAAACATGAATTTTATTTAAAAGGCAAAAAAAAATATTTATAAACTTAAAAAAACAGAACAAATATATCCATAAATTAACTTTTAATCTGTCAACTGTTCATACTTATTGCAATAATTATTTAGAAATTTATTACAATTAAAAAATTTAGCATTATCAATATTATAGTTATGTCTTATTAATTCCTCACTCACATCAACACAAATAAGAAAATTGGTCAAAAGTAGCAAGACAGAACGATTTTCACGGGTATCAAAAATATAGGTCTTTTAAAGGACATAACAAAAAATAGAGGATATAAAAGTGTTTATGAATTTTTTTATGAATAAATAGGACAGTGCCCTAAAATATAGGACGAATGGTTCTCTAAGTTATATGCCAAATTAATCATCATTTAATTCTGGATTTTATGAAAATATAATGTTTAACAAAAATGACGCCTAATTTTAATGCGTTTTTTTTTCAGAGTCGTGTAATAAAAAAAGCATCGGGGAATGCAAATAAAAATTTATTTTAAAAAACCCAACAGACGAAAATAATTATAATGCATGTGAAGAAAAAGGCAATTTACTTCAGAATAACAGAAAAAAAATCGCTCTTTTCCATTATTTTGTATTTAAATGAAATGATGAATACTAAAAGTCTGTTTCATATTTATTGTATCTACGTTGTCATTCATTCTGGCTTTTTCAAGGTTTAAAGTCCTCGAAAAATGTTATTTTGGGGGTCGGTTGGAGTCCTGCCCCAAGTGATCAGTCCTAATAAGGGAAAGAAGTCTACTGAAAAGCTGTTAAGAAACAGATGGAAAACACCATTTAAGACCATCCAGTGTGTTCGTTAACATCCACAAGGTATGGATCCCCTACACTCGTGGCAGCGTCTTAACTTTCCACCTGACCGATGATAGGCTCTCCATGCCTCTTCATATTCCCTTTCACATCGAGGGCACAGTGGCAATCAGTGAAGAAAATCTGAATCCTGGCACAATGTGGACTCGAACCTGGAAACATTTAGGTGACGAGTTTCATATGAATTTCTGAACGAAATTCCTTTGGGCTCATTTGGTAGAGGTTGTTGTTTGGGTTATTTTACCCCTTAAGGTGATTTTACCCCTTAAGTAATCCTGCACACGGGATTCAGCTTAACATTCTATCCGACGGCCGGCGATCTTCCCAAAGTCATCGGTCATGGGAGTTTAGCAATGGTAAATGTAAAAATATAAGCGCATCATTTTTCTGGTCTTTTTTTTAATGTTCAAATTTTATTCTTAAGATAATGAACAAGGTCACCTTGATACATAAGGTCTGGACAACAGTTCAGCAAAAGGAAGAAAATTAAATATTTATAAAAGTTAAGAGATTTGTCTAAAATCTTTCTAAAACCTAGTTATTTTAAACTAAATAAAAATTAACGAAGAATAAAATAGTAAAGAATAAAATTTGAACATTAAAAAAAGAGACCAGATAAATGAAGAGCTTAATAAGATAAAAGGGTACTTTTGAAGCACAGTAAGCTAAATAGCAAGGTCACAAACACCACAAGAGCTCAGAGAGGGTTAAGGAAAGGGATACACTGGAGAGCTTGTAACGACTAAAATACAACTCTCCGGTCGAAGCTATCCAGCGTGTTTTTTTACCGTGCTCAAAGCATGGCTCTGCTGAACACGGAGCAGTGGTTCTACATCCCATCCGACGGACGGCGGCCATTCCAAGCCCATCGATGTCCTCTACTGGCCGAGGGCAGGGCGCGAGGGGCATTGGTGGCTCAGTCGGTAGCGCGCCAGGCTCGTAATCTGTAGTTCCCAGGTTCGAGTCCCAGCTGGGTCAGCGTTGAGATTTATCTCCGCAAAATTCCCTGCCCTGCCCACGGTCAGTAGGGGACACCGATGGGCTTGGAAAGGCCGCCGTCCGTCGGACGGGACGTTAAGCCGTGGCTCCGTGTGTGGAAGTGCCATACCCTGTGCACGTTAAAGAACACGCTGGATGGCCTTGACGGGAGGCTACCATCTGTCTCCCAACAGCTGTTCCAGTGGGTCCCCTCCCCCAACCTTCTCTGAGCCTTCGGGGTCCATGTGACCTGGCCATTTAGCCCATGGTGTGCAAAAAAGTGCCGCTCAGAGGTAAAACAACCCAACGTAGGGCGCGGAGTTTTGCAGAGATAAATCTGAACCCTGGTCCATGTGGGACTCAAACCTGGGAACTACAGATTACGAGTCTGCTCTGTCCTTGTGCTTTCATCGGGTATTACTGTTTTGGAGGAAACACTTGCGCCCACCGTTCTGTCTTCTCAAAACATTGTTAATCTTCCATCGAAGGCCACGTGAGCCTCTTTTGCGTCTTTCCAACACATCCACCCACTTCCTCCGCTTCACCTATATCGATAAGCACCAAGGACTCCACGTTGGAGGCTGGTTGCAATTGAGAAGTACGTTACATAAGGCAACTTTGTAAAATGAGTCAAATAGCGGTATCGCATTGCACCAACTTTCGCCGCAAGGATTGTAAATCACACTTTGTACTTAATAAAGTCTGTTTAATTTAACTGGAGATCATTGAATGACTGTTTCGGTTCCACTTGGAATTCAACTTTTTCCCAAGCTAAAAGCGGTTCATTGTAAAAAAACCCTTTATCATACACCACGCCCTGGACAGCACAACAACAGAAGAATCATATTTTTTAGTAATAAGTAATGAATAAATTATTTTGCATATAGCAAATCGAATAGCAATATTACTGCATTAGCACTATTGGTCCATTGGTAAGATATATTTGCATTATACAAAGATATTTACTCAATATATGTATACTCAATAGTAGAGAATATAGTCAATACATTCTCTACTATGTCAATAGTAGAGAATCTACCATTAGTTATATAAAGGAGAATAATACATTAATATTCGGTTCGTTAAATTCGGGTGGCTCGGTATTAATGTTCTGTTCCAGAATGAAGGATTATTTAATTAGTCCTTCAGAATAAATCCAATAAGAGATTATCAGTTCATGTGTTTCAAAGAATGTTTTTAAGGGACAGCTGGTTTGGTTTGGGTTGTTTTACCTCTGAGCGGCACTTTTTGGCACACCATGGGCTAAATGGCCAGGTCACATGGACCCCGAAGGCTCAGAGAAGGTTGGGGGAGGGGACCCACTGGAACCGCTGTTGGGAGACAGATGGTAGCCTCCCGTCAAGGCTATCCAGCGTGTTCTTTAACGTGCACAGGGTATGGCTCTCCCGCACACGGGGCCACGGCTTAACGTCCCATCCGATGGACGGCGTCATTTACAAGCCCATCGGTGTCCCCTACTGACCGTGGCCAGGGAGGGGGAATTTGCGGAGAAAAGTCTCAACGCTGACCCAGCTGGGACTCGAACCTGGGAACTACAGATTACGAGCCTGGCGCGCTACCGACTGAGCCACCCCCCGCCCCAAAATAGAGAGAAGAAATATAGGAGAAGAGGAAGAGGGAAAGAATTGAGGTTGAGAAGGGAACAGCTGGGATCTAGGGGGGAAGGTAAGAAGCCATGCGCCACCTCTTTTGAAAGGAAAGCAACGGAAAGAATATATTAATCCTTGGTATAGTGCATATTTCGTAAGAGCATTTTTAAGTGACCCTAATAATCATGGGAAAAAATTATCTATATGAAGGGAAAATTATATACCGAAACTGTATATAATTCATTCGTTACTATTAATTTAGTCGCTTTGTTCCTCCTTGAAGAATTTTTAGATTCAAATTTTGGTTGGAAGAAGCGAAACTGTGGAGAGGAACAGCATTTTAAGGAACTGAGAATTGCTCTGAGTTTACAATAACAGCATGGAAAAGTGAAGAATGGGAGGAACTGAATGATCAGAAAGAAAAGGAAAATTTGCATTAGGAGAAGGAAAGAATTTGGATGTCTGCTGGAATATGCAAAATTGATAAGAGAAATAGAAATTAGGAAAACCGACATTTTCACTGGAATATAATAAATGTATCGAATAATGAAACAAGAAACAAACTGAATGATAGGGTTGAGTTGTTTTACCTCTGAGCGGCACTTTTTTGCACACCATGTGCTAAATGGCCAGGTCACATGGACCCCGAAGGCTCAGAGAAGGTTGGGGGAGGGGACCCACTGGAACAGCTGTTGGGAGACAGATGGTAGCCTCCCGTCAGGGCCATCCAGCGTGTTCTTTAACGTGCACATGGTATGGCTCTCCCGCACACGGGCCACGGCTTAACGTCCCATTCGACGGACGGCGGCCTTTCCAAGCCCATTGGTGTCCCCTACTGACCGTGGGCAGGGCGGAGAATTTTGCGGAGATAAATCTCAACGCTGACCTAGCTGGGACTCGAACCTGCGAACTACAGATTACGAGCCTGGCGCGCTACCGACTGAGCCACCCCCGCTCCCAGGGACAGCTGGCAGAGATAATTATGTTTTGCTGAGGCACGTCTCGCTGATCACTAGAGTTGCGAACTATTAATTTTTTTTACTATCGATAGTCATCGATTTTTCGGAAAACAATCGATACATCGATTGCACTATCTGTAGTTGTTTTATAGTGTTGCCAACTTATAAAAATAAACTTTTTTGTGAAGTTTAACTGATTTTAAAAATATTATAAAAAAATGATTTTCGGTTAAATAAGTACTAATAAAAAAACTCTTCGTGTTTGCCAACATTTATATTAATTTATATTTCCATCTTTTGATGTCGAAAATTTTACAAAGTGGAACAAATTTAAATAAATATAAAGTTTCATCGAGAAACTTATTACTCAAGTGTTAAAGTGTGGTAGTTAAAAAGTTTACATTGACAGTTGCCACTTGCTGTTTCCCTAATTGGGAAACTGTAGTAAATATTCTAAATGATACTACAATAAGTACCATTTAGACCTGACCTTGGACAGGCTGTCTACACCAAGCAGCCAACAAACTCACAAGTGTTTCGAGCTCAATAATTATCAAATTAGCTCTACTGAATTTGAGCCCAAATTCAGTAGAGCCATACCATGCGGAAATGATTGTGTCACACAGTTGCTGCAAATTGGACGGCAGCACAGTCTCCCTGCAAAGAGCCGTTAACACCTCATCCAAAAGATGCTGGATAGGGTTTAGATCTGGGGATTGTGCAGGCCAATGAAGCAAAAAAAAAAAGAATCGTTGGCATGTTCCTGGAACCATTTGGTGATAATATGTGCCTTGTGAGCAGGTGCATTATCATGCTCAACATGTCCAACATAATGAGGATAATGCATTGACTTATATATTCGTAAGATGATTAAATGTATTAAATTACATATTATTTTTAAAACTTCTGAAAAATTGCTCAAAATAAACATACAATGGCTTTTCCAGTTTTCGTAAAATGCACTCCTGAACGGGATAAAATTCTCATTGAATAACTTTACGCTATGCTACCACTGTAGGCAAATAGCCATGAACTTTAGACAGGATGAAACACTAATTAAATCACATTAAATAATTTAAGAGTAAGACAAATTATAGTTGCGGCGTGCTAAAACGATTGCACTTCGCATGCACAGATCGCGCCTTACAGTGGTTTTTGTGTCTGCACACCAATTTGCCACATTCGGCTTCGGCAAAAACCGCAGAGCGGCGCCACTTACGCTTGTGCGGAGCTGGACTTCTTCTCCTTAGACCTTCGTTGATCCTGGCCTCCTATGACAAAGGAGACCGATACATGCCTCAGAAGGCCCGCCATGGCTGATCTGAAAACTAAGAAGAAAAATTAATCAAATCAACATCAAACTCATCATCATCCTCAAGCAGCCATGGGTTACGGAGGTCCAGCCAGACCTCGCATATTTGTCCTGAGCTACACCTGCTGCATCTGGCCACTGCACACGAATTCTAACAAGGTCCGGTTTGACATTGTCTGCTCATCACATCCCAGGTCACCCCTTCTTTCTGAGTACTTTAGGCACACTATTATTAACCCTATTCGCTAATCTATAATTATCGCTAATCTATAATACGGGAAACATAGTAAAAAAAAATTATTCGCTAATCTATAATACGGGAAACATAGTAAAAAAAAAATTGCGCAATTGATGCGATAAAAAAGTGGAAATGTTGAAAATCTCGTTTGCTTAGAGCGGTCAAAATCTTTGCATTATTATTACAATGCAGTTATTGCCATCGGGGTTTTTCTCTCCAAAAAGTGTTCCTCACATTAATCACTTTTCCTTTGCCTATCCAGGTATCACCCAGACGGAAGGCCAAGTATGGCGAGAGCAAAGGAGATTCTTCCTGCAAAGAGCCAAAGATTTCGGTTACGGCAAGATAAGCCTCGAAGGTCACATCCAAGAGATCATCCAGATGTTCCTCAGCTATGTGGAGAGATCGAAAGGAGAGCCATATGACATCCACATCCCTTTGTCCAATAGCACTAGCAACGTCATTTGTCAGATTCTGTTCAACAAACAGTTTGACTTTGGCGACCAAGATTTTAAACTGATTGCCAACAACTTACGCACTATGGTGGAGTACTTTTTGGGTTCCCGCGTTTTCATCATTGGACCACTAGCAAAGTAAGTCCTCTAAGCAATGTTTCAAATTCTCATATCCCTCGGGACAGGGATTAATTCATTCCGTAGTGTGCAGGCTCGTAATTATACGATTCGCTTGTTCGAGTCCTGTGCCAGCGTTGAGATTTTTCTCCGCTAATCCTCCTCCCCCCCCCTTGCCCTCGGTCAGAAAGGGAACACTGGTGGGTTTTGATAGGCCGTTGTTTTTCGGATGGCTCCTTGGGTTGGGTTGTTTTACCTCTGAGCGGCAATGTTTTGCCCACCATGGGCTAAATGGCCAGGTCACATGGACCCCGAAGGCTCAGAGAAGGTTGGGGGAGGGTACCCACTGGAACAGCTGTTAGGAAACAGATGGTAGCCTCCCATCAAGGCCATCCAGTGTGTTCTTTAACGTGCACAGGGTATGACTCTCCCGCACACTGCGCCACGGCTTAACGTCCCATCCGACGGACGGCGGCCTTTCCAAGCCCATCGGTGTCCCCTACTGACCGTGGGCAGGGCGGGGAATTTTGCGGAGATAAATCTCAACTCTGACTCAGCTGGGACTCGAACCTGGGAACTACAGATTACGAGCCAGGCGCGCTACCGACTGAGCCACCCCCGCCCCAATGATGGCTCCTTGTGCAGAGAGCCATATATATATATTGCATCTTAAAAAACACAACACAACATATTACATATACAATGGATACCCTCACACATTAATATAAAATACAATGACATGGCAGACACTTTAGCAAAAAATGCAAAAAACCTGAACCATTCTATGAATTCCCCATATCATTTTATCCTACATAAAAAGTTAAATAAAAAACACATGAACAGTACACTTCAAAATTGGTATTCCACATATGCAAGTCACATACACAGATACTTAATTTCACATAAAATTAATAAATTCAACAATTATGAATTACAAAAAAGGAAATTAGCATAACATTAGGAATCAAAGCCAACCTAGCACTAGCAAATACCTTGCTCTACAAAATGAATAAAATAAATTCACCAAATTGCCTAAAATGTAATGAACCACAAGCAACAGAACACATAATTTTTCAATGTAAAGAATTTACAGACGAAAGAAATAAATACTCCAAAAACTCAGAAAACATAAAACTAATCAATTTAACTTTCATTCAATCCTTGAGCCAAAAGAGAAAGCCCTTAAACCCATATACTATAATCTACTAATTAATTTTCTAAAGAACATAGACTGTTTAAATTCCTTATAAAAATTAAACAAAATTAATTTAAATATTAATATAAAAAATAAGAAATGAAAACTCTCAAAAGTGCCTGAGGAAAACGAGAGTTGACCTTGAAAGAATATTCAATTGTTGATGTGTGATATGAATATATATATATGGATGGCTTGACATGTGACTTCCATCTGTCACTTAAAAGTTGCCTAATGTATCCCCTCCCCTAAACTTCTCTGAGCTCTTGGGAGTCTTGTGACCTGTCTATTCAGCCCATAGTGTATAAAAGAGTATCGCTTAGAAGTTAGACAACAAAACCTATTAAGCTCGCAACCTCAGTATGTATGAACGCAAACAAATGATACACATAAGATATGAGTGTAATTTGTGTATCTCTAATTTTTAGGGTATTCCAAACTTTAAATGAATCTGGCAACCTTCCTGTCACGTGACAAGAAGGTTGCCAGATCACTAATTTGTAAAAAAATCGGTGCCAGATATTTTTTCTGAATTCTGTAGTCAACCATAGTGTTCGGATACTTTTTTGAGCGACTGTAGGTGGTCATATTGTTTTGATACTAGATCGTGTGGGCTCACTCACGGAAATATTGAGAGTGTGCAGTTACCGTTCACAGCAAACTGGAGCGTGTGCAGTAACTGCACACGCTCCAGTTTGCTGTGAACGGTAACTGGAGCGTGTACAGTTGCTGTACACGCTCCAGATATTTTTCCTGAATTCTGTAATCACGTGACACGAAGATTGCCAGATCACTAATTTCTAAGAAAATCGTTGCCAGATATTTTTTCTGAATTCTGTAATCAACCATAGTGTTCGGATATTTTTTTGAGCGACTGTAGGTGGTCATATTATTTTGATACTAGATCGTGTGGGCTCACTCACGGAAATATTCAGCGTGTGCAGTTACCGTTCACAGCAAACTGGAGCGTGTGCAGTAACTGCACACGCTCCAGTTTGCTGTGAACGGTAACTGGCGCGTGTACAGTTGCTGTACACGCTCCAGATATTTTTCCTGAATTCTGTAATCACGTGACACGAAGGTTGCCAGATCACTAATTTCTAAAAAAATCGTTGCCAGATATTTTTTCTGAATTCTGTAATCAATCATAGTGTTCGGATACTTTTCTTGAGCGACTGTACAGGTAAATGTGTAACGGATTTTGCTATATTATTCGAATGCAACGGCTGAAAGTAGCAAGTGCATATCAAATGAAAGCTTCTGACGTGGGGAGTGTTTTAGGCTATAAAACGTTACCCCCCAGTGCGTTCGTCGCCTCCAAAATTGGTGAAATGTGAAAATCGTTCTTCTACTGTATCTTCCGAACGCAAGGTTCCCAGGTTCGAGTCCCAGCTGGGTCAGCGTTGAGATTTATCTCCACAAAATTTCCCGCCCTGCCCATGGTAAGTATGGGACACCGATGGGCGTGGAAATGCGCCGTCCGTCGGATGGGACGTTCAGCCGTGGCCCCGTGTGAGGGAAAGCCATACCCTGTGCACGTTAAAGAACACGCTGGATGGCCTTGACGGGAGGCTTACCATTTGTTTCCCAACAGCTGTTCCAGTGGGTCCCCTCCCCCAACCTTCTCTGAGCCTTCGGGGTCCATGTGACCTGGACATTTAGCCCATGGTGTGCAAAAAAGTGCCGCTCAGAGGTAAAACAACCCAACCCAATCCGAACGTAAGGGCTACAGTTACGATTTAGGTAGATAACAAATGAAAGTTCCTCCTCACGTGGGGGCTCTCATAGGCTGCTTCAAATTTTGCAGCCTAGCCTTCTTCACCCAAAAAAGGGACGGAAATTTCTAGGACCCCCCAAAGTGTTTTATCTTATGTTAAAACTTGTGACGTCTACAATGTCGTAGGTTATCTCAAATAACTCACCATTTTTCTAAGGCCTTCAGATGGTACTGTTTATAACTCCATTCTCTAATCTGTAGTTATGCATACGAGCAACATGGCCAAACCAACGCAGTCTCTCTCTGCACAATATGCTGATCAAAAGAGGTTGACGACTGCTTCGCGAAACGACATCATTATTTTCAAGTTCAAACCACGTATTGCCCAAAATGCTGCGTAAACATTTAGAGTCAAAGGGTTGGGTTGTTGGGTTGTTTTACCTCTGAGCGGCACTTTTTTGCACACCATGAGCTAAATGGCCAGGTCACATGGACCCCGAAGGCTCAGAGAAGGTTGGGGGAGGGGACTGCTTGACGTTTGGGGGGGGAACTGCTTGACGGGAGGCTACCATCTGTCTCCCAACAGCTTTGGGAGACAGATGGTAACCTCCCGTCAAGCCATCCAGCTTGTCTTAAACGTGCACAGTGTATGGTTCTCCCGCACACGGGGCCACGGCTTAACGTCCCATCCGACGGACGGCGGCCTTTCCATAGAGTCAAAGGTATCAAATGTCTTGTTGTCTTGTTTACTAAGTATCCATGTTTCGCTACCATAATTGCTTTAGAAAGAACAAATTCAGTCTTTAGATATATACGCTGATTTCTCCACACTCTCCATAGATTCTTAAAATCCCCAGCAGAAATCCCTATTTTTCTCTTTAGTTCATGCTGCACATCATCAGTATCTGTTAAACAGATCCCAAGATAATTAAACTGAGACACTTGCTCAAGGGTGCAACCATTCATGTTAACTGAACCACAACCTGCATAACCAGTCAGGTTATGCCTTTTAGGCAGGTAACCAGGCAAATATACATAGAATAAATAGAGAGAAAACTATAGTAACGGATGACAGTTTAAGAAATGTATAAAAAAATATGGTAGGTCACTCATGATGTTCGTGGCTTATTCGTGGCTATTCATCACTCACAGACCTGCCTAACCAGGCAATCAGCGACTCGTCACTTAGTTTTCTCCCTCTTTATCATCAAACCTATTTATCATACTACCAATCTCATCAACAGCTCGAATGAAAGAGTTCATCTCATCAACATCATTTGCCAAAAGGTCTAAATCATCAGTATAATCTAAATTAGAAATTTCGTATCTCCAGACCATTTAAGGCCAAAATCTTTCCCTTGCAGTGAATTTCGCATAACACAATCAATAACCAAAGAGAAAAGGGGACAACATACACCCTTTGTCCAACACCAGAAGCAATGCTGAACCAATTGCTACAAGCCTTACCAACTTTCACACACGACTCAATTTTATTTTAGAGAGCCATCATGGTTCTAAGTTGTTAGGTATTCCATACAATCTCACAATCAACCACAAATTATGACGGTCAACTGAGTCAAAAGCTTCTTTTGAAATTTATGAAGCTAGTAATCACAGGTTTCTGAAATTTTAAACATTTCTCAAGTATCTGCCTAAGTGAAAGTATTTGATTTATACATCCCTTATCACTCCTGAATCCCTACTACCCATCATTTGAATTAAATATCGATTGTTGTGTCACAGTGGTAATGATAACTGATACTGATAACCCTACCTTATTTAGTAATTAGCAAACTTGACCACTGAGCTATCAGATGTCTGAACATACACTGCCTGGTCAAATTGTTATTAATACCCACCCAATACTTCGTCGTATGCTTCATAATACAGTTTCCAGATTTTCAATTCTCTGCTCATAGTTCTCGTCCAAATCTATTTTGAAGTATATTGTTTTACGGAAATAAATGATCTTTGCCGACGAGTGGGATTCGAACCCACGTCTCTCCAGATACATGCTAGGGTCATCTCTCTCATTTGATGAATTGTAGAAACCCTGTTTAGCCGTTCAGTTCGTGTTAAACAACGCCTGTCCCTGTTTCTCAGAACCTTTTTCCTCCCTCATTTGCCACGATTTGCGAACGTTTTTTGAGATCATTCCCTTCTCCATACAATTGAGATATTTGTCCCGTGATTTTCCACCCAGTTACATCACCTCCATTACGGATGCTTCTACCCATCGCGCTCCAGCGATGAGCCGCCTTCGAAGTTTGATCGACCATTTTAACTATGTTGCACTTGATTTTATTTTCCACTATGTCTTTACAGCTTTTAGGACTTCGTAGTGACGTAGAACACTAACGTCATTAAGAAATTTTTCATGCATTGGGATATTTCACGGTAGGTCACTCATGACGCACCGTTCATAATAATATGACGAGAGAGTGAAGTTTGTGCATTAATATTAAATGGTTGATTAGCGCATGCCATTTTTTATTGCATTAAGAAAGAAAGTCGCATCAATCAGAAAAAGAAAATCAAAGTCTGATCAAAGGGACTTGGTCCAAGTGATATGCGATCTTGGCTCTGATCAAAGGGACCTGAATCCAAGTGATTAGCGATCTTGGCTACTGATCAAAGGGACTTGAATCCAAGTGATTAGCGATCTTGGCTACTGATAAAAGAGACCTGACTCCTAGTGATTAGCGCTCTTGGCTACTGATCAAAGGGACCTAGATCCAGGTGGTTAGTGCTCTTGGCTACTGATCAAAGGGACCTGATCCAAGTGATTAGCACTCTTGGCTACTGATCAAAGGGACCTGAATCCAAGTGGTTAGCGCTCTTGGCTACTGATCAAAGGGACCTAGATCCAAGTGGTTACTGCTCTTGGCTACTGATCAAAGGGACCTGAATCCAAGTGGTTAGCGCTCTTGGCTACTGATCAAAGTGACCTGAATCCAAGTGGTTAGCGCTATTGGCTACTGATCAAAATGACCTGAACCCAAGTGGTTAGCGCTCTTGGCTAATGATCAAAGGGACCAGGTCCAAGTGATATGCGATCTTGGCTACTGATCAAAGGGACCTGAATCCAAGTGATTAGCGATTTTGGCTACTGATCAAAGGGACCTGAATCCAAGTGATTGGCGATCTTGGATACTGATAAAAGGGACCTGAATCCTAGTGATTAGCGCTCTTGGCTACTGATCAAAGGGACCTAGATCCAAGTGGTTAGTGCTCTTGGCTAGTGATCAAAGGGACCTGATCCAAGTGATTAGCACCCTTGGCTACTGATCAAAGTGACCTGAATCCAAGTGGTTAGCGCTCTTTACTACTGATCAAAGTGACCTGAATCCAAGTGGTTAGCGCTCTTGGCTACTGATCAAAGGGACCTGAATCCAAGTGATTAGCGATTTTGGCTACTGATCAAAGGGACCTGATCCAAGTGATTAGCACTCTTGGCTACTGATCAAAGGGACCTGAATCCAAGTGGTTAGCGCTCTTGACTACTGATCAAAGGGACCTAGATCCAAGTGGTTAGTGCTCTTGGCTAGTGATCAAAGGGACCTGATCCAAGTGATTAGCACCCTTGGCTACTGATCAAAGTGACCTGAATCCAAGTGGTTAGCGCTCTTTACTACTGATCAAAGTGACCTGAATCCAAGTGGTTAGCGCTCTTGGCTACTGATCAAAGGGACCTGGTCAAAGTGATTAGCGCTGTTGAATAATAATCAAAGGGACCTAAATCCAAGTGGTTAGCGCTCTTGGCTACTGATCAAAAGGACCTGGTCCAAGTGATTAGCGCTCTTGAATAATAATCAAAGGGACCTGGTCCAAGTGGTTAGCGTGCTTCGCTACTGATCAATGGGACCTGGTCCAAGTGATTAGCGCTCTTGGCTACTGATAAAAATAACCTGAATCCAAGTGGTTAGCGCTCTTGGCTACTGATCAAAGGGACCTGCATTCAAGTGGGTAGCGCTCTTGGCTACTGATCAAAGGCACCTGGTCCAAGTGGTTAGCGCTCTTGGCTACTGATCAAAGGGACCTAGATCCAAGTGGTTAGTGCTCTTGGCTACTGATCAAAGGGACCTGATCCAAGTGATTAGCACTCTTGACTACTGATCAAAGGGACCTAGATCCAAGTGGTTAGTGCTCTTGGCTAGTGATCAAAGGGACCTGATCCAAGTGATTAGCACCCTTGGCTACTGATCAAAGTGACCTGAATCCAAGTGGTTAGCGCTCTTTACTACTGATCAAAGTGACCTGAATCCAAGTGGTTAGCGCTCTTGGCTACTGATCAAAGGGACCTGGTCAAAGTGATTAGCGCTGTTGAATAATAATCAAAGGGACCTAAATCCAAGTGGTTAGCGCTCTTGGCTACTGATCAAAAGGACCTGGTCCAAGTGATTAGCGCTCTTGAATAATAATCAAAGGGACCTGGTCCAAGTGGTTAGCGTGCTTCGCTACTGATCAATGGGACCTGGTCCAAGTGATTAGCGCTCTTGGCTACTGATAAAAATAACCTGAATCCAAGTGGTTAGCGCTCTTGGCTACTGATCAAAGGGACCTGCATCCAAGTGGGTAGCGCTCTTGGCTACTGATCAAAGGGACCTGGTCCAAGTGGTTAGCGCTCTTGGCTACTGATCAAAGGGACCTAGATCCAAGTGGTTAGTGCTCTTGGCTACTGATCAAAGGGACCTGATCCAAGTGATTAGCACTCTTGGCTACTGATCAAAGGGACCTGAATCCAAGTGGTTAGCGTTCTTGTCTACTGATCAAAGGGACTTGGTCCAAGTGATATGGGATCTTGGCTACTGATCAAAGGGACCTAGATCCAAGTGGTTAGTGCTCTTGTCTACTGATCAAAGGGACCTGATCCAAGTGATTAGCACTCTTGGCTACTGAACAAAGGGACTTGAATCCAAGTGGTTAGCGCTCTTGGCTTCTGATCAAAGGGACCTGGTCCAAGTGATATGCGATCTTGTCTACTGATCAAAGGGACCTAGATCCAAGTGGTTAGTGCTCTTGGCTACTGATCAAATGGACCTGATCCAAGTGATTAGAACTCTTGGCTACTGATCAAAGGGACCTGAATCCAAGTGGTTAGCGCTCTTGGCTTCTGATCAAAGGGACCTGGTCCAAGTGATATGCGATCTTGGCTACTGATCAAAGGGACCTAGATCTAAGTGGTTAGTGCTCTTGGCTACTGATCAAAGGGACCTGATCCAAGTGATTAGCACTCTTGGCCACTGATCAAAGGGACCTGAATCCAAGTGGTTAGCGCTCTTGGCTTCTGATCAAAGGGACCTGGTCCAAGTGATATGCGATCTTGGCTACTGATCAAAGGGACCTGATCCAAGTGATTAGCACTCTTGGCTACTGATCAAAGGGACCTGAATCCAAGTGGTTAGCGCTCTTGGCTTCTGATCAAAGGGACCTGGTCCAAGTGATATGCGATCTTGGCTACTGATCAAAGGGACCTGATCCAAGTGATTAGCACTCTTGGCTACTGATCAAAGGGACCTGAATCCAAGTGGTTAGCGCTCTTGGCTACTGATCAAAGGGACCTGGTCCAAGTCATATGCGATCTTGGCTACTGATCAAAGGGACCTGAATCCAAGTTATTAGCGATCTTGGCTACTGATCAAAGGGACCTGAATCCAAGTGATTAACGCTCTTTGCTACTGATCAAAGGGACCTGAATCCAAGTGGTTAGCTTTCTTGGCTACTGATCAAAGGGACCTGCATCAAAGTGGTTAGCGCACTTGGCTACTGATCAAAGGGACTTGGTCCAAGTGATATGCGATCTTGGCTACTGATCAAAGGGACCTGAATCCAAGTGATTAGCGATCTTGGCTACTGATCAAAGGGACCTGAATCCAAGTGATTAGCGATCTTGGCTACTGATCAAAGGGACCTGAATCCAAGTGATTAGCGCTCTTGGCTACTGATCAAAGGGACCTGAATCTAAGTGGTTAGCGCTCTTGGCTACTGATCAAAGGGACCTGAATCCAAGTGGTTAGCGCTCTTGGCTACTGATCAAAGGGACCTGAATACAAGTGGTTAGCGCTCTTGGTTACTGATCAAAGGGACCTGCATCCAAGTAATTAGCGCTCTTGGCTGCTGATCAAAGCGACCTGCATCCAAGTGATTAGCGCTCTTGGCTACTGATCAAAGGGACCTGGATCCAAGTGGTTAGCGCTCTTGGCTACTGATCAAAGGGACCTGAATCCAAGTGGTTAGCGTTCTTGGCTACTGATCAAAGGGACCTGAATACAAGTGGTTAGCGCTCTTGGTTACTGATCAAAGGGACCTGCATCCAAGTGGTTAGCGCTCTTGGCTACTGATTAAAGGGACTTGGTCCAAGTGATATGCGATTTTGGCTACTGATCAAAGGGACCTGAATTCAAGTGATTAGCGATCTTGGCTACTGATCAAAGGGACCTGAATCCAAGTGATTAGCGATCTTGGCTACTAATAAAAGGGACCTGAATCCTACTGATTAGCGCTCTTGGCTACTGATCAAAGGGACCTGAATCCAAGTAATTAGCGCTCTTGGCTGCTGTTCAAAGCGACCTGCATCCAAGTGTTTAGCGCTCTTGGCTACTGATCAAAGGGACATGGATCCAAGTGGTTAGCGCTCTTGGCTACTGATCTAAGGGAGCTGGATCCAGGTGGTTAGCGCTCTTGGCTACTGATCAAAAGGACCTGATCCAAGTGATTAGCACTCTTGGCTACTGATCAAAGGGACCTGAATCCAAGTGGTTAGCTCTCTTGGTTTCTGATCAAAGGGACCTGGTCCAAGTGATATGCGATCTTGGCTACTGATCAAAGGGACCTAGATCGAAGTGGTTAGTGCTCTTGGCTACTGATCAAAGGGACCTGATCCAAGTGATTAGCACTTTTGGCTACTGATCAAAGGGACCTGATCCAAGTGATTAGCACTCTTGGCTACTGATCAAAGGGACCTGAATCCAAGTGGTTAGCGCTCTTGGCTTCTGATCAAAGGGACCTGGTCCAAGTGATATGCGATCTTGGCTACTGATCAAAGGGACCTAGATCTAAGTGGTTAGTGCTCTTGGCTACTGATCAAAGGGACCTGATCCAAGTGATTAGCACTCTTGGCTACTGATCAAAGGGACCTGAATCCAAGTAGTTAGCGCTCTTGGCTACTGATCAAAGGGGCCTAGATCCAAGTGGTTACTGCTCTTGGCTACTGATCAAAGGGACCTGAATCCAAGTGGTTAGCGCTCTTGGCTACTGATCAAAGTGACCTGAATCCAAGTGGTTAGCGCTATTGGCTACTGATCAAAATGACCTGAACCCAAGTGGTTAGCGCTCTTGGCTAATGATCAAAGGGACCAGGTCCAAGTGATATGCGATCTTGGCTACTGATCAAAGGGACCTGAATCCAAGTGATTAGCGATTTTAGCTACTGATCAATGGGACCTGAATCCAAGTGATTAGCGATCTTGGCTACTGATCAAAGGGACCTGATCCAAGTGATTAGCACTCTTGACTACTGATCAAAGGGACCTGAATCCAAGTGGTTAGCGCTCTTGACTACTGATCAAAGTGACCTAGATCCAAGTGTTTAGTGCTCTTGGCTACTGATCAAAGGGACCTGATCCAAGTGATTAGCACTCTTGGCTACTGATCAAAGGGACCTGAATCCAAGTGGTTAGCGCTCTTGACTACTGATCAAAGGGACCTAGATCCAAGTGTTTAGTGCTCTTGGCTACTGATCAAAGGGACCTGATCCAAGTGATTAGCACTCTTGGCTACTGATCAAAGTGACCTGAATCCAAGTGGTTAGCGCTCTTTACTACTGATCAAAGTGACCTGAATCCAAGTGGTTAGCGCTCTTGGCTACTGATCAAAGGGACCTGGTCAAAGTGATTAGCGCTGTTGAATAATAATCAAAGGGACCTAAATCCAAGTGGTTAGCGCTCTTGGTTACTGATCAAAAGGACCTGGTCCAAGTGATTAGCGCTCTTAAATAATAATCAAAGGGACCTGTCCAAGTGGTTAGCGTGCTTCGCTACTGATCAATGGGACCTGGTCCAAGTGATTAGCGCTCTTGGCTACTGATAAATATAACCTGAATCCAAGTGGTTAGCGCTCTTGGCTACTGATCAAAGGGACCTGCATCCAAGTGGGTAGCGCTCTTGGCTACTGATCAAAGGGACCTGGTCCAAGAGGTTAGCGCTCTTGGCTACTGATCAAAGGGACCTAGATCCAAGTGGTTAGTGCTCTTGGCTACTGATCAAAGGGACCTGATCCAAGTGATTAGCACTCTTGGCTACTGATCAAAGGGACCTAGATCCAAGTGGTTAGTGCTCTTGTCTACTGATCAAAGGGACCTGATCCAAGTGATTAGCACTCTTGGCTACTGAACAAAGGGACTTGAATCCAAGTGGTTAGCGCTCTTGGCTTCTGATCAAAGGGACCTGGTCCAAGTGATATGCGATCTTGTCTACTGATCAAAGGGACCTAGATCCAAGTGGTTAGTGCTCTTGGCTACTGATCAAATGGACCTGATCCAAGTGATTAGAACTCTTGGCTACTGATCAAAGGGACCTGAATCCAAGTGGTTAGCGCTCTTGGCTTCTGATCAAAGGGACCTGGTCAAAGTGATATGCGATCTTGGCTACTGATCAAAGGGACTTGATCCAAGTGATTAGCACTCTTGGTTACTGATCAAAGGGACCTGAATCAAAGTGGTTAGCTCTCTTGGCTTCTGATCAAAGGGACCTGGTCCAAGTGATATGCGATCTTGGCTACTGATCAAAGGGACCTAGATCGAAGTGGTTAGTGCTCTTGGCTACTGATCAAAGGGACCTGATCCAAGTGATTAGCACTCTTGGATACTGATCAAGGGGACCTGATCCAAGTGATTAGCACTCTTGGCTACTCATCAAAGGGATCTGAATCCAAGTGGTTAGCGCTCTTGGCTTCTGATCAAAGGGACCTGGTCCAAGTGATATGCGATATTGGCTACTGATCAAAGGGACCTAGATCTAAGTGATTAGTGCTCTTGGCTACTGATCAAAGGGACCTGATCCAAGTGATTAGCACTCTTGGCTACTGATCAAAGGGACCTGAATCCAAGTGGTTAGCGCTCTTGGCTTCTGATCAAAGGGACCTGGTCCAAGTGATATGCGATCTTGGCTACTGATCAAAGGGACCTGATCCAAGTGATTAGCGCTCTTGGCTACTGATCAAAGGGACCTGAATCCAAGTGGTTAGCGCTCTTGGCTTCTGATCAAAGGGACCTGGTCCAAGTGATATGCGATCTTGGCTACTGATCAAAGGGACCTGATCCAAGTGATTAGCACTCTTGGCTACTGATCAAAGGGACCTGAATCCAAGTGGTTAGCGCTCTTGGCTACTGATCAAAGGGACCTGGTCCAAGTCATATGCGATCTTGGCTACTGATCAAAGGGACCTGAATCCAAGTTATTAGCGATCTTGGCTACTGATCAAAGGGACCTGAATCCAAGTGATTAACGCTCTTTGCTACTGATCAAAGGGACCTGAATCCAAGTGGTTAGCTTTCTTGGCTACTGATCAAAGGGACCTGCATCAAAGTGGTTAGCGCACTTGGCTACTGATCAAAGGGACTTGGTCCAAGTGATATGCGATCTTGGCTACTGATCAAAGGGACCTGAATCCAAGTGATTAGCGATCTTGGCTACTGATCAAAGGGACCTGAATCCAAGTGATTAGCGCTCTTGGCTACTGATCAAAGGGACCTGAATCTAAGTGGTTAGCGCTCTTGGCTACTGATCAAAGGGACCTGCATCCAAGTGGTTAGCGCTCTTTGCTACTGATCAAAGGGACCTGAATACAAGTGGTTAGCGCTCTTGGTTACTGATCAAAGGGACCTGCATCCAAGTAATTAGCGCTCTTGGCTGCTGATCAAAGCGACCTGCATCCAAGTGATTAGCGCTCTTGGCTACTGATCAAAGGGACCTGGATCCAAGTGGTTAGCGCTCTTGGCTACTGATCAAAGGGACCTGAATCCAAGTGGTTAGCGTTCTTGGCTACTGATCAAAGGGACCTGAATACAAGTGGTTAGCGCTCTTGGTTACTGATCAAAGGGACCTGCATCCAAGTGGTTAGCGCTCTTGGCTACTGATCAAAGGGACTTGGTCCAAGTGATATGCGATCTTGGCTACTGATCAAAGGGACCTGAATTCAAGTGATTAGCGATCTTGGCTACTGATCAAAGGGACCTGAATCCAAGTGATTAGCGATCTTGGCTACTAATAAAAGGGACCTGAATCCTACTGATTAGCGCTCTTGGCTACTGATCAAAGGGACCTGAATCCAAGTAATTAGCGCTCTTGGCTGCTGTTCAAAGCGACCTGCATCCAAGTGTTTAGCGCTCTTGGCTACTGATCAAAGGGACCTGGATCCAAGTGGTTAGCGCTCTTGGTTACTGATCTAAGGGAGCTGGATCCAGGTGGTTAGCGCTCTTGGCTACTGACCAAAAGGACCTGGATCCAAGTGGTTAGCGCTCTTGGCTACTGATCAAAGGGACCTGGATCCAAGTGGTTAGCGCTCTTGACTACTGATCAAAGGGACCTGCATTCAAGTGGTTATCGCTCTTGGCTACTGATCAAAGGGACCTGAATCCAAGTGGTTAGCGCTCTTGGCTACCGATCAAAGGGACCTGCATCCAAGTGGTTAGCGCTCTTGGCTACTGATCAAAGGGTCCTGAATCCAAGTGATTAGCGCTCTTGGCTGCTGATCAAAGGGACTTGTATCCAATTGGTTAGCGCTCTTGGTTACTGATCAAAGGGACCTGCATCCAAGTGATTAGCGCTCTTGGCTACTGATCAAAGGGACCTGGATCCAAGTGGTTAGCGCTCTTGGCTACTGATCAAAGGGACCTGAATCCAAGTGGTTAGCGCTCTTGGCAACCTATAAAAGGGACCTGGTCCAAGTCATATGAGATCTTGGCTACTGATCAAAGGGACCTGAATCCAAGTGATTAGCGATCTTGGCTACTGATAAAAGAGACCTGAATCCAAGTGATTAGCGCTCTTGGCTACTGATCAAAGGGACCTAGATCCAAGTGTTTAGTGCTCTTGGCTACTGATCAAAGGGACCTGATCCAAGTGATTAGCACTCTTGGCTACTGATCAAAGGGACCTGAATCCAAGTGGTTAGCGCTCTTGACTACTGATCAAAGGGACCTAGATCCAAGTGTTTAGTGCTCTTGGCTACTGATCAAAGTGACCTGAATCCAAGTGGTTAGCGCTCTTTACTACTGATCAAAGTGACCTGAATCCAAGTGGTTAGCGCTCTTGGCTACTGATCAAAGGGACCTGGTCAAAGTGATTAGCGCTGTTGAATAATAATCAATGGGACCTAAATCCAAGTGGTTAGCGCTCTTGGCTACTGATCAAAAGGACCTGGTCCAAGTGATTAGCGCTCTTAAATAATAATCAAAGGGACCTGGTCCAAGTGGTTAGCGTGCTTCGCTACTGATCAATGGGACCTGGTCCAAGTGATTAGCGCTCTTGGCTACTGATAAATATAACCTGAATCCAAGTGGTTAGCGCTCTTGGCTACTGATCAAAGGGACCTGCATCCAAGTGGGTAGCGCTCTTGGCTACTGATCAAAGGGACCTGGTCCAAGAGGTTAGCGCTCTTGGCTACTGATCAAAGGGACCTAGATCCAAGTGGTTAGTGCTCTTGGCTACTGATCAAAGGGACCTGATCCAAGTGATTAGCACTCTTGGCTACTGATCAAAGGGACCTGAATCCAAGTGGTTAGCGTTCTTGGCTACTGATCAAAGGGACTTGGTCCAAGTGATATGGGATCTTGGCTACTGATCAAAGGGACCTAGATCCAAGTGGTTAGTGCTCTTGTCTACTGATCAAAGGGACCTGATCCAAGTGATTAGCACTCTTGGCTACTGAACAAAGGGACTTGAATCCAAGTGGTTAGCGCTCTTGGCTTCTGATCAAAGGGACCTGGTCCAAGTGATATGCGATCTTGTCTACTGATCAAAGGGACCTAGATCCAAGTGGTTAGTGCTCTTGGCTACTGATCAAATGGACCTGATCCAAGTGATTAGAACTCTTGGCTACTGATCAAAGGGACCTGAATCCAAGTGGTTAGCGCTCTTGGCTTCTGATCAAAGGGACCTGGTCAAAGTGATATGCGATCTTGGCTACTGATCAAAGGGACTTGATCCAAGTGATTAGCACTCTTGGTTACTGATCAAAGGGTCCTGAATCAAAGTGGTTAGCTCTCTTGGCTTCTGATCAAAGGGACCTGGTCCAAGTGATATGCGATCTTGGCTACTGATCAAAGGGACCTAGATCGAAGTGGTTAGTGCTCTTGGCTACTGATCAAAGGGACCTGATCCAAGTGATTAGCACTCTTGGATACTGATCAAGGGGACCTGATCCAAGTGATTAGCACTCTTGGCTACTGATCAAAGGGATCTGAATCCAATTGGTTAGCGCTCTTGGCTTCTGATCAAAGGGACCTGGTCCAAGTGATATGCGATCTTGGCTACTGATCAAAGGGACCTAGATCTAAGTGGTTAGTGCTCTTGGCTACTGATCAAAGGGACCTGATCCAAGTGATTAGCACTCTTGGCTACTGATCAAAGGGACCTGAATCCAAGTGGTTAGCGCTCTTGGCTTCTGATCAAAGGGACCTGGTCCAAGTGATATGCGATCTTGGCTACTGATCAAAGGGACCTGATCCAAGTGATTAGCGCTCTTGGCTACTGATCAAAGGGACCTGAATCCAAGTGGTTAGCGCTCTTGGCTACTGATCAAAGGGACCTGAATCCAAGTGGTTATCGCTCTTGGCTACTGATCAAAGGGACCTGAATCCAAGTGGTTAGCGCTCTTGGCTACCGATCAAAGGGACCTGCATCCAAGTGGTTAGCGCTCTTGGCTACTGATCAAAGGGTCCTGAATCCAAGTGATTAGCGCTCTTGGCTGCTGATCAAAGGGACTTGTATCCAATTGGTTAGCGCTCTTGGCTGCTGTTCAAAGCGACCTGCATCCAAGTGTTTAGCGCTCTTGGCTACTGATCAAAGGGACCTGGATCCAAGTGGTTAGCGCTCTTGGTTACTGATCTAAGGGAGCTGGATCCAGGTGGTTAGCGCTCTTGGCTACTGATCAAAAGGACCTGGATCCAAGTGGTTAGCGCTCTTGGCTACTGATCAAAGGGACCTGGATCCAAGTGGTTAGCGCTCTTGACTACTGATCAAAGGGACCTGCATTCAAGTGGTTATCGCTCTTGGCTACTGATCAAAGGGACCTGAATCCAAGTGGTTAGCGCTCTTGGCTACCGATCAAAGGGACCTGCATCCAAGTGGTTAGCGCTCTTGGCTACTGATCAAAGGGTCCTGAATCCAAGTGATTAGCGCTCTTGGCTGCTGATCAAAGGGACTTGTATCCAATTGGTTAGCGCTCTTGGTTACTGATCAAAGGGACCTGCATCCAAGTGATTAGCGCTCTTGGCTACTGATCAAAGGGACCTGGATCCAAGTGGTTAGCGCTCTTGGCTACTGATCAAAGGGACCTGAATCCAAGTGGTTAGCGCTCTTGGCAACCTATAAAAGGGACCTGGTCCAAGTCATATGAGATCTTGGCTACTGATCAAAGGGACCTGAATCCAAGTGATTAGCGATCTTGGCTACTGATAAAAGAGACCTGAATCCAAGTGATTAGCGCTCTTGGCTACTGATCAAAGGGACCTGAATCCAAGTGGTTAGCGCTCTTGGCTACTGATCAAAGGGACCTGCATCGAAGTGGTTAGCGCTCTTGGCTACTGATCAAAGGGACCTGAATCCAAATGGTTAACGCTCTTGGCTACTGATCAAAAGGACCTGGATCCAAGTGGTTAGCGCTCTTGGCTACTGATCAAAAGGACCTGGATCCAAGTGGTTAGCGCTCTTGGCTACTGATCAAAACGACCTGAATCCATGTGGTTAGCGCTGTTGCCAACTCATCAAAGGGTCTTGATCCAAGTGGATAGCGCTCTTGGCTATTGATCAAAGGGACCTGATCCAAGTGGATATCGTTCTTGGCTACTGATCAAAGGGACCTGGTTCGAGCCCTGGATAGGGCATAGATGTTTATCTTTCTGTTGAAATGTCTCCTTCCTCACAGATTAGATTAAAATATGGTGGAAATGTTAGATGCCCATCAACTTTCAGCTTCCTCCTATCGGAAACTTTTCTCACAGTTCTTCTCTATGCAGTGTTACACTGGAAGTCTCCTGTATGACCTTTGGAGCAAGCTGATACTTGAAGGATAAAAAATATTATCGCAGATAGAATAGAGTGATTTCTATATGATATCGAAATTAAAATGGTCACTCTTTTACAGCCTTACGAAGGCGAGGGTTTGCTCAGTCGATAGAGTGCCCAGGCTTGTAATCTGCAGTTCCCAAGTTCGAGCCCCAATTAGTGAGATTAATCTGTGCTAAATACCCACCTTACCCTCAGTGAGAAGGGGGACACAGATGGGCTTGTAAAATGGAACTTAAAGCCGTGGGTCAGTGTGCACGAGAAAGCCATAACTTGTGCACCTTAAAGAATACGCTGGATCACCTAGATGGGGGTTTTCAATCTGACAGGTGTTCAGTGGATCTTCACCTACCAATATTCTCTTTATCCTTAGGCTTCTTGTGACCTGGCCATTTAGCCCAGTTGTTACATAAAAGCGCCACTCAGAGATAAAACTACTCAGCAGTCTTATAAAACTTCAATTTAATGTTAAAACTCGATCTAAGCATAAGAGAATGTTCATACAAATGTACGAAGTTTAATTTATAGGTTGAGTTGTTTTACTTCTGAGCAGCACTTTTTTGCACACAATGGGCAAAATGACCAGGTCACAAGGACCCCGAAGTCTCAGAGAAGATTTGGGGAGGGGATCCAGTGGAACAGCTGTTGGGAGATGGTAGCCTCCCGTTAAGGCCATCCAGCGTGTTCTTTAACGTGCACAGGGTATGGCTCTTCCGCACACGGGACCAGGGCTTACGTCCCATTCGACGGACGGACGGCGGCTTTTCCAAGCCCATCGGTGTTCCTTACTGACTGAGGCAGGGCGGGGAGTTTTGCAGAGATAAATCTCAACGCTGACCCAGCTGGGATTCGAACCTGGGAAATGCAGATTACGTGCCTGGCGCGCTACGGACTGAACCACTCCCGCCCCATTTAATTTATGCTAAATATTTATTGTTTTATTAAAAACTTAAATCATTTCTTAGGAAAGACAACGCTACGAGGCTTCACGATACCAGCAAGATCCGTGATCGTTCCCAATCTTTATTCTATTCACCGTGATCCCGACCTGTGGCCTGACCCCGAAAGATTCGATCCCTCGCGTTTCTTGAATCCTGATGGCAAATGCGAGAAAAGAGAAGGGCTCTATATTTTTTTCTTTAGGTAAGTTTTCATTTTCTTTACATAGAATTAATTAAAGAAAATTTCCATTTGTGATCCTTTAGGAAGAGCATGTCAGCATCAATTGAATCCACATGGCGCAAATATCCTGGATTTGCATCCCATTTGTTAGAAAGAAGAGGAGATTCAAGCTGCCGTCTGTCGAATGAGACTCTAAGCTGTGGTCGGTGTACAGGAGAGCGGTGTGCTTTGCACGTTAAAGAACACACTGGATGTCCTAGACGAGAGGCTATCATCTGACTCCTAACAGATGTTCACTAGGATTCCTTACCCTAACTGACTTTGAGAATTTGGGATCTTTGTGACCATGCAGGGAGCGGGGGTGGCTCAGTCGATAGAGTGCCGAGTTCGTAATCTGCAGTTCCCAGGTTCGATTCTCACCTCGGTCAGCAGTGAGATTTATCTCCTCTAAACCCCACCCTATTCTCAGTCAGAGAGAACACCCGATGGACTTGGAAATGCCGCCGTCCGTCAGAGGGTGTGTAAAGCCATGGGCAGTGTGCAGGAAAGCCATATCTTCTGTATGTTAAACAACACGCTGCATAGCTTTGAAATGAGGATGCCATATGTCTCTTAACATCTAACCAGTGGGTCCCCTCTCCCCCACCCCCCTCTGAATGCTCTGGATCCTTGTGACCTAGCCATTTAGCCCATTTAGTGCAAAAGAAGTGCCGCTCAAACGTAGAACACCCAACCTGGTTTGCAGTATTTGCCTATTACATTGTCAGAACATAGGAGAGTGTACAGTCGCTCAAAAAAGTATCCGAACACTAGAGTTGATTACAGAATTCAGAAAAAATATCTGGCAGCGATTTTTTTAGAAATTAGTGATCTGTCAACCTTCGTGTCACATGACACGACACATGACACGAAGGTTGCCTGATCACTACTCTGCCAGCTCCCTCAAAAATACACATTCCTTGAAACACAATCTCTTATTGGATTTATTCCGAAGGACTAATTAAATAATCCTACATTCTGGAACCGTAAGTGAAGTTAAACCACAGTATAGATTAAACGAACCGAATTTTAATGTATTATTCTACTTTATATAACGAATGGTAGTTTCTCTACTATTCACATAATAGAGAATGTATTGACTATATTCTCTACTATTGAGTATATATATTGAGTAAATAGCTTTCTATAATGCAAATATATCTTACCAATGTATCAATGGTGCTAATGCAGTAAAATGATGCATATGGTAAAAAAAACATATTTTTATTAATCATATCATCATATAAATTATGTTTTACGCGTAATATACCAACATATATTAACAAAAACAACAACATGGCATAAAAAACACGGACTTCTTGGAATTAAATGAATGATTCTTGTAAATCAATGATTCATGAATACCTCACATGGATATTGATATTTCTTTTTTCCAACAAAACATTATTAAATACAGACAGTAACGTGCGCCATCTACCGACCGTAACGTGCACTAAACCTCGGGAATTCTATCAACAAAATATTGCATAAAAAATAATGTTCACCATTGAAGGGAAATGAGTGTAATAAGGAAAGCTCTTAGCCCCATTCCTGACTGTTTACCTCCAGAAATCATTTTTTATGTAAACCTTTCAAAACCGTGTTTTCAAAGCGATGGTCCGCGAGCCGTCGGTTCGTGAGATCCGAGCCATCGGCCCTGATCATTGAGTTCGTGCAGATTCCACGTAGAAATTCTTTGTCTCCTTTGCTAAGTCGGTTAGCTGCCTTCTTCGTTGAATGCATCAGGATTCTGGCTGCGAAAGTTCTTTGTTGAATACCTCACGATTCCTCCTCAGTGTGATAAGTCATGACTACGATACCGAACCACATCCCACTTGCGATTAACTGAACGATGATTCGATCATCGTGCAGTCATCATTTCAACATGATGCTGGAAATTCGGAAGTTTCTGGGGTAAGGGTGCTTCCAGGCCTCAATATCCTGGACGTCAACAACCTGTACAGTCGGGCAATAAAATATGCGAAGAATATGGTTGATTACAGAATTCAGAAAAAAATCTGGCAACGATTTTTTCAGAAATTAGTACTTCGTGTCACGTGACACGAAGGTTGCCAGATCACTAATTTCTAAAAAAAATCGTTGCCAGATTTTTTTTCTGAATTCTGTAATCAACCATAGTGTTCGGATACTTTTTTGAGCAACTGTACATAACTGAATAGCCTGTTGTGCGTTCGTCTGTGACTGCACTGGCATTTCGTCCAGTAACTCACCACTCATCTCTCTGTCTGCATTTCAATCAAGCCTCATCATCCATCAGATAAATTCCTCTTTTTAATATTTCTTTTCTGATTGCTTACATTTATTACATCACCATTTTCTTAATTTATCATAATTCTTTGAAATGAATGGAATCTGAATTATACACACACATCTGTAATCAGAGCTGGTTCTTGGGGCGAGTGAGGCACTGGAATCGGCGGGAAAAATTTTTTTTTGGGGGGGGGTGAAAATGAATAAATTCAAATATACAAAACTATGCCACAAATTTACTATCATTTCGCAATATTTAGGTTTCTCCATATGAATCAAAGAACTGAAAATACTCATATCGCCTCTGGTGAATATGGTTGGTTGGTTGTTTTACCTCTGAGCGGCACTTTTTTGCACACCATCTGCTAAATGGCCAGATCACAAGGACTCCGAAGGCTCAGAGAAGATTGGGGGATGGGACCCACTGGAACGGCTGTTGGGAAACAGATGGTAGCCTCCCGTCCAGGCCATCCAGCGTGTTCCAGGATATGGCTCTCCCGAACACGGGGCTACGGTTTAACGTTTCATCCCACGAACGACGGCTTTTCCAAGCCCATCGGTGTCCCCTACTGACAGTGGGCAGCGCGGGGAATTTTGCGGAGACAAATCTCAACCCTGACCCAACTGGGACTCGAACCTGGAAACTGCAGATTGCGAGTCTGACGAGCTCACCGGTTAAGCCACCCCCGCCCTATGGAATATGGGAATCTTATTTTCAAAGAGAATGAACTTTTTCCTTTTCCTGCTTTTTCACTCCTTCAAAATTTTAATTTGAATTAATGGATGATGTGAAAAATGCAAATAGTTTACTTTATTAGTAATTTTTTCAACATTAAAAGTATTTGTCTTTTATCCCTTAAATTCAAAATGTTACTTTTCTTACACCCCTCTGAAAAAAGGACAGATTATTGCTGTCAGTGGAATATCTCTTGACACTCTACTGTCGAAATTTTTATCATAAACAGATCACCAACCTACTGTCGAAATTTGAAATTTTTATCATAAACGGATCACCAACCTACTGTCGATATTTGAATTTTGTATCATAAACAGATCACCAACCTACTGTCGAAATTTGAAATTTGTATCATAAACAGATCACCAACCTACTGTCAGCTGTCCAGTGGGTCCCCTTCCCACACGCCACCCCCAACCTTCTCTGAGCCTTCGGGGTCCTTGTGACCTGTCCATTTACTCCACTGTGTGCAAAAAAAGTGCCATTCAGGGGTAAAACAACCCAACCTAAAACTCCCTAAGGATTAAAAAAATGCGAATTTTAATATTTCATTAGTACCAATCCAACCAAAAAAAGTTTTCCAATATCTCTTAAAAAAATTGCGTTTCCCACCCACACTGGGTCTAAGGGGTCAACTCAAAGTTACCAATAAAAACTTCATGCTTTCACATTCCACCACCAAAGTTTCAAATTTCTAGTATAAATGCATCGTTTGTAATATTCGTTTAAAGCATTTGAATTTTTAAAATATTCCACCGTTTGAGGGCGCAATTATCGTTTTTGGTATATTCGGAAAATGCAAATCGTAATATTTCATCAATTCCTATCCAACACCGAAAGAATTTTTAATTAATCTCTATAAACAAAAAAGCTGACGTTGACAGACAGACTAGACGGCAAACACATTTTCTCATGTTATTTTTTGAATACGAGATAAAGAAACTATAGGGAAGATTTCTAGCAAATAATGTCTTAAAGAAGCGAAAAAATTCTAGTGTGCCACAGGCGACAAAATACCTAGAGCGGACTTTGTCAGCAATTACTGTTACATCTGATTACTTGATAAATGTAAATATTTCATATTTGTAATCAGACAATAGTCTACCTCATTATTCCATTTCAATATTTTTCCTTCTTTACTTCATTTAATTTTGTTTGCTCTCGATAGACGGCGCCACAATGATCATTAAAATATATATTTAATCCACAGCCGTGATTTGAACACAGTGCAGCATGCCAAACTTCATTTTTGCTGAGTACTAACTTCAAATTAAACAATTTTTCGCTGGCCACAATAAAAAAAACTTAAAAAAGCTTAATAAAATATATTTTTTTATCCGTAAAAATATATGGGATAACATTTCATTGTTTTACACTATTTGTAAATTTTTCAATAAAACCAAGGCCGGACTTACGCATAAGATAACTAAGCTACAGCTTAGGGTCTCACGATTAAGAGGTCCTCAAAAAAGTAAGTTTGAAATTTACTATGTCACGAGCATTTTAAAAAATTAATCTAATGTCCAAATACTGGTCATCATTGTGTACCAATTCTAGTATAATATTTTCACCACATTAAATTATTTTTTAAATGTTCCCTTCAATCGGTATAAATGTTACCAAAGCATATGGCCTCAAATTTGTCATAGCTTAGAGTAGGGGTTCTCAACATGGGGTACGTCGTAAAATTTTTTTGGGATACGCCGTAAGAGCTCAAAGTCTCTAGATCTAGTAACAAAGTCGCTAAGTTGCCCCAACCATTGATGAACTGCGCAAGCGTAAACAAGCGCAACCATTTCACTGATTTACCGAGTAAAATGTTTATAATTTTAAAAGATTTGTTAAATTCTTTATGTCATCTTTTGTGTTTATCGATATAAATATATAATTTATGAATAAAAAATTTAATGTGTTTATATATATGTCTTATTTTATTCCCATTGTTATACAATAAATATAGTTTTATCTACCTATACAAGGGGTACGCCAGTTACATACACATTTCCAGGGGGTACGTGAAGCATAAAAGGTTGAGAACCACTGATATATATGTTTTATTTTATTCCCAATACTATACTATAACTATAGTATTATCTATCTATGCAAGGGGTACGCCAGCTACATACACATTTCCAGGGGGTACGTGAAACGTAAAAGTTTGAGAACCACATATATATATGTTTTATTTTATTCCCATTATTATACTATAACTATAGTTTTATCTATCTATACAAGGGGTACGCCAGTTACATACACATTTCCAGGGGGTACGTGAAGCGTAAAAGTTTGAGAACCACTGATATATATGTTTTATTTTATTCCCATTATTATACTATAACTATAGTATTATCTATCTATACAAATTTGAGCCCTAAGCCACTGGTTCTCAACATTTTATGCTTCACGTACCCCCTGGAAATGTGTATATAACTGGTGTACCCCTTGTATAATTAGATAAAACTATAGTTAGAGTATAACAATGAGAATAAAATAAAACATATATATCAGTGGTTCTCAATCTTTTATGCTTCACGTACCCCCTGGAAAGTGTATGTAACTGGCGTACCCCTTGTATAGATAGATAAACTATAGTTATAGTATAACAATGGGAATAAAATAAAACATAAAAATCAGTGGTTCTCAACCTTTTATGCTTCACGTACCCCCTGGAAATGTGTATGTAACTGGCGTACCCCTTGTATAGATAGATAAAACTATAGTTATAGTATAATAATGGGAATAATACAAATTTCCAGGGGGTACGTGAAGCATAAAAGTTTGAGAACCAGTGGCTTAGGGCTCAAATTTGTCATAGTAAACTATGATTAATTAATTTAATTGTTGAACGAATAAAATAAAAAATAATACAAATTACTCAGGAGGACTCAGGAGGACTCAGGAGGAAGGAAGGTCAAGGAAGGAAGTGAAGGTCAAGTGAAGGACTCAGGAGGTCAAAGTCCGGCCCTTGATAAAACATTTATTTATTAACAGAATTGTTTATTAGTGTGGTAAAAGTAATTGTTTGTTTGTAACAGTTTCAAAATCCGGCCCGAAATTGCGGAAATATGTAGCAATGCATTTAAATGTCCATCAGTCAATCTTGATTTGCTACGGAATTATCGCAATATATGAATTTGCTTAAAAAAATTCTTCAGTGAGTTTTACACACCACGGGCGAAATGGCCAGGTCACATGGACCCCGAAGGCTCAGAGAAGGTCTGCGGAGGGGACCCACTGGAGCAGCTGTTGGGAGACAGATGGTAACCTCCCGCCAAGGTCATCCAGCGTGTCTGACCTGGGTTGTTTTACCTCTGAGCGGCACATTTTTTGCATACAATGGGCAGGTCACAAGGATCCAAAGGGCTCACAAAACAACGAGAAAGGGGGACCCACGAGAAAACACTCTAAAGACAAATGGTAACTTCCCGTCAAGGCCATCCAGCTTTTTCTTCGACATGCGCAATGTATGGCCTAATGCACACTGAACCACTGCTTTACGTCGCATTCGATGAACTGTGACCTTTCCAAACCAATCAGTATCTCCTTTCTCCCCGATCTTCGAACAGTTGTCCAATAAATCCTCCTCCCCAATAAGCTTCAAGCCTTTGAGGTCCTCATGATTTAAATTATTGGTTCTCAAAGCGGTGCCGTGAGATTCGTCAAGTGTGCTGAGAAATTTTGGATGATATTGAGGAAATTTGTAAACCATTTTGTCGCTACTTTCTGCCAGTGAGTCTTTTTTTTCATTTGGACATATAGGACAGAGAAGAATCCCTGCTTTTGCCGGCCTTTTCATACAAGGACATGCCTTACTAAGACCGAAGTCACTGCTGACCACTGCCTCAGTTAGAGCTAACACAGCACACAAAAGTTTGCCTTGCTGGAACAGTCGCTAGCTCCCTAGTCACTATGGGTTGGGTTGTTTTGCCTCTGAGCGGCATTTTTTTAACACCATGGGCTAAATGGCCAGGTCAGAGGGACCTCGAAGGCTCAGAGAAGGTTGGGGAAGGGGACCCACTGGAGCAGCTGTTGGGAGACAGATGGTAGCCTCCCGTCAAGTCCATCCAGTGTGTTCTTTAACGCGCACAGGGTATGGCTCTTCCGCACATGGTTCCACGGCTTTCTTTTTCGCTTACTTTTCTTTTTCAATCTTACTTCTGTAATGTGGCCATTGATTGTCTTGGTGAGTGTTTAAAGTGTGAAATAACCATTGAAAGGCTTGGCGTTTTATGCGTAAGGTCCGGAAAACGGTTGAAACGCAAAGTATTGTCTAACAATTCGATTCTGGGAGCCCTCAGAATCGAAAAGCATTTAGTACACACTAATGGAATTTACTGGAGTAATGCTACTTTCTATAGGTAGTGTTATTTCAGAATTCCAAACAAGTGAAACACGAATACATAAATAAATAAATAAATAAATACCCCCTCAAGCACATATTGTCCTGATCATCGTTCATTGACCAGGATTGTATTTTAGCAAAGTGCCTGGTCATATCACTACTGTGAGAAAGATCGCCCTCCATGCCCCATTTTTGCATCGAGGTCACCACCAGAACTGTACATTATCGTGGTTATTCGTCGGAAAAAATAAAAATCTGCTCAGATGATGCTTGCGATTTACCTACTTTGGTCGTTAAGGTATGTTTTATTAGAAAGTAAATATACACATATGGAAGATGAGTCAGTGATTGTGTTCTTTCGAGCAAATTACTCTAATTATCTTGCGAGATGTATGAGAAAACGCAAAGAATAGATATTGAGAGTTTACGATTCCATGGAGAAACACGCATCTGAAGTTTAAGCTATATAATGAGTTAGTTTATCTCTAAGATTGTATGACAGTGAAGCTTTAATAAGCAAACTTGCATTCAGTTTGTCTTTCATTCTAAATGCTTGTTATTTACAGTGCAAAACGATCCACTGAATTTCCCCCTCGTATGCCTTTTTCCTGGAAAAGATACATTGCAGGGTATGTTATCAACTCTGGATTAATATTTGTCATCTTCAGGCATGAAGTTAATCCAGGAGCTGTATAAACATGACAGGGATCAATTTCATAGTATCTGACACATAGTTTTCTCAAACACATCAGCTAAGAGGAGCACGTCTGTGTACAAGTCGTGATATTGGCTAGGTTTTTTATGTCGAATGAGTTCCATACTTTCATTGCATGGATATAGTCTTCTTCCCCTAGCGCTCTCGGAGGCGCCGATCATAATGTGTGTAACCTCAATTTTAAGCTCCCAAATAAGATTCCATTTATATTTTATAACCTAAAGGGATATGAAAGCCATCATATTATGCAAGGAATCGGTATGATCAAAAAATAAGAACATTAATTGCATTTCCAATAATATGGAAAAATACACAGCATTCTCCCTTGGAACTTTGAATTTCATAGATTCTTATCAATTTTTAAGTACATTTCTTGAGAAGCTAGTCAATAACCTATTGGCAGAAGAATTCCATTTTCAATCTGTACTTAGGCGGAAAAAATCCTACCGAAGATAAGATGGGAGCTTCTGCTGCCCTCTCTGCCACAGTGCGGCATTTCATCATGTCATTATTTATTTCACTTTGTCAATAGAGTTGAGGAAGATAAAAGCACGGAGCGGGCAGTCTGCTCACAAGTAAACGATTTAGATAAACAATAGCATATCTATTTTCACATCAACGGTGTGTTCTATAGGTCAGTGCATAAATGATCCCCTGACCTTTACCAGCTGGTGGGCAGCCTGTGCGCACACTCGTTTCCAGCCCTTCAGATAAGCGACAATAAAAGCAGGAGCTTTCAGTACTTGTAATAAAGGATTTTAAGAAGTAGGAGCGTGTATGGAGAGAAGGGTATTTCAGGACTTGCAATGTTTCACACTGAGTGACTCAGTATGTAAAGACATTATTTTTTGTTTGTCGCTTCTTGTACGCTGAACGTGAGAACATCGATTTTCGTGACATATGTGCAGAATTCTTTTACTGAGGCCCGATCATAACATATATGTTAGAGCATAGTTAGGCGGATTTTTATGTTATCGAAGACGCTTTCTCATGTAGCTTGTTCCATAGATACACTGATATAATCGTTAAAGTATTTGCTAAATTTTGACTATCAATCCAGTTGCAAATTTCGGTGGATTAACTCAGGTAAGTTGAGAAGTTGTGATCGATCGTGTGAGACTTAAATGTATTATTTTTATAGTAGCTTAGTGTATTTGTTAAAACTAATGTCCCCTACTCCATTAACATACATTCATGTTGGAACTAAAGTTTTTTACGCACCGCACCGTAAGCTGAAACGCAAGGGTACCCACAACGTACTTTTAGCATTCTTACTTTCTGTAGCTTTCTGCCTCGTTTCTTTACAGAATTATTTTTTACCCGATGAAAACAACTGACCTTGTAAAGCGTAGTGAACACACGCGTACTGGTGCTGCAACGTGAAATAAAATTTTATCAGCGTGATGAGGCACACGTTCGCCGATAAACGGTGGAAAAGACGATTTTTTAAAACTGTGAGAGCGTTTAGAACTGTAGATTTTTAAAAAATAATTACTCCCAAACAATTAGCTGATTTTTTTTCGGAGGAAGAAATTGTTATCGATTGTTACTGCGTAGCATTACTTCCTAGGAACGAATAATATTTTGCATCATGTACTGAGGATGCAGCAGTTATAAGTATTAGGAATATAAAGTTTTATACCATGTCGCATAACGGATATACTTACGGAGAGTAATTAATTGAGACATGGCAGAGATAAGAATTTAACGTAAAACCACTTTATCATTCCAAAACAAGTCCTGAGGCGGAAAGTGCAGAATATGTGTGAATACAAATATATGACGTCGGGTTGAATACAAATATATTCAATCTGATGAAGAATAATTTTAATAAGAGAGGTGCAACATTTGGAGGTTTAGGGGCGGGTAATTTCAAAATGGCTTGTCTTCTTCCGACAGGGTACATTGAAATAAATAGCTGACCTATCATAAAGGGGAAATGGGATGTTTCAATAAGAGAATATTTCCAAAACATTGTTTCCATACCGTATCTCGTGTGATGGACTGAGACAAAAGGGGGTAGAATTCGTGGGTGACAATGCGGTTTAGTCAGAAGGGCTGGTAAACGTCTCTGCACTTAGAAAAATTTCGAGACGGCCCTAAAACAACGGTAAAGGCTGCGAGTGGGTTTTCGTGTTGTAAGACATCATGTCTGATATGGAAGCAAAGGGGTATCGACAACGCAGGGGGTGACGTGATCCAAGATTCATCCTTCAATAAAACGTGGTCCATAGTAGAGGTGAGGTACCGAACGTTTGTTGCGTGTTCTATAGCGGGCTTTTATGTCACCCGTACAGGTCACCAGACCATATTACCCCTCAATATTTTCCATAATTACGAAAAATTTGTTTTTAAACAAAGATTTTTTTTTTGTTTTCCTTTTATTAATTTTTTTACCCAATATCATTTTTTCATTTTCTGCGGGACAGTCTTTTAAAACAGTTACTGTGGGATAGTCCTTATTCTAGTGAAGGTCGAATTCGCAAAATATGCGACCTTGTAATTATTTTTGAGGATTGCATCAGTTATCCTGAGAGGATGCCACCGAAAGTTTAGTTGGACTTTGCAAATTTCAGGTGAGAGTAGAATTTTAGGGACTTATTCGGGAGTTTGTGATCGGTGAGAGGGGTGTTTAACAGATGAGAGCAAACCTTTTGATAAGGGGGTTTAAAAAATACATGTCAACCAAGGGACAGTTTTGATAGGGTTTTTAATAAAGGGGGCGGAACTTTTGATAACGGGGAGTAAAAAATTGGAAAAATTTCGATTAAAACAAAATGCTTACTAAAGTATACACTAGATGGCGCCACCAAAAATCGAAAACTTTTTCAGGTGTTAGGAAATTCAGAGGGGGCTTAAAAATACAGGTGTGTCAACCAGGGGGGTCTTTAAAGAGGGGGCTTAAAAATACAGGTAGGGTTTTTAATAAAGGGGTGGAACTTTTGATAAGGGGTTTTTTAATGAGGGGGAGTAAAAATTGGGAATAATTTCACTTAAAATAGAGGGCTTTTCTAAATATAGTACTCCTAATATACACTAGAGGGAGCCACGGGTTTTTAATAAAGGGGATGATTTTTTAATAAAGAGGGAGGAATTTTTAATAAAGGGGATTAATTAATTATAAAACCTTAATTAATTATCAATTAATTATGAATTATGAATCATGAATATTAATAAGAGGACATGGTGAGAATGGGCGGGGTCGGAAGGGACGTGACCGGTAATGACGTCAAATCACATGACCGGAAGGGCCGTGGCCGGTGGCGTCACGGGGGGAAAGCACAGTGCATGGGGGTCCCCAAAATGAGACGTAACTACTCACATATAAAATGCACCTCAAAAAGAATTTTTGAGGCTGTAAGCAATAATCCCCAATAATCCCCAACATTCGAAATTTCAAACCATGGTTACTTACTGATGTCTTTTTGATCTTTGGTGCATAAAATGATAGAAATTTTGAATAATAATTATATGTATAGTAAAGTGTGCTGTGAAATACTTGCCGGAATAGATGCCTCAGTTGACTAAGAGTTGAAATTTGTAACTGAAAAATGTATTTTACTAGTTTATCAAAAGATTAATTTTCATAGAATGGCAACTTGATTAAATCATCAGTGTTACGATTTTACAATTTTTATTTTAAACTCCGCTTTAGCAGAGACTCTCCTAGACTACAAATTGAAAGAATGCTTACTAGGATTAAACGGAAAAAAATAAATCTTCTATCCCTGTGTGTTAATTTTATACAGGTAGCATTTGTTAACTCTGAAAAGCTAACAATCTTAACACAAAAGTAGAAATCGAGAATATTACTTTTTCTCCTTTTATATGTCATAGGTTTTACAACAATATTGAAGTCTCGTCACGAACACTTCAGCGATTTATTTTTCCATGCTATGTAATAGAATATATAACTGTCAAACGTATTAAAAAAAACAAGGTGTGAATAAAAGTGTTTTTAGAGATTTTCAATTCTATTTGGATATTTGGGAATCGAGCGTGAATTCGAAATAAATAAACAAACTATAAAGTATACCTATATTCTTCCTCTGGGTGAAGGGAACTTTCATGTTTCAGACCGGTGATTCTCTATGCTTCACCCATATGGGCGAATACTACACCCACCAATATTCTTAAGATTCTGAGAACTGCGAGTCTATGAGAGAGAACTGCGAGTCTATGACCCCTGGTTTGTTACAGACAACAGACAACTTCATAAAGACCTGGGCATCGACCATATATATATACACATATAAAACGCACCTCAAAAATATCTTTTGAGATGTAAGCAATAATCCCAATGAGATTATTTCTTCTCTGATTCTTTATGATCATACTGTTTTGAACAAGTACAAGAGGCCTAAAACAGTAGCGTTCTCTGAGGAGACCTACCCGTTTTAGGTTTCTTATACAATTTTACTGCTTTTTTTTTTAGCTTTTCTTATGTTTGCCCCTAGGGACCCACCTAAGGGTGATTTACTTATATATTTTTTTCTTACTCATGCCAAATATGCATATCTTTATGATGGACATGGTTAAGGGTAAAATTATTACCTGGTACATCGAATATTATTATATGATCTACGATCTACGAACTATATTTTATTTAATCTCTAATTTATCTACAGTCATATTTTTCAATTAAATGTATATTATAGAAGCTATATAACTTGGAAGTTAGAATCCCTTTAACATAAGAGGGAATTTTCAAATATTTTGTTAGGGCAGTTTTCACAACGATCTTTCTGATAGTTTTTATTGCTTTCGCTGTAAAGAAATTTCATTGTAACGGTTATACTTTCGTTACCTGCATGATTTCACTAAAATGACATTTCATTGTATTAAGATTTTTAACCTGAAAACCACAAACTTTCCGAAATATGTCTTAATATAAGGAAAGCAGTCTCTTAAAATATGGAAAGCATCATGTTTTACTTTTAATCTCACATTATGCGTTTAGTACAAATTGTGACCTTTAATCCTTGTTGCAATACTCTGATAAGAAATATCACTTTCGAGAACATTTTCATCATATCTCTCTCAGGTGCTGTGAAATGATAGCATAAATAAAGGTAGCACGTTGAATGTCACTTAAAATGATGGCTCTTCCTTTTGTGAACTGGATTTTCCCTCCGATAAGTTATTTCAAACTCACAATCGCAATTGTCTCCATGTTCCTATGTTTCATAGTGATAAACTGGTTAAAACGACCACGAACTCATTTGCCTCCTGGTCCTTGGATGTTGCCTATTTTGGGCTATTATCCATTTATGACCAAAACGCCCCATTTGAAATTTGCGAAGTTGGCAAAGAAATATGGAGAAATCATGAGTTTGAATTTGATGGGGAAGACAGTCATTCATCTCAATAGCTACGAAGCGATAAGAGAAGCCTATTTGAAGAGAGGAGATGACTTCTCTGGAAGGCCTCAAGATTTCTCCCCTTTGCAGTGGATCTTGGAGGGAAAAGGTGAGTAAATGTTAATGAAGTTGGGAGTAAATATTAATGAAGCTGGGAATAAATATTAACGAAGTTGGGAGTGAATATTAGGAAAGCTGGGAATAAATATTAACAAAGTTGGGAGTGAATATTAGTGAAGATGGGAATAAATATTGACGAATTTGAGAATAAATATTGACGAAGTTGAGAGTAAAGATTAGTGATGCTGGAAATAAATATTAGCGAAGTTGGGAGTGAATATTAGGGAAGCTGGGAATAAATATTAACGAATTTGGGAGTGAATATTAGTGAACATGGGAATAAATATTGACGAATTTGAGAATAAATATTGACGAAGTTGAGAGTAAAGATTAATGAAGCTGGGAATAAATATTAACGAAGTTGGGAGTAAATATTTGTGAAGTGGGAACAAATATTGACGAAGTTGGGAGTGAATATTAGTGAAATTGGGAATAAATATTGACGAAGTTGGGAGTAAATATTGGTGAAACTGGGAATAAATATTAACGACGTTGGGAGTGAATATTAGTGAAGCTGGGAATAAATATTAACGAAGTTGGGAGTGAATATTAGTAAAGCTGGGGACAAATATTGACGAAGTTCGGAGTAAATATTAGTGAAACTGGGAATAAATATTAACGAAGTTGGGAGTGAATATTAGTGAAGCTGGGAATAAATATTAACGAAGTTCGGAGTGAATATTAGTGAAGCTGGGAACCAATATTGAGGAAGTTGGGAGTAAATATTAGTGAAGCTGGGAACAAATATTGACGAAGTTGGGAGTAAATATTAGTGAAACTGGGAATAAATATTAACGAAGTTGGGAGTGAATATTAGTGAAGCTGGGAATAAATATTAACGAAGTTTGGAGTGAATATTAGTGAAGCTGGGAACAAATATTGACGAAGTTGGAAGTAAATATTAGTGAAACTGGGAATAAATATTGACGAAGTTGGGAGTAAATATTAGTGAAACTGGAAATAAATATTAACGAAGTTGGGAGTGAATATTAGTGAAGCTGGGAATAAATATTGACGAAGTTGGGAGTAAATATTTGTGAAGCTGGGAATAAATATTAACGAAGTTGGGAGTGAATATTAATGAAGATGTGAATAAATATTAACGAATTTGGGAGTAAATATTAGTGAAGTGGGAACAAATATTGACGAAGTTGGGAGTGAATATTAATGAAGATGGGAATAAATATTAACGAAGTTGGGAGTGAATATTTATGAAGATGGGAATAAATATTAACGAAGTTTGGAGTAAATATTAATGAAGATGGGAATAAATATTCACGAAGTTGGGAGTGAATATTAATGAAGATGGGAATAAATATTAACGTAGTTGGGAGTGAATATTAGTGAAACTGGGAATAAATATTGACGAAGTTGGGGAGTGAATATTAATGAAGATGGGAATAAATATTCACGAAGTTGGGATTGAATATTAATGAAGCTGAAAATAAATATTAACGAAGTTGGGAGTAAATGTTAATGAAGCTGGAAATAAATATTAATGAAATTGGGAGTAAATATAAGTGAAGCTGAGAATAAATATTAATAAAGTTGGGTTGTTTTTGTCTGAGCCATGGACGTGGCAGGGGATAATTTCTCTCCTCTGGAAAAAACGATCGAAAAATTAATATATGTTAAATAATATAAAGTGTACCAAAAATGAATGTCTTTTACATTTTTTTTTATAGAATGAACCAATCTTGATATTTTTCTTGCTTTCCTTTTGTTGTTACAAGTATTGCATCTATTTTTTATTATTTTGAAAAAACATTTTTACACAGATTCTCAATAACAAGTCTATTTATTTCGTTTTATATTCGGGCATTCTTAGCTGTATTATGGTATAAAAATTTCAATCTGGAAACATGGATGGTTTTTCCCAGCTGTTGGAAATATTTTGCTCCTCTTCGAAAATAATTTACCCTCCACCCCCTGGAAAACTTTCTGCCGACTCCCAGGGTCTGAGCAGCAATTTCTGCACACAGTAGGTGCTAAAGTACCAAGTCACAAGGGGAGGATAGAACCCACTGGACAGCTGGTAGGAGACAAATGGAAGCTTTCAGCCAATGCCATCTAGCATGTTCTTTAAAGTGCAGAAGGTATGGCTCTCCTGCACGCCGAACCACGGCCATCCCACGGACGACTGCCTTTCCAAGCCCATCAGCAGCCCTTTCTCACCAGAGCCAGGGTGTGGGTTACTGGAGTTAAAGCTCAATGCTGGCACAGTAGGGTTTCGAATCTGGGAACTGCTGATTACTGCGCTTTACCTGGCGCTTTACCGACAAGAACACCCCAACCTATATCAATGGCGTAACCTTATGAGGTTAAGAGCGTGCTGCAAACTTTTTCGAGTTGTTGAATATTTCATTTAATAATAATTAAAATAAATGCTTTATTGGAAAAGGTAATTTCATTTATTTATCATTAAATATTTGTTATTTTTCGATTTATAAAAGTTTTACTTCTCTAAACTTGGCATTTAAATATAGGTAGGAACCTATTTTAACTCTTTGTTACTTTCAATATCACGGGTATTGCTTTTTCTCGAAAGTTGTGGGGACTTTGTCTTCAAAACGTTCTAATATTGAAGTGAGATTGTAGTATATGACATCTTAAACTGCTGAGTAAATATACTCGCTTTTCACAATTTGTATCCAACGAGAAAATAATATTAGAGACCGCATTCCTATTCCTGTAGCATTGTTCGCCATAACGCTGACAACAGCGCTTAAGAAAGCACGAAAGCTGACGGCAGTGCTTAAGAAGACACAAACGCTTACAACGGTACTTACGAAGGCACGACTGCTGACAATGGTTCTCAAGAAGGCACAAAACCTGACAACGGTGCTTAAGAAGGCACGAATGCTGACAACGGTGCTTATGAATGTACGAAAGCTGACAATAGTGCTTAAGAAGGCACGAAAGATGACAACGGTGCTTAAGAAGGCATGAATGCTGACAACAGTGCTTACGAGGGCATGACTGCTGGCAATGGTGCTTAAGAAGGCACGAAAGCTGACAACGGTACTTAAGAAAGCACGGATGCTGACAATGGTGTTTAAGAAGGTGCGAAAGCAGACATCGGTGTTTAAGAAAGCACGAAAACTGACAACGGTGCTTACGAAGGTACGAAAGCTGACAAAGTGCTTAAGAAGGCACAGATGCTTACAATAGTGTCAATGGTGTAGGCAATGGTGCTTAAGAAGGCACGAAAGCTGATAACGGTACTTAAGAAGGCACGGATGCTAACAATGGTGTTTAAGAAGGTGCGAAAGCAGACATCAGTGCTTAAGAAAGCACGGAAACTGACAACGGTGCTTACGAAGGTACGAAAGCTGACAATAGTGCTTAAGAAGGCACGAATGCTGACAACTGCGCTTTCGAAGGCCAGAAGTTTGACAACAGTTCCTAAATAGGTCCGAACTCTGACGCCAGTGTTTAACAATGCATGAAATCTGACAACAGCACTGCAAAATGCATGACCGCTGACAACATTGCTTAAGAAGGCATGAACGACCACGATGACTTGCGAACGTGCTGTAATAAAGGAAGAATACCACTAGGTAATATGCACCAAATGAAAAAAATTAACTAAATATTAATTGATTTTTGAACTTCCTTACTTTCCTCGATTGATCCACGCAGGTCAGGGTCCACTTCAGTGGAGCAATGAAAATGCTGAATGGAAATAATAAATTCGTGTTCCCATTTGATTTTTCATTACTACTAATTTTATTTCCGAGGTGGCCGAGTAGTTGCAGTGCATGGCTACTGTTCAAAGGGACCTGGATTGGAATCCCAGATAAGGATCTGGATTGGAATCCCAGATAACAATCTGGATTGGAATCCCAGATAAGGATCTGGATTGGAATTCCAGAGAAGGACTTGGATTTGAATCCCAGAGAAGGACCTGGATTGGAATCCCAGATAAGGACTTGGATTGGAATCCCAGATAAGGACTTGGATTGGAATCCCAGATAAGGACCTGGATTCGAGCCCCAGATTGGCTAAGTATGTTTCTGTGTTGTCCTTTTTTCTAAGATCTCACATTTCTCATAGATCTCCTCTGTGGCTTCTTAAACCAACAGGCTTTTGGCAGACCTCTGTGCTGACAGCAGCTTGAGGGGTAATTTATTTTAAAACGAGGAAGCGAATATTGCTTTTTTTATTTTCGATATTGACCGTTTGTGCCCAACGTTTACATAAAAATTATTTTTACTTTTAATGAAAAGCTAATGCTGAACCAAATTGTATTTAAACTTAAGGGAGTGTAACTTAAGAGACCTTATATGAGGTATGACACGAGCCTGAGAATTTACTATGTCATAGGGAAGATCTCTGAGGTAAGCGGGGCCTCAGCAGAAAGACGGTACAAACATCCAGGCATAAAAATGTCTTGTGCCTAGGGAGGGGAGAGAGGGAATCAGTAAAAAATATTTTTTACAAATAGCAGATAAAAAAAATCAGAACGAATTTCCTGTTCAATTTACTTGTTATACTCCATCTGAAAAAATGAAGAAAAAAACTAATAGGGTGTCTGTTTTAGGGAATTCGAACGATAGATAATAATTAAACCAAGGAGTATGAAAGTATTTGTCATGGAGTAATGAAAACGTAATTTGTCATTTATTATAAATGCGAATATAATTTAAAGAGAAATTTACTACCAGTTACTGAAGGTGGCGTTGCAGGCAGTGGTCTTGAGTTTTCATCTGTGAAGAGTGGTTATTCTGTAGTCTCGTGTAACATTTGCAGCACCTGCAGTGATTCTTTCCTTTAAATGTCTTATTTTGCGAATTTTTTTCGGAGTGCACGATGTTTTTAAAGTATCCCCAAAAAAAGAAGTCCAGTGGTGTGAAATCGGTTCCTCATGACGAGGAACCTTTAAGAGTTTCTACACAATTTTATATACAATTACTTTGGTTATTTAATAATTTAATAAAATATAGCATTTTCTAGTATCGGTGGGGGCCAAGGTATTTCCAATGGTAGCGCACCTTGCTCATAATCTGCACTTCAGTTTTGAGTCCCAACTGGGCAACCGTTGAGGTTTATCTCTGTAGGACTCCTTGCCTTGTCCTCGGTCATTAGGGAACACCGATGGGCTTAGAAAGGCTGCTGTCCGTCAGATGAGGCATAAAGCTGTGGTTCCGTGTGCGGGAGAACCATAACCTGTGCACTTTAAAGAACACGCCAGATGTCATCGACAAGAGGCTACCATTTATCTTCTAACGGCTCTCCAATGGGTCCCCTTCTCCCAACCTTCTCTGAGCCCCTAGGGTCCTCGTGACCTGGTCATTTAGCCCATTGTGTGCAAAAAAACACTCAAAATCACCACCCAAACCAATGCAAATATCGTTATTCCCTCATACACAGTCGTATCAGAATAATATGACCACACACGGAATCACAATGTACCATCCAGGCATATCACAGAATACACATGACAAGGTCAACCACAGGGAGATATAAACTGCTGGCCAGAACAGATGAGCCATAGTGCATAATGTGAGTACAATGGGCAGAGGTATTGATTTGACGGATGTTCATCGGCTACCGCGCCAAGGGTGGAAGCATCTCGGAAACAGCAGACTTTGGGGCAGTTCGTGAGGTGCTCTAGTAAGGGTGTACCAACAATGGACTGCTGGCACACCGAGTGTCTCCAGACGTCATAACTGTGGAGCCCCAAAGGCCATCGACCCCAGAGGAGAACGTCGCCTCCATCGAATGGTAAAGGGCAATCGACATGAAACAGAGCAGCAATAGACCACTCAAATGAACACTGGGGCACCCAGGTACGTGTCCCCGATAACAGTAGAGCGAACCCTGTTACTCATGGGTCTCCAGAGTCAACGCTACCTAAAGGTTACCTCATGTTAACCAAGGTCCATCGGCAACGATGCCTGCAGTTCGCATGGGAATCATCATTGGACAGTGGAAGAGTGGAAAAAGGTTGCCTTCTCTGATGAATAGAGGTTTCTACTCCATAGAAGTGACTAGAGGTGGCAGATACGGTGTCAGGCACATGAGAACCATCACCCGGACATGCTTGTCAGTCAAATACAGGCCGGCGGTGTCAGTGTGCATGCCTGGGGAAGTTTTCCTGGTATGAGCTGAGACTGCTGGTACCACTGAATGGGTCCCTGAATGCCAATGGCTACCTGTCCATCCTCGCACCCAACTGGAGTGAGACCTCCTTGTCGAGGGGGGGGGGGGGCGCTTACGATGCCTCCAAGAAGTTGGGTTCGGATCGCTTACACTCTGGAGTTCATCATATCTTGTGCCCCCCGGTGAAGGGGGCCTGTTGAGGGCCGGTGGACTGGTTTCAGCCAGGGGCCAGTCCAGTTGGCTTATTGACTTGTCCCCTGGGAAGCTTGGAGCTGCAACCCTGGTTGAGGGTCGTACTTGAGGGTTCTGTGGATAGGCTTTGGCTAGCCCGTCCAGTAGGCACATCGATGCGGTCTCAGTGATATTGTGGGTCGGAAGATTGTTCACTGGGGGCTTCGACCCGCTCACAATGGAGAGGACGAAGTTGAAGGCTCGCGACCGGGTGTGGCTGCCCTGGTTGGCGGATTTATTGATGGAAAAGCCAAACTAAGAGTCCCACATGAACTGATTAGGCAGACCATAGTTGTCATAGCGGGGGCACTTGGGTGCCTCCGTGAAGTGGGATGCGGTGCTGCAGTTCTGTGGAGCCCCGGTAGGCTGATGGCTGTAGTGAAGTTGTTGGAGGGCCGCTGACTGGTTTGGGCAGTCCTGGTCAAATGTGCCCCGAGGCGGCCTCAGTGCGGTCTAGGCAGAGTTGGTAAAGCGGGGCTGTGGTTCTGCCTCGATGGAGAGGACGAATGCTGAGGGTCATGCTGAAAGGACTGGGGACCCGATTAGGCGTGGCTCATCGGCGGGACAAGCCTGGGTGTCTCTGCTGCGATGGACTCAAAAAGATTGGAATTTTTTAAGTTTGGCTTTCAAAATTCTAAAGTTACCATCTGATTATTTTGGCAGTTTTTCGGACAAAAATCAGTGAGTGATTTGTCTTATTCTAGGCATGGCAATTTCAAAATTCTAAAAGATCCCACTCGCTGAACCTCAGTGATTATTTCAACAGACAGGCTTGCTGTGAAAAGCACTATTTCTCTCTTCCACTCTTCCACTGTAAGGCAGATCCACGAAGGCAGATCTAACAGGAATTATCCTAGTTATCAGATTGTGGTTTCAGTGGCAATTCCCTCAAGGTGGTATGCAGTCTCCGTACTGTGGTACACCGGGATTGTCACGCATTATTACGTTGTCCATCCTCGCTGACCACATGCATTCCTTCATGTTGAACGTTTACTCTGGTGGTGATGGTGTCTACCAACAGGACAATGCGCCCTGCCATGTCGCTAAGGTGGTTCGTGACTGGGTCCAGGAACACGACAGCGATGTCCCCATTCTCCCTTGGTTGGCGAAATCGTCCAACCTCAATCCCATAGAACGTTTGTGGGATCATTTGGATCGACAGGTTCGGCGTGCGGACCCACAACCACGTCATCGCCGGAACCTCTATGTTCTGCTTGAGTCCGAATGGGCACGTGTGCCTCTGGCAAACTTCCAGGACCTCATTGCATCCATGCCATGCCGTCTCGCCGCTGTCATCTGGACAAAGTATGGTTATTCCCATTATTAGAGAGTTAGTCATATTATTCGGATACGACTGTGTAATGACCTGTATAAATGGATGATAACTCAAGAATCATGATTGTTAACACTATTTCTAATAAAAATTTCTTGCAGCCATTGTTCAGCTTGAAGGTCCCATATGGAAAGAGCATCGTCGATTTGCTCTCCACACTCTCCGAGATTTCGGATTTGGAAAGCTCACTTTAGAAGAGCGCATCTTGGATATTGCCAAAGATCTCCTTGATGTCCTGCAGGAATCAAAAGGACGTCCATAGGACGTCTCCGAGCTCCTCTCCGCTGCCACGGCCAACGTCATCTACAGTTTAATGTTCGACAGGCACTACAACCTCAAAGATAAGGAATTCGTGGAACTTCTGAGACAGCTGTCGATCATTATGAGAAGTTTACCTGGAATCGATGCTTTTATTGCTGGACCAGTCACAAGGTAAGTCTAAAGTGAAATTTCTCAAAAACGTTTATTATCCACTTAAAAGCTAAAAGGAATACTCCAAAGCTCAGAGGTGGGATGGGGAGAGGAACCCAAAGAAAACAAATACCTTAGGATTCAGTAGTAGGATGGGGAAAAGAATCCAAAGGAAAAGAAACTAGTACTCCAAGGTTAAAATATTAATTGGGTAAAGGAAACCAAGGAAAAAATTTTAACGTTCAGAAGTCGGATGATGAAAGGAATCCAGAGAAAAAGGAGCAAAAACTCTGAGGTTCAGAAATGCGATGGGGACAGGGACTCAAAGAGAAAAAAGAAACTTTAAGTTTCAACAGTGGGAGGGAGAAATGGACCCAAAGAAAAGAAGCAACAAATATTCCAAGGTTCAGAAGTGAATGGGAAAAAGGGACCAAAAAAATATAATTCAAGAGTCAGAAATGGGATGGAGAAAAGTCCCCCCTCCAAAAAAAAAGCAAAACAAATAATGCGCCAAGGTTCAGAAGTGGATGGGTCCTTTTTACCATCCACTTCTGAACCATGGCGCATTTGTATTTTGCTTTTCTTCAAAAAAGCGTTCGTTCAAAAATAATATATATATATGCATTCTTTAAGGTTTAGAAGTGGATAGGAAAAAGCATCAGAACTACTTCAAGTTCAAAAATGGGTGGAAAAATGGATCCAAGTTCAAAAATGGGATGGAGAAATGGATCCAAAGAAAAAATAAATAGTCCAAGGTTAAACGAAAGTTGGAAAAGAGACCTCCCCCACCCACTAAAAATAAAACTTCAGGATTCATAATAAATGGAATGTGGAAACGTCCTAAGGAAAAACAAAGCACAGATGCTCCAAGATTCCGAAGTCAGTGGTAAAGGGTATCAAAAATACTTCAAGCTTCAGAATTCAATGGGAAAAGAACCAAAAAAAAAATACTTCACGATTCCGAAATGGAATGGAGAAAGGTGTGAAAGAAAAAGCAAACACAAATACTCCTAAGTTCAGAAGTAAATGTGAAAAGGGACCAATAAAAAAATAGTTCAGGATTCATAAATGGGCAGGAGAAAGTCTCAAAGGGAAACAAAACACAAATACCCCAAGTTTCAGAAGAGGATGGAAAAAGGGACCAATAAAAAGCAGTTCAGAATTCATAAATGGGATGAGGAAAGGTGTCAAAGAAAAACAAAACACAAATATTCCAAGGTTCAGAAGTATATGGGAAAAGTGACCATAAATACTCCAAACTTCAAAAGTGGATGGAAAAGGGGACCAACAAAAAATAGTTAATGATTCATAAATGGGAGAGGGAAAGATGTAATTGAAAAACAAAACACAAGTACTCCAAGATTCAGAAGTAGATGGGAAAAGGAACCATAAATACTCCAAATTTCAGAAGTGGATTGAAATAGGGACCAATAAAAAATAGTTCAGGATTAATAAATGGGATTGAAAAGGTGTGAAAGAAAAACAAAACATAAATTTTCCAAGGTTCAGAAATTTATGGGAAAATGGACCATAAATATTCCAAAGTTCAGAAGTGGATGAGAAAAGGGACCAATAAAAAATAGTTCAGGATTCATAAATGGGGTGGGGAAGGTGTCACGGAAAAATCAAAACTCAAATATTTCAAGATTCAGAAGTAGATGGGAAAAGGGACCATAAATACTCCAAAGTTCAGAAGTGGATTTAAATACGGACCAATAAAAATAGTTCAGGATTCATAAATGGGATGGGGAAGGTGTCACGGAAAAATCAAAACTCAAATATTTCAAGATTCATAAGTACATGGCAAAAGGGACCATAAATATTCCAAAGTTCAGAAGTGGATGAGAAAAGGGACCAATAAAAAATAGTTCAGGATTCATAAATGGGATGGGGAAGGTGTCACGGAAAAATCAAAACTCAAATATTTCAAGATTCAGAAGTACATGGCAAAAGGGACCATAAATATTCCAAAGTTCAGAAGTGGATGAGAAAAGGGACCAATAAAAAATAGTTCAGGATTCATAAATGGGATGGGGAAGGTGTCACGGAAAAATCAAAACTCAAATATTTCAAGATTCAGAAGTAGATGGGAAAAGGGACCATAAATACTCCAAAGTTCAGGAGTGGATTTAAATAGGGACCAATAAAAATAGTTCAGGATTCATAAATGGGATGGGGAAGGTGTCACGGAAAAATCAAAACTCAAATATTTCAAGATTCAAAAGTACATGGGAAAAGAGACCATAAATATTCGAAAGTTCAGAAGTGGATGAGAAAAGGGACCAATAAAAAATAGTTCAGGATTCATAAATGGGATGGAGAAGGTATCACAGAAAAACAAAACTCAAATACTTCAAGGATCAGAAGTAGATAGGAAAAGGGACCATAAATACTCCAAAGTCGACAAGTGGATGGGAAAAGGGACCTATAAAAAATAGTTCAGAATTCATAAATGGGATGGAGAAGGTGTCACAGAAAAGTAGAAGATGAATATTTCAAGGTTCAGAAGTGGATGGGAAAAGGGACCAATAAAAAATTAGTTCAGGATTCATAAATGGGATGGGGAAGGTGTCAAATTAAAACAAAAGGTAAATACTTCAAGTTCAGAAGTGGATGGGAAAAGAGACCATAAATTCTCAAAGTTCAGAATAGGATGGGAAAAGGGACCAATAAAAAATTAGTTTAGGATTCCTAAATGGGATGGGGCAGATGTCGAAGAAAAGGAAAAGATAAATGCTCTACGGTTCGGAAGTAGACGTAAAAAAGGGAACATAAACACTCCAAATTTCAGAAGTGTATGAAAAAATGGAACTATTGGATTAATTTCTCTTGTATTCGTTTTTGAAATCCGTTTATTATTCTATTTAATAAAGTTGGAAGTCTTACCTCTGACAGGCGAACTTTTTCTGCACAATGTGTTAAATAATGGCGAGGACACAAAGATGGTAAGTTCTTAAAATTAGGTAGAGAACAGGGTCCACTGGACAGCTGTCAATAAAGTTAGGAAACAGATGGATTTATATTTCCTAAGTTTGGTTGTTAGCAAAAAGCTGTAATTCTATCGCCAAGGCTGTCGCTTTCTTTAACATGTTCAGGGCTCTGTTTGACACGAAGGCACAGCTTAACATCCCATCGGAGAAATGACAGCATTCCCAAGCCCATTGGTATGCTCTTTCTTCCCAAAGATAAGATGAGGATTAGCAGAGAAAATTCTCAAAAAACTAGGAACATCACATTACAAACCTGGTGCACTACCGATAGAGCCAACACTCACTCTTCTAATTTGAAAACTGCGAACTGAGAAATCAGACACTGCACTTATTCAAATCAATCAGCCAATGATGTATGATAAATGTCAAAGCGTGAACTACGTATGCAGTCGAAGCTTATGCAGTTTCCAGTCACATTACTACATATATTTCATCCTCGGTAAATACCATTGTGCTTAGAGTGCTTATACTTATTTTATCAACCATTCCTCTTCTCTTCCCTATAGTTGTATTCCATTCCGATATACTCAAAAGTATGCTGTGCTGAAGACTGTAAAACAAAACTTCTTCTTCCATCCTGAAAATGTCATCCAAGAACATGAAGATTCGTTGGATGAGACGAGGCCTCGGGACTATACAGATGTTTATCTCTCAGAGGCGAAGAAGTTCAGAGAGAGGGGCCAAAAGGAAGACAGCACCTTCACAAGTGAGTTTGGGTGTTTGGGCACACTTTCCAAGTTAACATTTATGTAGAAAAGCTAATATTTAGAATGGATTCGATTGTTTTTACCTCTGAGGGGCACTTTTTGGCACACAATGCCTGAAATTGCCAGGTCACGAGGACCCCAAAGGCTCAGAGAAGATTGGAGAAGGGGACCCAATGAACAGCTGTTAAATGACAGATGGTAGCTTCTTTTTAAGGCCATCCAGCGTGTTCTTTAACAAGCACTAGGTAGGGTTTTCCTACTCATCGCTTTACGCACCTTCCAATGGACTCTTGGTCCGCTTCTGTGACGTCATTGCCAAGCGCCTTAGTCTTCTCTCAAGGTGCCGCTGGCACTTTCGAGTAAACCAGCCCTCTCCAAAATTAAGAGAAAGAATACCTTAGGAAATAATGAAATGCTGAATACTGTTGAATAAGCAAGTTACTAAATGCTGACGAAAATATTTAAATCATAATCAAAGAAATCAATTATTTTGCTTCTTGTGTTAATTTCTTTTCACGTTATCAGCAGAACTGAAATTTTAATTATTACTTATCCAGCCCATAGATGTCTGCCTCTTATTTGTAGCTGTAGTCTGTTATAGTTCGGCAGTGTTCGGGAAGAAATAATCTCTAATATAGCGGTTCTCAACGTGGGTACGCGGTAAAATATTTCGGGTACGCCTTGAGAGCTGAAAAGTCGTTAGATATAAGTTATATATATATATATTTTATTTTATTCCCATTGTTATACTATAAATATAGTTTTATCTATCTATATAAGAGGTACGCCAGTTACATACACATTTCCAGGGGGTACGTGAAGCATAAAAGGTTGAGAACCACTGATATATATGTTTTATTTTATTCCCATTGTTATACTATAACTATAGTTTTATCTATCTATACAAGGGGTACGCCAGTTACATACACATTTCCAGGGGGTACGTGAAGCATAAAAGGTTCTGAACCACTGATATATATGTTTCATTTTCTTCCCATTGTTATACTATAACTACAGTTTTATCTATGTATACAAGGGGTATGCAAGTTACATACTCATTTCCAGGGGTACGTGAAGCATAAAAGGTTGAGAACCACTGATATATATGTTTTATTTTATTCCCATTGTTATACTATAACTATAGTTTTATCTATCTATACAAGGGGTACGCCAGTTACATACTCATTTCCAGGGGGGTTCGTGAAGCATAAAAGGTTGAGAACCACTGATATATATGTTTTATTTTATTCCCATTGTTATACTATAACTATAGTATTATCTATCTATACAAGGGGTACGCCAGTTATATACACATTTCCAGGGGGTACGTGAAGCATAAAAGGTTGAGAATCACTGATATATATGTTTCACTCTATTCCCATTGTTATACTATAACTATTGTTTTATCTATCTGTACAACGGGTACGCCAGTTACATACACATTTCCAGGGGGTACGTGAAGCATTAAAGGTTGAGAACCACTGATATATATGTTTTACTTTATTCCCATTGTTATACTCTAACTATAGTTTTTTCTATCTATACAAGGGATACGCCAGTTACATACACATTTCCAGGGGGTACGTGAAGCATAAAAGGTTGAGAACCACTGATATATGTGTTTTACTTTATTCCCATTGTTATACTATAACTATAGTTTTATCTATCTATACAAGGGGTACGCCAGTTACATACACATTTCCAGGGGGTACGTGAAGCATAAAAGGTTTTGAACCACTGATATATATATGTATTACTTTATTCCCATTGTTATACTATAACTATAGTTTTATCTATCTATACAACGAGTACGCCAGTTACATACGCATTTCCAGTGGGTACGTGAGGCATAAAAGGTTGAGAACCACTGCCCTAATGTATCCATATATGCCTGGCAACATGGAGTTTACTTGTACGGTATGTAATAAGGACGGAGATTTTAAAAAAAGAATATTTACAGTGTTATGTTTCAATGTAAAGCTTCTTTTCATATTGTATGTTTGGAGATAAGAATTGAGGTTTATAGAAATATGTCAGAAGATAGAAGCAAATGGGTATGCAATAATTGGAAGAAGAAAAGAGTTTCTTGAACGATGGGCAATTCCTATCTACAAATGAAGCCGAACATGTGCAGCCATCTATGGGAGAAGAAGAAAACCATTCTGTGAACAATGGTAAACCAAGTTCTTTATGGATTCTTCAGTTCATAATTTAAATGAGGAGCTTATTAATATTTTTAAGTTGGAAATTAGGAAAGAATTCGCAAAGTTTGAAAAATAGAATTAATCAACAAAATGTTGATATTCTTAGGTCTCTTGAATTCTGTAGGAAACAAAACACATAACTTCGTAAGGAAAAGTGAATTAATTATGAAAGAGCTTAAATGTCATACATCTGATCTTTACGAAACTGAGGAAAATGTATTTCTACTTGAAAAAACAAATTAACGTATTAAAGTCTAAGATTAATGATTTAAGACAAGACACATTTAAAAAAAAATCTAGAGATTGTTGGTATACCTCAACAATCGCAAGATAATTTGTAATTAATTGTAAATAAGGTATCTACTATATTAAAATTCCCCAGAAACAAGAGGATATGAAATTAATTAAAAAGGTTGTCTCGTAATGCTGGGTTGGGTTGGGTTGTTTTACCTGTGAGCAGCACTTTTTTTGCACACCATGGGCTAAATGGCCAGGTCACATGGACCCCGAAGGCTCAGAGAAGGTTGGGGGAGGGGACCCACTGGAACAGCTGTTGGGTGACAGATGGTAGCCTCCCGTCAAGGCCATCCAGCGTGTTCGTTAACGTTCACAGGGTATGGCTCTCCCGTACACGGAGCCACGGCTTAACATCCCATCCGACGGACGGCGGCCTTTCCAAGCCCATCGGTGTCCCCTACTGATCGTGGGCAGGGGGGGAATTTTTGCGGAGATAAATCTCAACGCTGACCCAGCTGCGACTCGAACCTCGTAATGCTGATAAAACTGGTAATATTGTAACGGAGTTTAAGAACGAAGACATCAGATATAAGTGGTTGGATAGGAAAAGGGGGCGGGGTGGCTCTCGGTAGCGCGCCAGGCTCGTAATCTGTAGTTCCCAGGTTCGAGTCCCAGCTGGGTCAGCGTTGAGATTTATCTCCGCAAAATTCCCCGCCCTGCCCACTGTCAGTAGGGGACACCGATGGGCTTGGAAAGGCCGCCGTCCGTCGGATGGGACGTTAAGCCGTGGCACTTTGTGCGGGAGAGCCATACCCTATGCACGTTAAAGAACACGCTGGATGGCTTTGACGGGAGGCTACCATCTGTCTCCCAACAGCTGTTCCAGTGGGTCCCCTCCCCCAACCTTCTCTGAGCCTTTGGGGTCCATGTGACCTGGCCATTTAGCCCATGTTGTGCAAAAAAGTGCCGCTCAGAGGTAAAACAACCCAACCCAAGGATAGGAAAAGGAAAAGGAAGTAGTTGTTTCTAATTCATTAAATGAAGAAATGGAAGAGAAACCATTTTACATAAATGAACAATTAACAATAGAAAGAAAGAGATTACTTTATAAAGTCAGAGCTCCTCAAAAGGAATTTAAAAATGTATGGATCAAGATGGGAAGAATATTCTTAAGGAAAAATGACGACTCAAATGCCATCAGAATTGACAATGAGCCAAACTTAATTAATATCTGATTCGTCATTAAGTTCCTTAAAGAACATTTTTGATCTTTTTACGTTGGTTAATTTTTCTAGCCATAAAATGGAAGGAACATAGGGCATTTATATTAACTTCGAAAAACTTAAATTGATCCATTCTGATTTCAAAAAAGGAATTAGTTTAATTCATTTGAATATCAGGAGTTTCCACACACGGGACCACGGCTTAACGTCCCATCCGACGGACGGCGGTCTTTCCAAGCCCATCGGTGTCGCCTACTGACCGTGGGCATGGCAGAGAGTTTTGCGAAGATAAATCTCAACACTGATCCAGCTGAGGCTCGAATCTGGGAACTGCAGGTTACGAAACTGACGCATTACCGACTGAGCCACCCCCGCCCCACTTGTGTATACAGTCAGCTACAGAAATGCAATAAAAAGCCTGGGGAGATGCTGCAAAACTAAATTTCACCAGGTTGTTGATTGTGCAAAAATTTATTATTAGAATCATTGACAATAAAAGGTCACTTCTCTGAATTTCGTCCTATATTTAAGAAAGTGAGGTTATTGACTGTGTCTCAACTTTACATTTTAAAAGTTATTGAATATGTCCATTTCAATTTACATTTATTTCAGGTTCGACAGACGTATACCACTTAGAGACATTCAATGAAACTGCAAATACCGCGCATATCAAAGCAAGCTACTACTCGTAATATAAACTATATTTAACCTAAACTTCTTAGGCGGTGGTGGCTCAGTCGGTAGGGCGCTAGGCTGGTAATCTGTAGTTCCCAGATGCGAGTCCCAGCTGGGTCAGCGTTGAGATTTATCTCCGCAAATTCCCCAACCCTGCCCACGGTCAGTAGGGGACACCGATGGGCTTGGAAAGGCCGCCTTCCGTCGGATGGGACGTTAAGCCCGTGTGTGGGAGAGCCATACCCTGTGCACGTTAAAGAACACGCTGGATGGCCTTGACAGGAGGCTACCATCTGTCTCCCAACAGCTGTTCCAGTGGGTCCCCTCCCTCAACCTTCTCTGAGCCTTCGGGGTCCATGTGACCAGGCCATTTAGCCCATGGTGTGCAAAAAAGTGCCGCTCAGAGGTAAATAAAACAACCCAACCCTAACCTAAACTTTATAACAGTGTTCCAGAAACAATGAAGAAAATTACTTCAAAATATTTATTTAATAAATCCCTTTGTGAATGGATTATAAACAACGAATGATTACTGTATGTAAAACCAATTTTTTGACTCTCCACATCAGTGGTTTTCAACCTTTTATGCTTCACGTACCCCCTGGAAATGTGTATGTAGCTGGCGTACCTTTTATATATATAGATAAAACTATAGTTATAGTATAATAATGGGAATAAAATAAAATATATATACAACCTATATTTAGCGACTTTTGATCTCCCACGGCTTACCAAAAAAAAGTTTTCTGCGTACCCCACGTTGAGAACCCCTAGTCCACATCATAGATTGGTTCAATTACCAACTGTTGCCATGTTAATCTTTTCGTATTTGTATTTTTATTTTAATTATATACCAGTCCCCAAGTACTCAGTTACTTTAGCTGGTTATATTTCATTATAATTTTAGATTAATACATATGTAGATTGAGTAAAAATTGAATTGAATTAATGTACATGATAATGTTCTTATGCATTATGACCAAAGGTTAACATGCATGGTTTCAGCCTTTAATACCCCTTAAATTTACTCTGTCCTGGCACCAGTATGTTCAGCCTATTTCCTAGAGAAGGTCTTCAAACCCTTTTCGGTGGTTGGCCATTTCTCAATATCCAAAAGGAACAATCATCTCACTTTTCTCTAATGGAGGAAACTCAGGAACCAGAACATCAATGCACTGTGCCAATGAAATTTTGAATTCTGAAAACAGCGGTTATTTTTTTCCTTCTTTGATCTGCAGCTTGCTGATTAAATTCAGAAGAATTCCTAAAGTTAAAAAGAAGCTTCCTACAAAATGAACTTTTTGAATTCAATATTAGTTTTTAAAAGCGCAGAAATGCTAATACACTGGATGAGCTGGATACAAGTGTTTCTCCGTCTGTAACTCGCCCAAGTGACTTAAGTTGCTCAACCCTGACATAGGATTTTAACAAGTGTTGATAAGTTCAATTTTAAAAAGCCGAATATACTCTTACCGAGCTATTCAGACCTTTACCCCGAGTATAATCGAGCATGATACTCAGCGATTCAATCTTATACTCGGTATTACAAAGTATATTCGAGAGTGACAGAGAATGGCTCATTCTCTAAAAATGGCTTATCCTGTTAGCTACAGTATACACGGAAGAGGAAAAAACGACAAATCCTGTTATCTCAAGTATACTCGGAAAGGGTACAAATGACTTAACTTTGATCTCGAGTATACTCGCGTAAAACATGAGTCACTCATTCTTTGTCTCTGGTATACTCTAGTGGAACACAAAGGACTCATCCTGTTGTTCCCAGTATATTCGCAAACACGAAAGATTCATCCTGTTTCTCGAGTATACTCGAGGGGAACACGAAAGACTCATCTTGTTGTTTCGAGTACACTTGAGTGGAACACGAAAGACTCATCTTGTGTCGAGTATACTCGAGTGGAACACGAACGACTCATCCTTTTGTTTCGATTATACTCGCGTTGAACACGAAAGACTCATCCTGTTGTTTCGAGTACACTCGAGTGGAACACGAAAGATTCATCCTGTTTCTCGACTATACTAGAGCAAAACATCAAGACTAATCTTGTTGTCTCGAGTATACTCGATCGAAACAAGAATGGCTCACCCTTTTGTTTCGATTTTACTCGCGTTGAACACGAAAGACTCATTCTGTTATTTCGAGTACACTCGAGTGGAACACGAAAGATTCATCCTGTTTCTCGAGCATACTCGATCGAAACAAGAATGGCTCATCCTTTTATTTTGATTATAGTCGCGTTGAATTATACTCGCTCATCCTGTTATTTCCAATACACTCGAGTGGAACACGAAAGACTCATCCTGCAGTTTCGAGTATACTCGAGTGGAACACGAAAGACTCATCTTGTATCGAGTAGACTCGAGTGGAATACGAAAGATTCATCCTGTTGTTTTACGTATACTCGAGTGGAACACGAACGAATCATCCAGTCGTTCGTGTTCGGGAGAGGCAGGAACTTCTCATTCTGTTTAATCGAATATACTCGGGAGAGGCAGGAACTTCTCATTCTGTTTAGTCGAATATACACGGGAGAGGCAGGAACTTCTCATTCTGTTTAATCGAATATACTCAGGAGAGTCACGAACTGCTCATACTGTTATCTCGAATATACTCGGGAGAGCCACTGACAACTTATACTGTTTTCCCGAACGTACTCGGAAGAGATACTACGACGAATATACTCCAGAGAGACACGAACCGCTCATCCTGTTTTCTCGAATATACTCGGGAGAGGCAGGAACTTCTCATTCTGTTTAATCGAATATACTCGGGAGAGTCAGGAACTTCTCATTCTGTTTAATCGAATATACTCGGGAGAGGCAGGAACTTCTCATTCTGTTTAATCGAATATACTCGGAAGAGGCATAAACGGTTCATCCTGTTTTCTCGAATATACTCAAGAGATCTGTTACGTTGTGTAAACTCAAACCTGACACTGAACGGGTGAAAATTGCATTTTCTTTTCTTTCTGTGTGTGTTTTCTTCCTGAGATTTATATTTTCAAACAATTTTCTACAATAGAAATAAGAACTTTAAAGAAAGATTGCATTGTAATATTAAATATATGTTGATATTTTCACATGATATTTCACTTAAGCAATATTAATTTTAATCCTCGAATTACTTTTTATTCTTAGAAGACCGTCTGAAAGCGATTGCCCTCAATCTGTTCATTGCGGGAACAGAAACTTCTTCAACTACTCTCAACTGGGCTCTGAAGCTTCTCATAGTGCATGGAGACATCCAAGAGAAGATCCAGAAGGAACTGGATGATGTGATCGGAAGGGATCGACTCCCTTCTTGGGCAGATCACTCCAAATTGCCTTACACGGAAGCGGCCATTATGGAGGTGCTACGGTTCGCTACTATTGTGCCCTTTATTCGTTTCCATAGTAACCCAGGTGAGAATTTGAGCTGACTTCCCGCTGTATAATATGACAAAGAATGTGAGTGGTCTTCTATTTGGGTTTCGGAAAAAAACCGAAACTATTTCAGGTATCGGTTCGGTTGAAAGAACTAATGGATGATTCATCATTATTTTCTTTTGCCAGTGGGTCAGTGTAGGAAGTAGGTATTCTCTCACACGGAAAAAAAAATTCTAAATTACGTCCCCTAGTCCAAGGTTATGAATTTATGGATCAATTAGATTGTACAATAATGGTATAACCTCACTCTTTCCAGTTTGTTGGGAGCGGGTTGGCTCAGTCAGTAGCGCGCCAGGCTAGTAATCTGCAGTTCCAAGATTCGAGTTTCAATTGTGCCAGCACTGAGATTTATTTCCGCTAACCATCACTCTGCCCTCAATAAGAAAATGGACACCGATCAGCTCGGTAAGATCGTTGCCTTGGCAACCGCATACACTGTGCATGTTAAAGAACATGCTGGATGGACGCTCCATAACGGGAGGCTTCCATCTGTCTCCCATCACATATCCAGTGGTTCCCCTCTCTTCAATCTTCTCTGAGCCCTTGTGACCTGGCCATTAACCCATTTTGTGCAAAAAAAAGTGCCGCTGGGAAATAAAGCAACCCAACAACAGCGATCATGGAGAAATAGTATTCATAAGGAATGCGAGAACTGTTTGGGAAGATATTTTTTTTTAAATATGGTCCCTTCATAAATAAGTATTTTTATCATTGATTTTATTTGCAAAAAATGTAAAAATCGATTATCAGTTCTTTGAAAATAGTGTTCCAAAATGTATTATTTCTGACAATGGGCTGTTGTTGCTTCTTCGATGAGTAAACCGAACATTTTGATGCATTCTATTCATTTGAAAACAAATTCAATTGGGTCAAGTTGCTTTTCTATCCAATGGGCAAAAATGACCATGTCACAAGGTTGGGTTGTTTCTCCTCTGAGCGGCACTTTTTTTGCACACCATGGGCTAAATGACCATGTCACATGGACTCCAAAGTCTCAGAGAAGGTTGGCGGAGGAGACCCACTGGAACATCTGTTGGGAGACAGATGGTAGCCTCCCGTCAAGGCCATACAGCGTGTTCTTTAAAGTGCACAGGGTATGGCTCTCCAGCACACGGGGTCACGACTTAACGTCCCATCGGACGGACGGCGGTCTTTCCAAGCCCATCGGTGTCCCCTACTGAGCTTGGACAAGGCGAGGAGTTTTGCGGAGATAAATCACAACGCTGACCCAGCTGGGACTCGAACCTGGGAACTGCAGATTACGAGCCTGGCACGCTACCGACTGATCCACCCCATGTCACAAGGATCGCAAGGACTCAGAGAAGGTTGGAGGAGACCCACTGGATAACTGTTAGGAGACAGATGGTAGCCCCCCGTCAAAGACATCCAGTGTGTTCTTTAACGTGCACAGCGTATAGCTCTCCTGCACACGGAGCCATGGCTTAAGTCCCATCCGATAGACAGCGGCCTTTCCTAGCCCAAAAGTGTCCCCCTTCTCAAAGAGAGAAGAATGGGGATTAGCGGAGATAAATCTCGACACTTGCAGGGTTGGGACAAGAACCAGGATCTGCAGATTATGATCCGGGAGTGCTACTGGCTATGACAACCCTGCTTTTTTTTTTTGAGAAAGCCTTGAAAGCAGCTCCAGTTAGGAGTTGCATTCAGTCTAGTGTTCAGCTTGAAAACTATTCTCCACATGCGGAAGTAAGTAAATGAACCATACTGCTTTAAACAATTATTTTAAACATCTTTTAATAATCTATATCTCTATATAATAAAAGAAGTTGTCTGTCTTTGGCATCCATAACTCATCGGAGAATCAACGTATATGCTTCAAATTTTCAGAGAATATTTCTGGTTGTGGTCCGGATTGCAGTGCCAAATATCAGGTCGAAAATCCAAAAGGGAGGCTTGCTAGAAGCAAAAATATTTACCACGCTATTCCTCGGGAAACGAGTATCGCTGTCAAATTAACTGTTGCCATTAATTGCTCCCTAACTGTGAAAGTAAAGAGTAAAATATCATTTAATTCTTCTGCTGCAAATCTGATGCCGTCGCCAGATCCACACATTTCCAAAAGCTTTATTTAGGCGTTCCATTGCAGCTAGGAACTTGATTTTCTAACCAAATATGGTGTCAGGCACGGGGAACCCGCCTACGAGACCTAGGGCCTTTCGGTTAAGTACGTCGGGAAGTAAAGAATGCCAAAATCTGACGAAATAAACATTTCGATCGTTTTCCACGGCTCTGAGAGCGCGCGCCGTCAGCAATGACCTTTGCAACACCGGGAAATTCTTCGTGTTCAAACTGTGTAAAATGTCGGGGGTGGGGGGGGGGAGATACTCACAAAACTAACCATTAGCGCAGGAAACAACAGAATATGCATATTAAAACTGAGACACGAGCTGTCACAATTCGTGTAGAAACGAAGTCACGGGCCAAGTGGGAACCTTGTTTTTTAAACAAATCACTGGGGCACACGTGGGACGCTGTGCAAGAAATATGGACCTCGCGGACAAATATCACGAGAGCCATAGGGCGGCAAAGTCTGTGATAACGGAAATAAAAATTTCAATAGCTTAAGCAGAAGCTAAGCCACGGGTTATGAGAGAGCTCGCTGACGTAAACGATTCAAGCCGACACCGGGAAAATTTCTTCCTGTTGAAAATCTGTGCTAAAGTGTCGGAGGGGGGAGGGGGATATTTACAGAATTTATCTTTAGCGCAGTGAAAATAAGAATGTACAGGTAAAAGTGACACCTAGGCGGCACTGGGTACGTTCAGCTAGTATATAAATAAAATAGAGAGTTTGTTTGTCTGTCTGAGTGTCTGTTCGATATCTCCTACTAGACGGTCAGGGCTGGGATCACCAGACTTCGTCAACAGCTTCAGCTCACATAACTTAGTGCAGTCCCAGGTTTTCAACCCCAAAAAATTAGGCCTACCATAAAAGTTGGCAACGAAACGTCTGTCCATTGACAACTTGGCTCATCGATTATTTACTATTCCATTTCTACTGTTTATTCATAAGGTAGGCGACTGCAGAGCCCGCAAAGGTTTCGAACACTTGCGGCTGATTCAATCCCAACCCATCGCAGCTGAGATCCTGATCTCTAAACCTTGGGTAGTCACCACTCAAATTTGGGACTGATCGATCCAGTAGATGCGGAATTACAGTGAGCCGAACGTTTTCGCCACTGGTGACGTCACGCTGGATGTCAAAGAGTGTCTCAGCACCCTCTTACGGAATATGCCAGCTACTATGAGTTATTATATGAAGCCCCGAGAAACGACGCGCTTTTCTGATAGTTCTAATATAAAATGAATTATTAATTAAATTAAAGCGCGAAATTGAAGATGACGATCCTAAGACTGACGTGTTATTTCATAGACCTTTCAGCTGAGCCATATTTTCCTGGCTCATCATTACTGCCACATAATTATCTTTTTAAATAAATGCTAACGACCCGCCTCAAATAATTCGCTTACAATGCCACGTATTCATCATCATTAGCATCAACTTCAAGCAGCCATGGTCTACGGAGGTCAAACAGATGGTAAAATTTAGTTCTCCAAACATATCTTTCCTAAACTACATCTGCTGCATCTGGTCAACGTACAGTAATTCTAACAAGGTCCTGTTTGACATTGTCTGCCCACCGCAGCTTTGGTCTCCCCCTCTTTCTGAAGCCTTTAGGCACACTGTTCATAGCCCTATTCGCCAATCTATAATTATCCATACGGACAACATGGCCAAACCAACGAAGTCTCTCTCTGCACAATATGCTGCTCAAGAAAGGTTGCAGACTCCTTTGCCTAACCACATCATTACTTACATTTGTTGAACCACCTAATGCCCAAGATACTGCGTAAGCATCTAAAATCAAAGGCATTAAGTTTCCTCTTATTTACAAAGCGTCCAAGTTCACTACCATAACTAACTCTAGAACGAACCAAACTATTATACAGTCTAAGTTTAATCTTTTAGTGTACATGCCTATTTCTCCACACTCTCCATAGATTTCTAAAAGTCCCAGCAGAAGTCCCTATTCGTCTGTTAATCTCATGCTGCACATCACCAGTATCTATTACATAGCTCTCAAAGCACCTGCTCAAGACTGCAACATTCAGATTAACTGAATCACATCCTGCCTGACCAATTTATATCACTTTAGATTTCTCTCTATTTATCACCAAACTCATCAACCTATCTCATCAACCACTATTTACATCTACCTTGCTCTCCAACAGAGCCAGCTACGCTTATGGGATACAGCATCCCCAAGAGGAGCATCATCATGGCCAATCTCTGGTCTGCGCTCAGAGATCCGCATCACTGGTCTGATCCCGACATTTTTGATCCCAGCAGGTTCTTGAATGAAGAAGGGAAGGTAATAAGGAAAGATGCTTACATCCCTTTTTCTACAGGTAAGTATATTTGTAATAGTCACTTCCATTAGCTTATAGATAAACTAATCATCACATTTCCAGTCGGGCCTTTATCTAAAAATAAATCAGGGGGGGGGGGGGGGGGCAAGAAACACAATCGATAAGTAAAATGCAAAAGGGGGGGGGGGCAAGAGATTGGATTTCCAAAGAACTATAACATTTCCTCCTCCATTTCACAGGTCTTTGAATAATTTCTTTAATAAAATGGTCTTTAATAAGTTTTTTGTTAAAAAATGTGACTGAAGATAATTTACAAAATCTCAATCAAATCTATTTCATTGATATTTTTTTTAACAACATTGTTTCGGAATTTAGAAAGTTTCAGAAATTAGAATATTTAACAAACAACAACAACGCCAGTTTAAATAATTACTCTTAACAGTTATTAAATGAAGAGAAATAACCGTTGTACTAAACTTGATTAACAAATTCAAGAATATTTTTATCAGTTCGCGTAATGATTTTGTTAATTTTTCAGCAATGTTTTACGATTTTTTGTTGTCGATTTTGTCGATTGTTTGTTTTAATTAATCTGCTCAATGTTCTAATTTCCAAAATTGTTTAAATACTCAACGCATATTATTGGCAATCGAGATCGAAATATACTTGACTGAGATCTTCAAATTACCTTCAATCTCAGTTTTTCATAAAAAGTATATTTAAGATGGAATCCTGTATCTGATTTATTTCGTTAACAACGTTTTCGTTAATAACGTCGATAAACAGAGGCTGCTAAAAGTGTACGTATTTTCCCTTCCATTCTAACGATCTTTTAGTATTCTATTTATTTTTTGTTTGCAAAAGATGTGGGATATACACTTTCTGACCAAATTATTACGAACACCTACCTAATACTTCGTCGTATCTATCAAGATACAGTTCACAAATTTGAAAGTTTTCAATTCTCTGCGCATAGTTGTCTTTGAAATGGGTTTTGAAGTACAGTCGCTCAAAAAAGTATCCGAACACTATGGTTGATTACAGAATTCAGAAAAAATATCTGTCAACGATTTTTTTAGCAATTAGTGATCTGGCAACCGTGACACGAAGGTTGCCAGATCACTAATTTCTAAGAAAATCGTTGCCATATATTTTTTATGAATTCTGTAATCAACCATAGTGTTTGTATATTTTTTTGAGCGACTGTACAGGTTATTATCGTCCAAGATATTGAGGCCTGGAAGCACCCTTCCCCCAGAAACTTCCGAATTTCCAACATCATGTTGAAATGATGACTCCACGATGATCCAATCATCGTGCAGTTAAACGCAAATGGGATGTAGTTCGGTATCGTAGTCATGACTTATCACACTGAGGAAGAATCGTGAGGTATTCAACAAAGAACTTTCGCAGCCAGAATCTTGATGCATTCAACGAAGAAGGCAGCTAACCGACTTAGCAAAGGAGACAAAGAATTTCTACTGGAATCTGCACGAACTCAATGATCAGGGCCGATGGCTCGGATCTCACGAACCGATGCTCGCGAACCATCGCTTTGAGAATACGATTTTGAAAGGTTTACATAAAAAAATGATTTCTGGAGGTAAACAGTCAGGAATAGGGCTAGACCTTTCCTTATTACACTCATTTCCCTTCAATGGTGAACATTATTTTTTATGCAATATTGTGTTGATAGAATTCCGAGGGTTTAGTGCATGTTACGGTCGGTAGATGGCGCAAGTTACTGTCTGTATTTGATGATGTTTTGTTGGAAAAAGAAATATCAATATCCAAGTGAGGTATTCATGAATCATTGATTTACAGGAATCATTCATTTAATTCCAAGAAGTCCGTGTTTTTATGCCATGTTGTTGTATTTAGTTAATATATGTTGGTATGTTTTGCGTAAAACATAATTTATATGATGATATGATTAACTAAAATATGTTTTTTTACCATATGCATCATTTTACTGCATTAGCACTATTGATCCATTGATAACATATATTTGCATTATAGAAAGCTATTTACTCAATATATAAACTCAATAGTAGAAAATATAGTCAATACATTCTCTACTATGTCAATAGTAGAGAAACTACCATTCGTTACATAAAGGAGAATAATACATTAATATTCGGATCGCTTAATTCGTACAAATCTCTTTCCGCAAGTATAGTTCAAGAATGTAGGATTATTTAACTAATCCTTCAGAATAAATCCAATAAGTGATATCAGTTCGTGTGTTTCAAACAATGTGTGTCTTGGAGGGACAGCTGGCAGAGATCATTATGTTTCGCTGAAGCACGTCTCGCTGATCACTAGAGTTGCGAACTATTAATTTTTTTACTATCGATAGTCATCGATTTTTCGGAAAACAATCGATACATCGATTGCACTATCTATAGTTTTTTTATAGTGTTGCCAACTTCTAAAAATAAACTTTTTTGTGAAAAAATGCTTTTTTGAACGACTGTACAAATTCGGAACAAAACATTGTCTTTTTTGGTCATTTAGTTTTAATTTGATAATATTAATATTAATAATAATAATAACAGATAAAGTAAAGAAACAACATTAATTTAGTTGTTTTTTTTTCAATATTAATAAGAAATAACGCCTTTGATTTCCTTTCCAGTTACGCATTTCGGACCCCTAACACTAAAAAGGGATAAAAAAAAAATTGAAAACCTGTTTCTACAAAAAGAAAATCAATAGATTTCAATGTTAAAGGAAAAAAAGTTAAGGAATTGGAAAAGTGGTACTAATAGTTAAGTATAAACATTTCACGACTCTGTAGTATTACAAGGTCAAATCGGGGCGGGGGTGGCTCAGTCGGTAGCGCGCCAGGCTCGTAATCTGTAGTTCCCAGGTTCGAGTCCCAGTTGGGTTAGCGTTGAGATTTATCTCCGCAAAACTCCCGCCCTGCCCACGGTCAGTAGGGGACACCGATGGGCTTGGGAAGGCCGCCGTCCGTCGGATGGGACGTTAAGCCGTGGCCCCGTGTGCGGGACAGCCATACCCTGTACACGTTAGAGAACACGCTGGATAGCCTTGACGGGAGGCTACCCTCTGTCTCCCAACAGCTGTTCCAGTGGGTCCTCTTTCCCAACCTTCTCTGAGCCTTTGGGTCCATGTGACCTGGCCATTTACCCATGGTGTGTAAAAAAGTGCCTCTCAGAGGTAAAACAACACAACCAACAAGGTCAAATCAGCAACCCTTGCACTTAAGTGGCAATTACTTAGATCAGGCCCATTGAACTCGCGGCTCATAAAAAAAAGCATCAGGCCATTGAATCTACCTCATTTCTTCCAATTCTTTGACCAAACATATTTTAGTACAGTCGCTCAAAAAATATCCGAACACTATGGTTGATTACAGAACTCAGAAAAAATATTTGGCAATGATTTTTTTAGAAATTAGTAACCTGGCAACTTTCGTGTCACGTGACACGAAGGTTGCCAAATCACTAATTTCTAAAAAAAATTCATTGCCAGATTACAGAATTCAGAAAAAATATCTGGCAACGATTTTTTTAGAAATTAGTGATCCGGCAACCTTCGTGTCACGTGACACGAACACAGTGTTCGGATATTTTTTAATATGTACATAATGCGTATGAATATATAATGCAATGAATATGGAGCGTGTGCAGTTACCGTTCACAGCAAACTGGAGCGGTTGCGGTTAATGTTCACAGCACATTGGATTGTGTGAGCTCACAAAAACCTGGATCGTATGGGCCCACTCACAGAAATATTGAGCGTGTTCAGTTACCGTTCATAGCAAACTGGAGCGGTTGCGGTTAATGTTCACAGCACATTTGATCGTGTGAGCTCACAAAGACCTGGATCGTGTGGGCCCACTCACGGAAATATTCCGTTCACAGCAAACTGGAGAGGTTGCGGCTAATGTTCACAGCACATTGGATCGTGTGAGCTCACAAAGACCTGGATCGTGTGGGCCCACTCACGGAAATATTGAGCGTGTGCAGTTACCGTTCACAGCAAACTGGAGAAGTTGCGGTTAATATTCACAGCACATTGGATCGTGTGAGCTCACAAAGACCTGGATCGTGTGGGCTCACTCACGGAAATATTGAGCGTGTGCAGTTACCGTTCACAGCAAACTGCACATGCTCCAATTTGCTGTGAACGGTAACTGGAGCGTGTACAGTTGCTGTACACGCTCCAGATATTTTTCCTGAATTCTGTAATCACGTGACACGAAGGTTGCCAGATCACTAATTTCTAAAAATATCGTTGCCAGATATTTTTTCTGAATTCTGTAATCAACCATTGTGTTCGGATATTTTTTGAGCGACTGTACATAACTAAAACGACTTTCCCAATTCATTATACTCATTAAAAAGTATATTTTTGGTTTTTATCAAGGTATTTTTTTTTTATTCTTTAAAAATATGGTTTGTTTTTACAATTCCTTTTTTAAGTAGAGAATTTTACCTGCGGCCACGGGCGTCCGCAGTGGGGGGCAAACGGGGCACTTGTTCCCCCACGGGATCGAATAAAAAATTCCACAAATTGTAATCGTAACAATTTAAACGTAATTAATTTATATACATCATATATGTGTTTTTGTATTGATGCAATACTGTATTCTATAATCTACTTGTGAAAAAAAAAACCTAAAAAATTAAATAAAAATTTAGTGATGTAATTTTTTGTCTCCAAGCTTCCCCCCCCCCCCTGGAAATTTTTCTGCGGACGCCCATGCACCTGGCTATATGAAAATAGTTTGGTTTCTAGTGACTCTAAGCTAAGTTTGGATTGGGCAGACCTTATTTATATTATTGTATCTAAGTATTTTGCTTTCGATTTTTTCTTAAACTTATTAATAGTAATTTCTCTTCGTAGGCAAGCGTGCATGCTTGGGCGAATCCTTAGCGAAGATGGAGATTTTCCTGCTTCTTACTGCCATTCTCCATCAATTCAACATCACGGCTCCATCCAATGAGAGAGATCTTTCCATGGGATGCTACTCAAGTATCACTAGAACGGCTCATTCCTATTTACTCTGTGCTATACCACGATAATATATCACAATTTTTGCCTAGTTATTTTTTTGGATTTTGCTGTATTTTCTTTCGTGTATCGTACAGTCGCTCAAAAAAATATTCGAACACTATGGTTGATTACAGAATTAAGAAAATATATGTGGCAACGATTTTTTTTAGGAATTAGTGATCTTCGTGTCACGTGACACGAAGGTTGCCACATCCCTAATTTCTAAAAAAATCCTTGCCAGATATTTTTTTTTTAATTCTGTAATCAACCATACTGTTCGGATATTTTTTTGAGCGACTGTACTTTTACATCTGTATCCGGATTCAAATTTGCATCTGATTTCTGTATCTGGACTAAAAATGCTAACTTGGAGTGGTCCATAAATTACGCAACGTTATTAAAGTCCAATTTTGCTCTCTCGTTAGGATTATGAAACACTTAATTTCTAATAACTATAATTGCTATCGAATACTCACTTTCTACGTTGAATACCGTACAAAAAAATTCAAAGCAAAAAAAGACCTTTTTTATAGGTCTTCACCTTATGTGCTGTTTTTAGGGGGGCGCTCGATCGGTAGCACGCCTGATTCATACCTAGGCTCGTAATCTGCAGTTCCCAGGTTCGAGTCCCAGCTTGGTCAGCGTTGAGATTTATCTCCGCAAAACTCCCGCCCGCCCTGTCCACGGTCAGTAGGGGACACCGATGGGCTTGGAAAGGCCGCCGTCCGTCGGATGGGACGTTAAGCCGTGGCCCCTTATGCGGGAGAGCCATACCCTGTGTAGGTTAAAGAACACGCTGGATGGCCTTGATGGGAGGCTACCATGGATTCTGTCTCCCAACAGCTGTTCCCGTGGGTCACCTCCCCCAGCCTTCTCTGAGCCTTCGGGGTCCTTGTGACCTGGCCATTTAGCCCATAGTGTGCAAAATAGTGCCGCTCAGAGGTAAAACAATTCAACTCAAAGCCTGATTCGTAATCTGAAGTCCTCGGGTTCGAGTACTACCTGGACGCCAGCGTTGAGATTTATCTCCGCAAAACTCCCTGCCCTGCTCTCTGTCATGAAAGGCACACCGATGAGCTTGGAAGTTCTGCCGTCCGTCGGATGAAAAACTTTAAGTCGTGACCCCGTGTGCAAAATAACTATATCTTGTGCATGCCAAAGAACATGCTGGATGGCTTTGACAACAAGCTTCCGTCTGTCTTCCAAGAGCTGTTTTGGGATCCTCTTCCCTTGAAATCAATTCGAGAATTCTGGTTTTGAAATGCGAACAAATCACGGATGTGTATGCACTACATTTTGAAGAGGACTCGTCTATATCAGACATGACGATCTATGATCACTTACATTTGCAATTTTCATTGTCTTTATAGCCTTGTTTTTTAGATAAGGAATTGGTCTCCGTCTTACTTTTGGGTCAATGCAAACGCTTTCGTCACACCAGACGACCTTCCTTTTGTTCTAAGGTACAGTTTCCGTTGTCTCATCCATTGTAAATACCAGTTCCTTTGTTTATGTATCAACGAACATTCCTTAGCTGTTTCTAAACTGCGAATCGTGATCTCTCACCTATAAATAAATATGCTGATGTCTGCATCACTGCATTCATTCAGTTATCTATGTAGCCAGTTACGTTTGATCGAGTCTTTCTAAACGGAAGATTGAAGATGAACATTATCAATTTTCGCAATGTCACTAAATGACCTCCAATAGGAACAAGACCACGACCTTTAGACATCAAAATGGTTGGCGTGTGATCTTTTCCACCATAATAATCTGTTGCCATAGCAATACTGTCGTGATATTTGCAAGGTAGACAAAAGAGAGGCCTAGAACACCGCATCTGAGTCCTTGGATTGTTTTGACTACGAGCTGCAATTTTTTTTGCACAAAATGGATTAAATGACCATGTCATAAAGGATCCCGAGCGCTCAGAGAATGTTAGGAAAAAGGGACCCACTGAAAAGAGAATGTTAGGAAAAGGAGACCCAATGAAAAGAGAATGTTAGAAAAGGAGACCCACTGAAAAGAGAACGTTAGGAAAAGGAGAACCACAAAAAGAGAATGTTAGGAAAAGGAGAACCAATGAAAAGACAATGTTTAGAAAAGGAGACCCACTGAAAAGAGAACGTTAGGAAAAGGAGAACCACAAAAAGAGAATGTTAGGAAAAGGAGAACCAATGAAAAGACAATGTTTAGAAAAGGAGACCCACTGAAAAGCGAATGTTAGGAAAAGGAGACCCAATGAAAAGAGAATGTTGGGAAAAGGAGACCCACTGAAAAGAGAATGTTGGGAACAGGAGACCCAATGAAAAGAGAATGTTGGGAAAAGGAGACCCAATGAAAAGAGAATGTTGGGAAAAGGAGACCCACTGAAAAGAGAATGTTGGGAACAGGAGACCCAATGAAAAGAGAATGTTAAGAAAAGGAGACCCACTGAAAAGAGAATGTTAGGAAAAGGAGAACCACTGAAAAGATAATGTTAGGAAAAGGAGACCCAATGAAAAGAGAATGTTAGGAAAAGGAGACCCAATGAAAAGAGAATGTTAGGAAAAGGAGACCCAATGAAAAGAGAATGTTAGGAAAAGGAGACCCACTGAAAAGAGAATGTTAGGAAAAGGAGACCCACTGAAAAGAGAATGTTAGGAAAAGGATACCCAATGAAAAGAGAATGTTGGGAAAAGGAGACCCACTGAAAAGAGAATGTTGGGAAAAGGAGACCCACTGAAAAGAGAATGTTGGGAAAAGGAGACTCACTGAAAAGAGATGTTAGGAAAAGGAGACCAATGAAAAGAGAATGTTTCAGAAAAGGAGACCCACTGAAAAGAGAATGTTAAGAAAAAGAGACCCACTGAAAAGAGAATGTTAGGAAAAGGAGACCCAATGAAAAGAGAATGTTGGGAAAAGGAGACCCACTGAAAAGAGAATGTTGGGAAAAGGAGACCCACTGAAAAGAGAATGTTGGGAAAAGGAGACTCACTCAAAAGAGAATGTTAGGAAAAGGAGACCCACTGAAAAGCGAATTATAGGTAAAGGAGACCCACTGAAAGGAGAATGTTGGGAAAAGGAGACTCACTGAAAAGTGAACGTTAGGAAAAGCAGACTCACTGAAAAGAGAATGTTGGGAAAAGGAGACTCACTGAAAAGAGAATGTTAGGAAAAGGAAACCCACTGAAAAGAGAATGTTAGGAAAAGGAGACCCACTGAAAAGAGAATGTTGGGAAAAGGAGACTCACTGAAAAGTGAATGTTAGGAAAAGCAGACTCACTGAAAGGAGAATGTTGGGAAAAGGAGACTCACTGAAAAGAGAATGTTAGGAAAAGGAGACGCAATGAAAAGCGAATGTTAGGAAAAGGAGACCCACTGAAAAGAGAATGTTGGGAAAAGGAGACTCACTGAAAAGAGAATGTTAGGAAAAGGAGACTCACTGAAAAGAGAATGTTGGGAAAAGGAGACTCACTCAAAAGAGAATGTTAGGAAAAGGAGACCCACTGGGTTGGTATGGGTTGTTTTACCTCTGAGCGGCACTTTTTTGCACACTATGGGCTAAATGGCCAGGTCACATGGACCCTGAAGGCTCAGAGAAGGTTGGGGGAGGGGACCCACTGGAACAGCTGTTGGGAGACAGATGGTAGCCTCCCGTCAAGGCCATCCAGCGTGCTATTTAACGTGCACAGGGTATGGCTCTCCCGCACACGGGACCACGGCTTAACGCCCCATCCGACGGACGGCGGCCTTTCCAAGTCCATCGGTGTCCCCTACTGACCGTGGGCAGGGCGGGGAATTTTGCGGAGATAAATCTCAACGCTGACCCATCTGGGACTCGAACCTGGGAACTACAGATTATGAGCCTGGCGCGCTACCGACTGAGCCACCGCCGCCCCAGGAGACCCACTGAAAAGAGAATGTTAGGAAAAGGAGACTCACTGAAAAGAGAATATTAGGAAGAAGGTATCAAAAAATGTATCCGAACACTATGGTTGATTACAGAATTCAGAAAAAATATTTGGCAACGATTTTGTTTTAGAAAACAACCTTCGTGTCACGTGACACGAAGGTTGCCAGATCACTAATTTCTAAAAAAATCGTTGCCAGATATTTTTTCTGAATTTTGTAATCAACCGTAGTGTTCGGATACTTTTTTGAGCGACTGTACATAGGGTATTTAGGTCATTAATTTCTAACGTTATTTATATGTTTATATACGTTAAGCTGAAGCTCCGTGTGCTCTCCTGCACGTGGACCATGGCCTAATGTGCCATTCAACGGACGGTGGACTTTCCATTCATTTATTTTTTGAACGTCCATCGTATTATGATTGATTCGAGACTGAAAGAGTTAAACAGATCTTTAGATATTTTCGGGACCATGAAAGTATTATTGGTGCCTACAGTTCCCCGGGGCCACGGTTGGCTCAGTCGATAGCGCTCCAGGCTCATAATCTATAGTTCCCAGGTTCGAGTTCCACTTCTGCAAGCGTTGAGATTTATTTCCGCTAAACCTCCAGCTTTCCTCTGTCAGAAAGGGAATATCGATGAGCGTTGAAAGTCCACAATCCTTCCGATGGGATGTTAATCCATGGCCCCGTATGCAGCAAAGCACACTTTGCCTCAGCTTAACATATATAACGTATAAATAACATTATATATTCGTGACCTACATACTTTGTACGCGTTAAAAAATGGCCTTGACGGGAGGCTTCCATCTGTCTCTTAAGAGCTGTCCCGTGAATCTCCTTCTCTGGGTCCTTGGGGGTCCTTGTGTCCGGGTCAAACAGCCCATTGTGTGCACTTGATTAATTATAAGCCCTTTGTGTGCATTTTATAAGCCCATTATCTGCACTTGAAAGAAAAAGTAAATTTGAGAGACAGAGTACTCCTTTTGGTTTGGCCATGTTGCCAGTATGCGTAATTAATAGATTAGTGAATAGGGTTAAAACACGAATTAAAAAAGATTTTAAAAAATAAATTATAAAATTAATATTAACACCCACTAACAAATTATGTAGTGCTGAATGTGAATATAAAAATCTCAATGTTATTACAAAATTTTCGAAATGACGAAAAAGGTAAAAAATTTATTAAAGACAATAAATTATTCAACGTTAAAATTTTCAACTGAAATAGTATAATAAATGAAACAAGATGTAAAAACTTGATTACAATTAATCGATGAAGATAGAACGAAGGTGTAAAATACTATTATATCGATGCATTATTCTCTCTTGCAGATAAGCTGTTAGCTTTGCGGGACATCTGTAAACACGAGTGATTTATCTGTAATTTTTTGAATAAATAAATTATTTAAAAAAGTGTGCCTTAAAGGCCGTAGAAAGAGGGGGAGACCTAGGATGCGGTGGGCAGACAATGTCAAACAGGACCTTATTAGATTGAATTGGATTGTTTTACCTCTGAGCGGCACTTTTTTGCACACTATGGGCTAAATGGCCAGGCCACAAGGACCCCGAAGGCTCAGAGAAGGTTGGGTGTGGGGACCCACTGGAACAGCTGTTGGGAGACAGATGGTAGCCTCCCGTCAAGGCCATCCAGCGTGTTCTTTAACGTGCACAGGGTGTGGCTCTCCCGCACACGGGGCCACGGCTTAACGTCCCATCCGACGGACGGCGGCCTTTTCAAGCCCATCGGTGTCCCCTACTGACCGTGGGCAGGGCGGGTAAATTTTGCTGAGATAAATCTCAACGCTGACCCACTGGGACTCGAACCTGGGAACTACAGATTACGAGCCTGGCGCGCTACCGACTGAGCCACCCCCGCCCCCAGGACCCTATTAGAATTGGTGTGCAGTATCCAGATGCAAAAGATGCAGCTCAGGAGAGACTGAAGAACTAAATTGCACAACCTGGTTGAACCTCCATGGCCCATGGCTGCTTGAGGATAATGATGATGATAATTTTCATGATGGAACTTTGAGGTTAAACAAAATGGCTTTTGTAGGTGCTCACAATTCAATTGTTTTTATTAACTATTTTTGATTTGAAGCATTTACCTGGAAATAGTCTTTTTTTTAATTATTGACCTACAGCAGTGGTTCTCAACCTTTTGTGCTTCACGTACCCCCTGGAAATGTGTATGTAACTGGCGTACCCCTTGTATAGATAGATAAAACTATAGTTATAGTATAATAATGGTTATTTTTACTTTGTTACTAGATTTAGCGAATTTTGAGCTCTCACGAAGTACCAAAAATATTTCATCGTGTACACCACGTTGAGAACCCCTAATCTACAGACTTTACATATTCTTCTTAAAATGATCTTACTAAAAGAAACATCATTTTTAAAGCTCTTGGAAATTTTCTTTTACAAACTCCACTGTGGAATCGATTTTAATTAACGTTTAAAATTAATCTTATGTTACCATGGTTTCTTTTTCTATTTTCTTTCCAAGTAAAAAAAATCCTCCTTCATTTCTTGAATTTGTATTCTATAACTGTTTTGAGTAAGCACGTGGAATGGCTTCCATTTTTCTTGTAACGTGAAATGAATAAATAAGTACCACATACATTACATAACATTTATTTTTGAACTGCAGCTGTAACAGAATAACTCTAAGTTTAATTTAAACAATCAACAAGTTTGCTTCTCGGCAATGCCCGCACTCTGTATACGTTCGGTTCATTATCCTCGACTGGTAAAAGTGTGAAATTTTGCAGGATGGATGATATGACGATGAAGATTTCCATCTGAGCAAAAGCCTCTGCAATGCACGTTCTTTTACCTAAAACAAAAGGAATTAATTAGAAACCTTTGAAGCTTTTAAACGAGAACTCAGTGTTGATAATGTTAATAACATCATTTATTAGAGGGGTTGGGTTGTTTTACCTCTGAGCGGCACTTTTTTGCACACCATGGGCTAAATGGCCAGGTCACATGGGTCCCGAAGGCTCAGAGAAGGTTGGGGGAGGGGACCCAGTGGAACAGCTGTTGGGAGACAGATGGTAGCCTCCCGTCAAGGCCATCCAACGTGTTCTTTAACGTGCACAGGGTATGGCTCTCCCGTACACGGTGCCACGGCGTAACGTCCCATCCGACGGACGGCGGCCTTTCCAAGCCCATCGGTGTCGCCTACTGACCGTGGGCAGGGCGGGGAGTTTTGCGGAGATAAGTCTCTACGCTGACCTAGCTGGGACTCGAACCTGGGAACTACAGATTACGAGCCTGGCGCGCTACCGACTGAGCCCCCACCACCAAGGGTTTGGAAAGTGTTTGAAGAGTATGGGATCCACCAGTAAGGAGCGATGATCTGAATGAGAAGACCTCACAGTGAAATATTTCTCTAATTTTCTCTTGTTTTCTTCTCTCGTACGATCCAAAATGTCCTCCTGAAGGCAGCCACTTGACCATCATTCAGCATTGTAATTTTTGTATCACCCCTTCAGATATTTTATAAAACCTGGCGTGTCTTAAGTTAGTTTGGATGAGATTTCATTAGCTTTATTATCTGACAAAACTGACCTTGTGGTTCTTTCCACTGCTATGATATCATGGTTTGTACTAGGTATTAGACATCTGTGAAATTTTCCTGATTACCAAAGAGGAATTTGTCTTCCAAAGACTACTCAAAGACACCCATTTTTACACGACTTCTTTGCGATTACATATGTAACATCATATCTTATATCCTTCTTGAATGTTGCTCGATTATAATAGGATCATGCAATTATTTATAAATTTTATAAAGACCTGCATTCCCCCCTCCCCCAAGAACTAGTACCGGGAAGCGAACTATACTTTGGAAAACGATGTTACAGTGAAATGTGAGAAAATTGTCTTTTTTTTTGGAATTTTTTCCGAATTTTAATTCGAACTCAGAGAGTGATTTAAGAAAAAACAGGAATCCAATGAAAGTATGTACGAGGACATGGCTAGTGATCTTATAGTTTCCTTAGTCCAGTGTTAAAATCATTTTCCTCTTCAAGGTTGGATATAATTGGTCTCCACCTATATTAAGTGTAGGTAATCCGGCACTATTGGATTGCATTTTCCCCCTAAACAGTGTCAGAGTTTCTGCTGCCTAATGGGCTAAAAGAATAGATAAAATGAACTCCATTCATAAGAGTATTGGAAAATGAATAATTTGCAATAAATACTGAAACTGTGTATAAATAGTATGTAGGCATACTAAGAACTGAGGATGGTTTTGTTGTCATACTAATCGAAGTATACTCTTCCTTAAGACAGCGAAAAATTCAACTGGAGTTACGCAACGCTTATGTTATATCCCCCTTTCATTTTGCTTATCGATTATGTTATGAAATTATGTCCAGAAATCCGAAACTCTCTCACTTAGATTGTGTTAATGATTTAGACATGTTTACAAGTAGAAGGTTGTTTTTTATTGTTCTTATATAGAGAAAACTAAAGTGATGAGAACCACTGAGGAAAAGTGTGTTCCAGTTCTCTTGCGAAAATTCCCCACGAGCGAGGATTGGTTCAATGAGTAGCGCGCCTGGAGTAGTAAATTGACCTAAAGTCCCAGCTGTGCCTGGATGGAGATTTTCTGGGCAAGCTCCCGCTACTCTTTCGTGAGAAAGGGAACACCGATGGGTTTGGATAGGCCGCCGTCCATCGGGTAAGACGCTATGTCGTGGCTTCATGTGCGGGAGAGCTATATCCTGCGCACGTTAAAGAGCACGCCGGAAGGTCTTGAGGGGAAGCTTCCGTCTGTCTCCAAACAGCTTCTTTTATGCATCCCCTGGTCCACGAATGTGGGCGTGGGTTCGAATCCCACTTCTGACACATCAACTTTTTAGCCGTACCATGGCCGAGTGGTTAGCGCGCCTGGCTACTGATCTAAGGGACCTGGGTTCGAGCCCCGGGTAAAGACATGGCTGTTCGTGTTGTTTTTCTGCTGAGGTCCTGCCATCCTCTCAGATCTTCTACTTTGGCATATAAGCTGACAGGCTCCTGTTAGACCTCTGTGGCAAGCAGCTGCTTGAGGGGGTATTTATTTATTAATTTTTTTTTATTTTCCAGAATTCTCTGAGTACTTGGAAATATGATTGAATGGTGCCACCTGATGCTGGACAGTACTGCATCTGATGGGTGGCACCAAAAGTCACTTTCGCGTGCTAATTTAAGCATAAAAGAAAACTGACGGTAATTCTGCGATGCAGCGGAGAAGGAACCTTTCGAAGAGAAGTACATTGCAATGAAGACACTTAATTGAGTCTGTTCATTCGTATCTGGAACTTTGAAGAAATATTTTCAATTATGAGCCGTGCCAAAGATTTGTTGCCGGTAATTTTTTGGTAGCATTGTGGTCTAAAGTTATTCTGTAACTCTGTATATCAATGTTGCCTTCGACCCTTAATGAAAGGAGAATTTCAGCTTTTTTTTTATTATTATCGCTACCAAACTATCTATTGTCCAAGTTTCAAGCAGTCGTGGAATCAGAGATGGTGGGGAGATAATAATTGATTGACAGCTGTTGGGAGACAGATGATTGCTTCCCATCAAGGACATCCACGTGTTCTTTAACAGGCGCGTGGAGTGTGTGGCTCTCTCTCTCTCTCACGGACCATGGTTTAAGGTCCCATCCCACGGACGGCGTCCTTTCCAAGCCCAACAATGACCCCTATTCACTGTGGGCATCTGAGTACTTGGAGTCTTTGTGACCTTGGCCATTTAGCCCAATGTGTGCAAAAAAGTTGTTGAATCAGGGGTCAAACGATCGCCGGATGCAAGGTAGAGGCCATGGCCACATCTGCTATGAGAGTTTACACAATTATTGTGCAATCCAGGGTCGGATTTTCCATAAGGCACGTTAAGCAGTTGCCTATTGGTGCCAACATAATGGAGGCGGTAAAATTTAGGTGTTACAATAATATTTTGCCCGTTTTATTCCTTAAGAGTTAAAACTAGTATTAAATCTTTGATACAAACAGCAATTCCCTTCTCTTCAAAGAATTCACTCTCTTCCCTAATATTTAAAAGTGAACTTTAAAAAGAATATAGATATGAATTGGATTGTTTTCCCTCTCAGCGGCACGTTTTTTGCACACAATGGGCTAAATGGTCAGGTCGCAGGAACGCCGAGAAGGGGTTGGGGTGGGGATCCACTGGACAGTTGTTAGAAGACACATGGTAGCCTCCGGTCAAGGCCATCCAGCATGTTCTTCAACGAGCACAGAATATAGCACATCGTGTGCAAAAAAGTGCCGTTCAGAGGCAAAACAGTTCAACCCAACGTACACAGTATAGTGTTTTTCTGCATAGAGTCTATGATTTAATGTTCCATCGGATGGATGGTGGTCTTTCCAAACCCATCAGTGTCCTCTACTGACCGATGGCAGGGCACGGAGTTTTACAGAGATAAATCTCAACCCTTGACTAGGTGGGGCTCGAACTTGGGAACTTCAGATTATGAGCCTGGTGGGCTACGAAATTAGCCCTTATGCAGCGCAGTTTCGTGCCCACATTTCTCGAAATGTGGACTTGACATATTTATCAGGGCTAGATCCTACCTGCCATTTTGTTGTTTCCTCGTTTGAGTCGGCCTTCTTCCGATTCTTCCATATTTGCTCCCAAACATTTGTGCTGTAAAAGAAGGTAGCACGTGGGGCCCTGGATACTGAAATTCGTACAAGACGACACCCCCATCTGCAAAAGAGATCTATCTCAGCAGTAAAAAATTAAACGACGAGGTCAAATAGATGGCCAAGCACTCCCTTTTCGATATTAGCGCACCAATCAACGACTGCCACATAATCCACATGGTCTCTCAAGCCTGTGGCGAGGGGCGGGGGTGGCTCAGTCGGTAGCGCGCCAGGCTCGTAATCTGTAGTTTCCAGGTTCGAGTCCCAGATGGGTCAGCGTTGAGATTTATCTCCGCAAAATTCACCGCCCTGCCCACGGTCAGTAGGGGACACCGATGGGCTTGGAAAGGCCGCCGACCGTCGGATGAGACGTTAAGCCGTGGCCCCGTGTGCGGGAGAGCCATACCCTGTGCACGTTAACGAACACGCTGGATGGCCTTGACGAGAGGCTACCATCTGTTTCCTAACAGCTGTTCCAGTGGGTTCCCTCCCCCAACCTTCTCTGAGCCTTCGGGACTCAGGTTTGACCTGGCCATTTAGCCCATGGTGTGCAAAAAAGTGCCGCTCAGAGGTAAAACAACAACCCAAAAGCTGCGGCGAGGTTAGCCAGCACGGAGAGAAGAGATCACTGTCTTGCCCAATTCATTGTCTTGTGGAACGAAAACCCGAACGAGGTGGATGCGCTTCTTATCCGCCCGAAAGATTGGTGTGTGCAACAAAGAAACAATTTTGTTGAACTTAGAAGTGCTTGTGGCCGGAACGAACTGGACCCAAGCAGCCCCCATGAAAGGCGAGAAAAAATCCCGATAAAAAGTGAAGGACAATTTTTCGGATGAACAGCAGATTTCTGAGATCAACGAAACAACCGGCGTGACACGAGCGAGCGAGAGCTGCCACTTCCCTCCACCCAAGGAATGAGGTAGCATCTCTTTCCTCATCTGCTCTCCTCCAATTTTAGCTAGAAACGTTTTGTCACAGGAAGAGTGTTATTTTTCTGTAAACAAAATAAATGGAATGATTCTGTATTAAACTAATTATTCAGCTCTCTTTCTCTTTGGTCTTGCTACCTCACCCAGAGTTGGAGGGCGAGGCAGCTCATGCAGTGATTTAGCTCATTTGACCACTAAATCAAAATTGCGGCACCAGGCCCATTTTCTACGTAAGGTTGAGTTTGGTGAAATCATAATGCTTTGTTCCATCCCCTTGCCCTCATTTTTATTAGTACAGTCGCTCAAAAAAGTATCCGAACACTAGGGTTGATTACAGAATTGAGAAAAAATATCTGGCAACGATTTTTTAGAAATTAGTGATCTGGCAACCTTCGTGTCACGTGATTACAGAATTCAGGAAAAATATCTGGAGCGTGTACAGCAACTGTACACGCTCCAGTTACCGTTCACAGGAAACTGGAGCGTGTGCAGTTACTGCACACGCTCCAGTTTCCTGTGAACCAGATTTTTTTAGAAAAGATTTTTTTAGAAATTAGTGATCTGGCAACCTTCGTGTCACGTGACACGAAGGTTGCCAGATCACTAATATCTTAAAAAATCGTTGCCAGATATTTTTTCTCAATTCTGTAATCAACCCTAGTGTTCGGATACTTTTTTGAGCGACTGTACGTCCTTAATAGTTATCTTTAGTTTGTTTACAAGAATTGGTAAGGTTATTCTTGGTAGATTACAGGTTTCTTCACAAATATGATTGTGCAACTTATCGAGATACACAGGGGTGGACAGGACAATAATATTGTTACGACAGATGAACGAGCAACAATAAAACCGTGATATCCTGTGTCGTCTTGATATTCACGTGAACTACGGCGTAAGATTTACGTCACTAACCACTTCGAACGAACTTAAAGAATAAGAGAGTTGTAATAATTAGGAATTAGAGTGTGAAGGAAAACGTACTTTATCTTAGTCTGTGCACTATAATATAAAAAGAAATGTTTTTATTTGGTGTGCGTTGAGGAGGTTATACGTTAGTCCAGTGTCTCGCAAACTGTGTGCCGCGAGAGATTTTCAAATTGACACTAGATATCCTGAATTCAATATCCTGATAACCTCAATATCCTGAATTGAGCACAAAAGCTATTCGAGCCTTGTTACCTTTCGGCTCGTCTTATCTTTGTGAACTTGGATTCTCATCATTGACTGAAATTAAATCTAAAAAGCGTGAGCGGCTTCAGATGATTGATGAAGACATGCGAGTGTGTTTATCTAACTTTGAGCCAAGAATAATGCAAATTTGTTCGCAGAAGCAAGCTCATACATCCCATTGAAATATGTTCATATCTGAATTTTAAATAAAATGCATTTAAAGAAACTTCAATTTTCCTCTTTTTACGTAACCATCAAAAATTCTTTTTTAGGTGTGCCGCGGAAAAAAAATTAGATTCAATGTGCCGGGGAAAAAAAAATTAGATTCAGTGTGCCGCAGAGTAAAAAAGTTTGCGAGACACTGTATTAGTCGAACAAGCAGAGCTGATCTCAACTTTTCTGCAGGAAGAGTTCATAGTTTGATGCAAAGTTATCTTTAGTTTGTTCACAAGAATTGGCAAGGTTATTCTTGGTAGATTACAGGTTTGTTTACAAATATGATTGTGCAACTTATCCAGTGTTGTAACAAGCTTTATTTTATGATTTGAGTGGAGATAGTAAGAATTATAGAGGAAGCAACTCTTTGTAGGAATAGTAATAAGATGCTATGTTCTTCTGAAGGTTTCTTTTTATACTGATGAAGATTTGTGTTGGTTGAATTTAGTTTATATAAATGTTTTTATTCATACTTTTGTAATAAATTACATTATTTCAGAATTATAATTCTTAAATATTATTTTTGAACTCACGCTCAGTTTCCATCCGTTTAATTCACAACAATATACACTTAGAGGCCATTGAATTCTGACCACCCCATTCCATGTTATATATGTATATGGGAAAGAAATTTCGAATCACTGTAACTTCTAAAATAAAATGGGACTGAAAGTAATTGAAAGATGTCAATTAAATTTACTTAAATCTCGATTTTGAACACTATTCGTTAGCTATTTAGATGGTAATGGAAACTGGAGTGTTTAACAGAAGCAATGCGTTTAAATAATTGCCATGGAAAGTTAATAAAAACAAGTTAATAGCGAAAGCAGTAAACGCTTTACTAAACTTTATGAGCAAGTATAAGAATATTTTTAACAGTTCTGTGTACATTTTGCAGATTTGAAACTTTACAGGCTCACAAAGAGATGAAGAAAATATGTGTGTGATTGTAATTATTATTCTTTTGATCCTCTGAGTTTTGAGTATCACTTAAATGCGTCAGATATTAACTAATTTAAGAAAAGTCACATTTTAGGCAGTTTTTTAAACATTTAAACACGCTCACCTACTCCAAATGGAAATGGTCCTTCTGTTTTGATCCGTTTTCCATCTGGACCTAGGAATCTCGTTGGATCAAACTTCGATGGATTGGGAAAGGTTTCAGGATCATGATGTATCGCCCATAAGTTGCCCATCAATATACTCCTCTTGGGAATTCTGTAGCCCCTTAAGTTAGTTGTTTCTGAAAGTATATTTTTCAATACAGAATTTTAGATAAATTATGTAGGTGTAATGTGTAAAGCGTTAACACTAACTTGATTCATCTGTAATAGATCCGGGGCCCTGTGTGATGGGAGAGCCACACTCTCTGCTCGTTAAAGAACACGCTGGATGGGTGTTGTTGTTTATTTTACCTCTGAGCGACACTTCTTTCACGCAATCAGCTAAATGACCAGGTCATAAGGATCCCGAGAGCTCAGAGAAGGTTGGGAGAAGGGCACCCACTGAACTACTGTTAGGAGACAGATGCAAGGCTCCTGTCAAGGCCATCCAATGTGCTCTTTAACCTTCACCGGGTATGACTTTCCCGCATACGGGGCCACTGCTTAATATCTCATCCAATGGACAGCGGCCTTTCCAAGTCCATCGTCTAGAACCGCCCCACAAGCTGGATGGTCTTGACGGAAGATTACGATATCCCTCCTAACAGGGCGGGGGTGGCTCAGTCGGTAGCGCGTCAGGCTCGTAATCTGTAGTTCCCAGGTTCGAGTCCTAGCTAGATCAGCGTTGAGATATATCTCCGCAAAATTCTCCGCCCTGCCCACGGTCAGTAGGGGACACCGATGAGCTTGGAAAGACCGCCGTCCGTCGGATGGGACGTTAAGCCGTGGCTCCGTGTGCGGGAGAGCCATACCCTTTTCACGTTAAAGAACACGCTGGATGGCCTTGACGGGAGGCTACCATCTGTTTCCCAACAGCTGCTCCAGTGGGTCCCCTCCCCCAACCTTCTCTGAGCATTCGGGGTCCATTTGACCTGGCCATTTAGCCCATTGTGTGCAAAAAAGTGCCGCTCAGAGGTAAAACAACCCAACCCAAAAAATCCCTCCTAACAGTTTTTCAGTGGGTTCTTTCCTCAATCTTCTCTAATGCCTTGTGACCTGAACATTTATCCCACTGTATAGAACAAAAGTGTCACTCAGAGTTAAAACAATTCAACTCATCTGAAGTAGAAATTTGTTCGGGCTCAAATCTTCTAGCTAGCAAAGCCATCCGGGTCCGAACCATTTGGATAATTGCTGAATCCTATCTAAGTCCGTATTAGTCCTCGTAGGTCTCCTATGCGGTTCTGCTTTTGAAGCCCTTCGGCTCATGCATTTTTATGGGTGCATTGATTTCGATGGTTAGACGAGTCTCAATCTGCCCACGGTCAGTAGGGGACACCGATGGGCTTGGAAAGGCCGCCGTCCGTCGGATGAGACGTTAAGCCGTGCCCCCGTGTGCGGGAGAGCCATACCCTGTGTACGTTAAAGAACACGCTGGATGGCCTTGACGGGCGGATACCAACTGTCTCCCAACAGCTGTTCCAGTGGGTCCCCTCCTCCAACCTTCTCCAAGCCTTCAGAGTCCTTGTGACCTGTCCATTTAACCCATTGTGCGCAAATAAGTGCCACTGAGGTGAAACAACTCAACTCCAAAAATTCTCTCCTACATCCCAAATATTATCAACACAAATGGAAATCGACTTTTATTTTCCGAAAAATTAAAACCATATATTTTGAACCCAGATGTAAAACAGAATTTTTTACATTAGTAACGTATTATTGCAACAGATTTATGCAATTGCATAATACACGTAATAATATGAAGAAAAATTTACACAGTGAAAAAAAAATATTGCAATAATACACGTAAATTAGCAGTGAAAAAAAAACATTCTGTTTCACATCAGGGTTCAAAATATATGGTTTTAATATTTGGCGAAATAAAAGTCAAATTCTGTTTGTGTTGATATTATTTAGGAGAGAGAACAGAATTTTTAGAATTGAAAGCAAATAATAATGCCTAAATAATTATTTTTCAATAAATTTCCTAAATGTAATTCTTTATGGACAGGAGGAATTCTAAAAATTGATGTTATCAGTTCACTTTAACTCATAAAGATTTATGAAAGCAAGTAAACATTCATTTATAAAGTAAAATTATTTTCGAAACTATATCCATACATTAGTGGTAAAATTTGTATTAACAGAAATAATGATAATATAGGTTTCATATTAATACTATTGGTCATTAAACGGATAAATCGCTTTTGAAAAATAAACAATTCTTTAAAGTTACTATAATGCCTATTCCTTCATGATTTGGGGCGGGGGTGGCTCAGTCGGTAGCGCGCCAGGCTCGTAATCTGCAGTTCCCAGGTTCGAGTCCCAGCTGGGTCAGCGTTGAGATTTATCTACGCAATAATTCCCCGCCCTGCCCACGGTCAGTAGGTGACACCGATGGGCTTGTAAAGGCCACCGTCCGTCGGATGGGACGTTAAGCCGTGACCCCGTGTATGCGGGTAGAGCCATACCCTGTGCACGTTAAAGAACACGGTGGATGGCCTTGACAGGAGGTTACCATCTGTCTCCCAACAGTTGTTCCAGTGGGTCCCCTCCCCCAACCTTCTCTGAACCTTCGGGGTCCATGTGACCTGGCCATTTAGCCCATGGTGTGCAAAAAAGTGGCGATCAGAGGTAAAACAACCCAACCTTCATGATTCTATTCCACAGTTTAATTGCTGATAATAATTCTTACCGTAGTTGCAATAAATTGTAGTGAGATTGAAAGGATGACTTGTCCGAATGAGTTCCTGGATCAGAGCATCTGTATAAGGTAGATTCGACCTGTCCAGCCAAGAGGGTAGCCTCGTTGCCCCGACAACATCATCCAGCTCCATTTGGGCTCTTTTCTGTTCCTCTCTCTGATAGCTAAGGGCCTTCAGGAGATTACAGAACGTGGACGATATTGTGCCTTCCACAAACATATTGATGCTCAGAGCATGGAGTCGGGCAACTGAAATAATATTTATATTTGGCATTAATATTCGAAAACTTCATTATAATTTAATAACAGGCAAAGGCAGGTCAACAACTATAAACACTCTTGATTATACAGTCGCTCAAAAAAGTATCCGAACACTACGGTTGATTACAGAATTCAGAAAAAATATCTGGCAACGATTTTTTTAGAAATTAGCGATGTGGCAACCTTCGTGTCACGTGACACGAAGGTTGCCACATCGCTAATATCTAAAAAAATTGTTACCAGATATTTTTTCTGAATTCTGTAATCAACCATAGTGTTCGGATTTTTTTAAATATATATAATGCGTATGAATATATAATGCAATGAATATGGAGCGTGTGCAGTTACCGTTCACAGCAAACTGGAGCGGTTGCGGTTAATGTTCCCAGCATATTGGATCGTGTGAGCTCACAAAAACCTGGATCGTGTGGGCCTACTCAGAAATATTGAGCGTGTGCAGTTACCGTTCACAGCAAACTGGAGCGTGTGCAGTTACCGTTCACAGCAAACTGGAGCGGTTGCAGTTAATGTTCACAGCACATTGGATCGTGTGAGCTCACAAAAACCTGGATCGTGTGGGCCCACTCACAGAAATATTGAGCGTGTGCAGTTACCATTCACAGCAAACTGGAGCGATTGCGGTTAATGTTCACAGCACATTGGATCGTGTGAGCTCACAAAAACCTGGATTGTGTGGGCCCACTCACAGAAATATTGAGCGTGTGCAGTTACCTTTCACAGCAAACTGGAGCGGTTGCGGTTAATGTCCACTGCACATTGGATCGTGTGAGCTCACAAAAACCTGGATCGTGTGGGCCTACTCACAGAAATATTGAGCGTATGCAGTTACCGTTCACAGCAAACTGGAGCGGTTGCGGTTCATGTTCACAGCACATTGGATCGTGTGAGCTCACAAAAAACTGGATCGTGAGGGCCCACTCACAGAAATATTGAGCATGTGCAGTTACCGTAAACTGCACATGCTCAATATACTGCACACGCTCCAGCAAACTGGAGCGTGTACAGTTGCTGTACACGCTCCAGATATTTTTTCTGAATTCTGTAATCAACCATAGCGTTCGGATACTTTTTTGAGCGACCGTACTTACTAGTGAAAGTGCTCTTGTCGAGTTCTCCTCTTTCCTCTTGTTTCCGCCTTTCGTCAATGTAGGCATCCACGAAATCCCGGATGTTGCTTTTATTAAATGTCGCCAGGTGCTCGTCGACAATTTTGTTGATGGCCTCGTGCAGGACTTTTCTCGTTCGCTTCAATTCCCTCCCGATTGGAAACAATTTCATCACAACGTGTCTGCAAAGCATGAAAGAAAAGAGACTAGGATTATCCAGTTAAGAGGGTAATTTTTTACTCTATAAACTTAAAGATACCGGGGTGGCAATTAAATGAGTCTGTAGTATAGTATATATTATATATATGTAATACTCCTTCGCCAATCAAAAGAATTCAACATCTATCTAGGTTAGCTTTTTCGGATTATAACAACCCCCTCGCATGTTGCAATCGGATGAATAGGTTGGGTTGTTTTACCTCTGAGTGACACTTTTTTGCACACCATGGGCTAAATGACCAGGTCACATGGACCGCGGAGGCTCAGAGAATGTTGGGTGAGGGGACCCATTGGAACAGCTGTTGGGAGATAGATGGTAGCCTCCCGTCTAGGCCATCCAGCGTGTTCTTTAACGTGCAGAGAGTATGGCTCTCCCGCACACGGAGCCACGGCTTAACGTCCCATCCGACGGACGGCGGCCTTTCCAAACCCATCGGTGTCCCTTACTGACCGTGGGCAGGGCGGGGGTTCTCCTCTTTCCTCTTGTTTGGAGTTTCCTCCAGTTGGATATATATCCAACTGGGTCAGCGTTGAGATTTATCTCCGCAAAAAAGAAAGATATTTTTGGCTAAGGAGGCTGGGACATGAGTTAATGGCCTTGTGACCTGGCCATTTAGCTCATGGTGTGCAAAAAAGTGCCGCTCAGAGGTAAAACAATCCAACTCAAATCGAATATATTCATCACTACAATGCTCCTTTTCTTTCAGTGTTGCAGTGAAACAATATTTGGCCCAAAACCAATCACAACGATGGCAACCCACATATTTCGATGACGTGGAATCCATAAAGAGGTCTCCGACAGAGCACCCAAAAATATTCCCAAAGAGCCTGGAGATATTCCCATTTCTCCGGTTGGAACAGGAGTAAGAAAGAATCTTTGAAACAGCAGGAAAAAAATTGGCTTGGATAAAAAAGAAAAATATCTTTAGCTAAGGAGGCTGGGACTCGAACCTGAGAAATGCAGATTACGAGCCTAGCGTGCTACCGATCTTCGTGTCACGTGACACGAAGGTTGCCAGATCACTAATTTCTAAAAAAAATCGTTGCCAGATATTTTTTCTCAATTCTGTAATCAACCCTAGTGTTCGGATATTTTTTTGAGCGACTGTACAGGTCAGAACTTGAACAGAAAGCTTTGCGTTGATAAACGACTCCACTGAAATGGATCTTTTATAAGGCAAACTACACCTGAGCGAGTCTCTCACAGTGTTGCTAACTTAAATTTTTAGTCTAGTGAGCAAAAACGTTTGAGAATCACTGAACCAGACCATTGTAAAAGTATCGTCTACTTAAACTAAAAAGGAAAGTGAAACCTAAAAAAAGTTAACTCACTTACTCAAAGAACGGTCCTACGAGAAGTCCCTTGGCATCCAAAAAATAACTCATGTAATAGTTGAGCCCGTGCACAATTTCCTGGAAGACAGGATCGTCCTTACGGAACGGTTTCTTGAAGAGAATCCTGCAGATGAGGGAACTCGAAGTGTGCGATGTGTGAAGAACAAGATCTGTCGGTTCCCCATTCGTCTTTCTCAGATCCTGAAGAAGCGATCTCACTTCCTCGTGCATCTGACTCTCTAAATCGATTCTTCCGAAGCCGAAATTCTTTGCAGCTTGCAGGAAGAATCGCCTGTGCTCTTTCCATGCGGCACCTTCCTCCTGAACCACACCTGGAAGAAACAGGTAAGTAGCAAGTTGAAATCCAAAACAGGAGATTTTTCTTCATATATATATATATTCAGGCCGTTTGCTCTTAAGTTGGGTTTTTTTACCTCTGAGCGGCACTTTTTTTGCACACCATAGGGTAAATTGCCAGGTCACATGGACCCCCGAAGGCTCAGAGAAGGTTGGGGAGGAGACCCATTGGAACAGCTGTTGGGAAACAGATGGTAGCCTCCCGTCAAGGCCATCCAGCGTGTTCTTTAACGTGCACAGAGTATGGCTCTCTCCAGCTCACGGGGCCACGGCTTAACGTCCCATCGGACGGACGGCGGTATTTCTAAGCCCATCGGTGTCCCTTTTGGACCGTGGGCAGGGCGGGGAGTCTTGCGGAGAGAAATCTCAATGCTGACCCAGCTGAAACTCGAACCTGGGAACTACAGATTAGGAGTTTGGCGCACTACCGACTGAGCCACCCCCGCCCCATGTGCTCTTAAGAAACATGCTTTTTATGTTGATATTATGTCCTGTGTACGTTAAAGAACACGCTGGATGGCCTTGACGGGAGGCTCCATATGTCTCTAAACATCTGGCCAGTCGGTCTACATCCCCCAACGCTCTCTGTAGATATTCTTTAGGTATTCTTTCAAGCGTCAATCCTTTAATTCACAATTTGAATCAGACCATAAATTCCCTCAACCATGGTATTGTTGGGTTGAACTGTTCACCTCTGACCGACCCTTTTTTTTTCGCAAAGTGGGCTACATGGCCAGGTCACAATGACCCCCAATGCATAAGAAAAGTTTGGAGAAGAGCAGACGCTGCCAAATTATCTCTGTTTGGCGAGGTTTAAGTGGGGCACAGACAGCAGCAGAAATGACCCAAGTGTATGCTGAACAATGCTTGATAAGAAACGCTTCACAGATGTGTCAGATTCTGTGCAAGGACAACACAAGATCTGGGTCATTTATGCGAATGTCTTTGCAGCACTTAAACCTCGCGAAACACAGTAACGTATCAGATAACAATACGCAGTTTCCAGATAAGCCATAGCCTGCAAAAATTCACATGCACTAAAACAAACACCTTTTCAAAGCGGGAAAACGACAGACTGATTGAGTATGGCTGTTACCTGCGACCGTATCGCAACGTGTTACAACCTGCACACACTTCTCCGTGCTTTTGAAGAGTCACTGTGTTGCCACATATCATGTATTAACTCGTACGGAAAGCTATTAATTGCTGGTGACGGCAGTCCATGAATTGAATGATTCACCTTCGGAGTATTTTGACCAAATGTGCATATTTGTTCACACAACACACACAAGATTACGCCAAATGTATAAAAATTAATATTAATCATAAAAAAGTACAAAGTAGTATAATAATCACATACAATTTTAAAGTAATATAATAACATTACCAAAATCAATATTAATACACAAAATAAAGAGGGGCGAGGGTGGCTCAGTCGATAGCGCGCCAGGCTGGTAATCTGTAGTTCACAGGTTCGAGTCCCAGCTGGGTCAGCGTTGAGATTTATCTCAGAAAAACTCCCCGCCCTGCCCACGGTCAGTAGGGGACACCGATGAGCTTGGAAAGACAGCCGTCCGTCGGATGGGACGTTAAGGCGTGGCCCCGTGTGCGGGAGAGCCATACACCTGTGCACGTTAAAGAACACGCTGGATGGTCTTGACGGGAAGCTACCATCTGTCTCCCAACAGCTGTTCCAGTGGGTCCCCGCCCCCAACCTTCTCTGAGCCTTCGTGGTCCTTGTGACCTGACCATTTAGCCCATTCCAAAAAGTGCCGCTCATAGGTAAAACAACTGAACCCAAAGCCTTTTAAAGTGCTGGAGTAGATTAGGCCTTGATGATGCAGTTTCAAAAAATAAATGCAAAAGACTGCGAAACACGGTGTGAATAATATCTAGGTGGAAATAATATCTAGTAAGAAATGTAGATTTTAAATGGCATCGCAAATAACTATTTAAAATTAAGTCTCGTTGCTTCAGGTATTGGTCTTTAATCACGCACCTTCAAACAATGCAACGTTAAAGAACACGCTGGATGGTCTTGACGGGAAGCTACCATCTGTCTCCCAACAGCTGTTACAGTGGGTCCCCTCCCCCAACCATCTCTGACCCTTCGGGGTCCTTGTGACCTGGCTATTTAGCCCATGGGGTGAAAAAACGGTCTGTAAATGGTAGCTAGGTAGTCACTGGAAGGAGAGCTATGCATCAATCCCTTGTGATGATGCATAGAACCGGCCAGGCCTAGCACCTAATGTCCAACCCCGCCTTCTCGTGGTGCAGACCATTAGTACCTTTCAAAAGAGATACTCTCTTGTTAAAGTTAACGGAAGGGGACGGCTGCCAGATTAGTGTGGCCTACTGATCTGGACAACTATGGCTACTTTTCTATTTTTTTCTACCCTGCTGAGGAGTGGTCATCCACACAGGGTCCTGGTGCTGACCATATAAACCCATTGGACTGGAAAGATATATGGCTCTGAGCTTGATTATAGATCCTGGTTTTGCTGCACTGTTGGGCTTCTGTGGAGGGATAATCTTCCGCTGTGTTTCTGTTTGTTTGTGGGTTGACAGCCCCAAGTGAATAGATTCACAGGCTGTGTTTATCAGCTGGTGGATAATCCTGAGTAGAGGTCATCACAGGCACCTGAACTCTTTGCTTCCATTGGCATCGTCAAATTCTACATTGGAGGAAGTCTTCCAGTGTAGATGGCTTCAGCCTTCAGTAGTGGGGGAACGGGTCTTTGTCCCATGTCTGCGATTAGGGGGCTGTTTGATATTGTCGGCATTCCCTCTCTCAATAAACATAGTTTCTTTAAACATCCCACTAACCATTTTCTCTCCATAGGTAGTTGGAATGTGAGGACTCTGCACAGAGCTTTTTCTCTTGATGTCCTCGCACAAGAATTCCACTGTTATAATTTAGATTTTCTCGGCTTGCAAGAGACCAGATGGACAGATAAAGGTCAGATTCTTAAAAATAATATTAAATTTCTCTTATCAGGGAGGGACGACAATAAGCATCACCAAGCCGTGGGTCTGCTTCTCAGCAGACACGCTAGTGATGCTCTTCTAGGATACGAGTGCATTAATGAAAAGTAAGCGTTAAAGACTTGAATGTTATCTGCTGTTATGCCCCCACTGAGGATGTCGATGAGGATGAGGAGGATAGGTTTTACGGACAACTTCAGGATATTTTGAATTCTGTCAAGAAAGGAGATATTACCCTTGTTCTAGGTGACTTCAATGCCAAAGTTGGTACTGACTCTGACCTTTGGGGAGGAGTAATAGGCCATTTTGGTATTGGTAGCTGCAATGGCAATGGGCAACGTCTGCTACAGGTAAGTTAACTCAATGGTTTCAGAATAACTAACACTTATTACAAACACCGCTACCTACATAAGTACACATGGTTTCACCTGATGGGCTGCATAAGAATATGATTGATTATAAATAGGTTACTTAATCATTATGACAGTCATGGTATGCTTACTAATGAAGTTGATGAAGAATGGGATCATTTTAAACTGACTTTTTTGGACACTAACAGTACTCTTTTAGGAAAAAAGGAGCAGAAGAGACAGAATGATCTGCGTAATAAGGAACTTGAGCTTATTTCAGAAAGAAAGAACTGCAGGAATGTCTTTAATCAATACCCTACTAGTCCTAATAGAAAGCATTACAGAGACCTTAATAAACTTGTAAAGGATCAGTTAGCTGCTGATAAGAATCTTTGGCTTGATGGTTTGGCTGACAAAGCCGAGGAAGCAGTTAGACAGCACAACAGCAGAGAGCTGTACCAGATAGTTAATGTTTTGTATAGTAGAAAACGGACAGGTAAACAGGGATTGAAGGATAGCAAGGTAAGGTTATAGAAGGTGAGGATTCTGTCATGACTAGGTGGGCTGAGCATTTCAGTGATGTTCTAAACAATGTGGTTAGTTCTACTCCCATTGTTTGCAATGATGATAGATGCATTGGCGGCTTTAATGTTGGCCTTTAATGTTAACAGGGAGGGGTGAGGGGGATGTGCGTTGGTACTGTCAATCTCTTGGGTTTTTTTATCCGAAGCTCACAGTATATCATCCACCAAAGTCTTGTTTTTCAGACATTCCTCAGCTTCACATTTCAGCTTTATCTCCTTGGGAATGCAGGTACCAGCCTTCATATTGGTGACCCATTCCTTAACTAGGTTAATGCCGGATCCTTACATATACTAATTAGTGTTGCTCAGTTAGCCGTCACCATGGCCCACTGTTTCTTCTTATTTCTCTCTTGCAGCATGGTTTTTGTCTCGGACTAGATTTACCAATAACTCTTCCTTTGTCATTATGCTGTGTATCCCGACTTCCTACTCACCTATGTAGGTGGCTGCAAAGTTTGGTGCTTTGGCAGGGATTATAGTCTACTGTGAGACCATACCAACTGTCCTGATAACATGCAACTCTATAAAAATGATGCACTTAGAAGTTATCTCTCTTGCTTTGGAGCACATAACATCTAAGTGATGTACACTGATTACTTCACTGCATGCTTTTGTTTTCGATTAGGCCGCTCATCCTGTTCCAAGTTTTACCAAACACCCAGTTCTCTAGTATGATTAGTTGTCAAGCATATTTGACTTCATCATCATCATCATCCTCAAGCAGCCATGGGCTACGGAGGTCCAACCAGACCGCGCAGTTTAATTCTCCAAGCATATCTGTCCTGAGCTACATCTGCTGCATCCGGCCACTGTACACCAATTCTAACAAGGTCCTGTTTGACATTGTCTGCCCACCGCATCCTAGGTCTCCCCCTCCTTCTGAGGCCTCTAGGCACACTGTTCATAAACCTATTCGCCAATCTATAATTATCCATACGGGCAACATGGCCAAACCAGCGGAGTCTCTCTCTGCACAATATGCTGCTTAAAGGAGGTTGCAGACTCCTTTGCCTAACCTCATCATTAGTTACAAAGTTAAACCACCTAATGCCCAAGATACTGAGTAAGCATCTAGAATCAAAAGCATCTAGTTTCCTGTTATCTTGTTTACACAGAGTCCAAGTTTCACTACCATAACTAACCCTAGAAAGAACAAACTATTATACAGTCTAATTTTAGTCTTTAGGTGTATACGCCTATTCAGTGCAAAAAAATACTTTTTAAAAAAATACTTTTTAAATCTACTGAATGATACAACTCTTTTTACATTAATAAAAAATTACATTTTGTGACCATTTATCTACCCTGAAGTGCCATTGAATTAGGGATAGGAGACGTTATCGAAATTCAGTACCGCAAGTCCCACATATGCGCGCATGTGTGGCTGAAACTCTGGTCATATATAGCTGTCAGCTTTGGCTTCCCCAAGCATTCGTCGTGAGAAGTGTAATGGGGAAAGGCGCGGGATTTAGATTCGACAGATCGTAGGTTGTGGCCTGACTTCCACATTTTGTAGATTTCTAATTTTGTATTCCGCGGCCTTCGTGCCCCGAATTCACCCCTGTGGTATTTAGTTTTTCCTATTTTCCCTGTATATATTTTTTGTATATTTTTGTGTCTTGTAGAAAATTTTGTTTATTGTGTCAAAGTTGGCTTGGTACAGTCTTTCTCGCCAGTTGGCTCGGTCGAAGACGATTTGTACGAAGTCCAGCATTCTATGACTCGGCGTACGGCGGCGGACTGACGCCAAGATGTCGACGCGCGACCGGGGGGAGGAGCCGGCGCTCGGAGCGCTAAGCCAATGATCGACTTGGATCTATTCGGAGCGCCGGCCCCTCCTGTATGATCGACATTTTCTCTCTGCTGCCGTTCATGGTGGCGCAGCGAAGAGACAATGGGCGCCCTCTATCGGGCTGACCCGGATTTTGTTTCTCAGCTGATTAGAGGCGATTGTATATCTCACGTTTGAATGCTTACGTTACGTTTTAGTGTTTTTTTTTGTCCTTTCTAGTAATGGGTGAATGTGATTGGGATTTCTTTTCTATCACTTTTCCTATCGTTTCTCTTTTCCTTTTCAATCTTCTTTACTTCCGTAATGTGTTGATTGGATGTCTCGATGTTTATATGTGAAGTATGAAATAACCGTGGAAAGACGTTACGTTCTATACGTTACGTTTGGAAACGGTTGAAGTTACGAGAATGCAAAGTATAGTCAAGCTGATCGAATCTGGGAGTTCCCTCTTTCGGAATCGTGAAGCAGATGGTACATACTAATGGAAAAAACTGGAGCAATGCTATCTCTTTATAGACTGTGTTGTTTCAGATTTTAATTTTCCAAACAAGTACCTTCAACTGTCTATACCTGTGCGTGAAAAAGCTTTGAATTTTTCACCAATGTAGACCTAAAGTTGCAATGTACGTAACTGCTATGTTACCGGGTATAAGAATGAATGAACATGAATTACTTTATGTCGACTGAAGGTTCCATATCACGTCAAAACAAGTACTTGTAGAATTATATAACATAGATAGAATATATAGGAAACATTTAGGGAAAATATTATAAATTAAATAATAATTATAATTATTATTTTATTAATAATAATTTTACAATGAATAATTTATTTTGTTCTATAACGAATATATTTATTAATAATAATTTATAAAGGCCAAAGTTTCTTCTGACGACAGGGTGCATAAAACACACAAGCTCAGAAATTACAAAAACAGAACGAAAATTTCCAGACAAACTACGAAGCGCACGGAATGTTGAACAAAAAATCCACTGCTGGTGTAAGCATGTGCGCTACTGCGTGCGTCACTGAAAAGGGCGCAGTTCAACTGATTTGAGGCATGCCTTTGCGCATGCGTCTAGCTCACGTAAAACGCACAAGTGTGGACATAGTCGATCTCCTTGCGTTTCAGGCGCTCTCCGTAATATTAATCCCTCTCTTAACTCTTGCCTCTGGCGGTGGCTCGCGACGTCTAATCATAACGGTTCCAAATTTTTGACGGTTAATGTCCAACAAACTCCGATATTGGGGTGATTGCTTTATAGCTTCAGGTAAAATTTTTTGCTCTCTCGAAGAGCGAAAAAGGAAATTTCGTTTTTTATAAATTCAGAAAACTGCACGGGTAGATAATTGCTATTGGAATTCAAGGAAAATAAATATTTAGAAAAACTCAAAATGATCAAGAGGGTCGTGAAGAATAATTAGAATCGCCAATCTTGATTGCTACTACTGTTTTTATAAGAAAAATTTATGCAATTTACGGAGTGCGCTTTAACGTTAGAATATTTTACATCTGAAGGTCACCTTTTTCACACAATAGGCTAAATGACCAGGTCACAAGACCCCAAAGATTCAGAGAAAGTTGCGGGTAGGATATCCACTGGACATTTTTATAAGAGAGAGATGGTAGTCACCCATTAAAGCTATCCACCGTGTTCTTTAACGTTGGAATATTTTACGTCTGAAGGTCACTTTTTTCCGCACGATGGACTAAATGGCCAGGTCACAAGGACTCCAAAGACACAGAGAATGGTGGGGAAGAATATCCACTGGACATATTTTAGGACACAGATGGTAGCCTCCATTCAAGTCTATTCTGTGTGTTCTTCAACTTTGGAATATTTTACCTCTGAATGTCATCTGTTTTCACATAATGGGTTAAATCACCAGGTCACAAGGACTCCAAAGGCTCAGAGAAAGTTGGAAGGAGGATATCCACTGGACAGCTTTTAGGTGACAGATGGCAGCCTCCCATGAAGGCTATAAAATGTTTTCTTTAGCGTTCGGGTTGTTTTACCTCTGAGCGGCACTTTTTTTTCACACTATGGACTAAATGGCCAGGTTACAAATATTCAGGGTACAAGGATATTCAATTACAAATGATCCGCCACTATCGACCGCATGTGGTCAAAATGATTTCCACGTCGATTACATGAATGTAAAATATCGTAATAACTTTTGTTAGATCATCTAGTATCTAGGATATAGCCAAGGGAATAATAATTCTATGGTCACTTCTCCTCCCTCAAAATTCTGAGTCGGAAATATAAACGATTTCATTTTCTGAGTTTTTATTTGTTACTAAGCTGTAGTGTAGTATATATAATTTTATACAGTTTAAGAAGAGTATTTTGATATTTTTACTCTGCTTTGAGGATAATTTTCTTCCATCATCAGTTTATAAAATTTTCTTGCCTACCCCTTGAAAATGTTTTTCTGCTACATGATTATATCTTGAAGAGAAGACATTGTTCATTCTGTTACTATGTGGAAATTTCTTGAAAAACCGAAAAGGAAATTATTTGATTGGTTAATTCTGCCATCTGTCGGACGTTTTGGAAACTTCGCAGTTAAAAATTCTATTTAAATTCTAATTCTGTAGAAAGGGAAATATCCAGATAAGATTTTATAAGTGCTAAAGCAGACATTATTCAGAGTCTCTAAATTTGATTATAAGAAGAAAGTATTGGAGTAGCAAATTATGTAATATTAATCTTCATTTTCTGCAATTAATTGCGATTTCTTAGTAACCTCTTTAGATAGTTTCTCTAAAAAACAGTATACCAAGCAGCAAAATTAGAAATTCGAAACTTAATAGGTGAAAGAGCAATTACTGTTTAACTGAATTTTAGGTAATTAGAATCAACTGGAGTTTTCAAAATTCATAATTCATTCTGGTAAGAAAGTTTTCAGTTTCAAGTAAAATAGCAATTTATTTGTATCGCAGAAAAAATGTGCTTTTTAAAAGAAATCTGATATTTGTGATTAATAGGATAATTTTATACTGATTGATAGCATATTGGTGTTTTGTGTGATCAGTTAAGAAATTGTTTATGACTTGTGCAATTTTGTTGCCTTAGTTATTAAATCGGTTACTTTATAGTTTGTTTATTTATTTCGAATTCACGCTCGATTCCCAAATATCCAAATAGAATTGAAAATCTGTAAAAACACTTTTATTCACATCTTGTTTTTTTTTAATACGTTTGACAGTTATATATTCTATTACATAGCATGGAAAAATAAATCGCTGAAGTGTTCGTGACGAGACTTCAATATTGTTGTAATACCTATGACATAAAAAAGGAGAAAAAGTAATATTCTCGATTGTTATTTTTGTGTTAAGATTGTTAGCTTTTCATAGTTAACAAAAGCTACCTGTATAGTATTAAGACACAGGGATAGAAGGTTTATTTTTTTCGTTTAATCCACACATTTCAATGTGGTCTTCCTTATTCGTGGAAAGTCTCTGCTAAAGCGGAGATTAAAATAAAAATTGTAAAGTCGTAACACTGACCATTTAATCAAGTTGCCATTCTATGAAAACTAATCTTCTGATGACTAGTAAAATACATTTTTCAGTTACAAATTTCGACTCTTAGTCAACTGAGGCATCTACTCCGGCAAGTATTTCACAGCACACTTTCCTTTATATGTAATTATTATTCAATCTTTCTATCATTCTATGCACCTAAGTTCAAAAAGTCATCAGTACCATGCTTTGAAATTTCGAATGTTGTGACAACGTTAACGTTCGAACTGATTACTGTTAGGATGAAGTAGTTATTCAACGAACATCAATCTCATAATCGGTTAAAAAAACATTACAAATTATAGTTTGATTCGACAATCTGGCCACCACAGTGCTTTAAAAGTTAGTCTATTATTATACTGGATCAATTAAAAATATCTGAAATAAAATTCATCATAAATATACATGTTAACAAAAAGTTGTTTGAAACCTGAAATTTTTTTCCATTTTGCTTATCGACATAATTATCCTCATCATATTCTGAATCCTACCATAACTAACAAAAGAAAGAACCAAACTATTATACAGTCTAATTTTAGTCTTTAGGTGTATACGCCTATTTCTCCACACTCTCCATAGATTCTTAAAAGTCCCGGCAGCAATCCCTATTCGTCTGTTAATCGAATTATATAACTGTTATCCGCACTTTTTTTGCACACCATGGGCTAAATGGCCAGGTCACATGGACCCCGAAGGCTCAGAGAAGGTTGGGGGAAGGAACCCACTGGACAGCCGTTGGAAGACAGATAGTAGCCTCCCGTTAAGGCCATCCAGCGTGTTCTTTAACGTGCACAGTGTATGACTCTCCCGCACACGGAGCCACGGCTTAACGTTCCATCCGAGGGTTGGGTTATTTCATCTCTGAGCGGCATTCTTTTGCACACCATGGGCTAAATGGCTAGGTTACATGGACCCCGAAGGCTCAGAGAAGGTTGGGGGAGGGGACCCATTGGAACAGCTGTTGGGAGACAGATGGTAGCCTCTCGTCAAGGCCATCCAGCGTGTTATTTAACGTGCACAGGGTATGGCTCTCTCCCGCCCACGAGGCCACGGCTTAACGTCCCATCCAACGGACGGCGGCCTTTCCAAGCCCATCTGTGTCCCATACTGACCGTGGGCAGGGCGGGGAATTTTGCGGAGAAAAATCTTAACGCTGACACAGCTGGTACTCGAACCTGAGAGCCTGGCGCGCTACCGACTGAGCCACCCCCACCTCTATTTCTAACGGAAAACTCTATAAAACAACTCTTCACTAGACATATACCTAATAACAGATATATGAGTTTACAGTTTGGAGTGGTGGGCTTAAATTTGGTTTCGGGGAGGGTTCGACGAGAATTTAGATTCGGAGTTCCTCAAGTGTTCTGAAAAAAAAAATACTTGAGGATTTCACTGTTACTGTTCTTTTTTCATATATCTGTTATTAGGGGGAGAAATATGAGTCTAAAAAAATAAATTTAAAAACATGTAGACAAGTTTAAGATTTCGTATGAGATGTCGGGATTATTATTTTTTTGAAGTGGGCGCTGGACCCGAAAATTCTAAAAAGCCTCCGTTGCCAACCACTGATCTAAATCAATGTAAAGCAGTATTATGTGTAACACAAAGATTTCCAAATTTCTTTCTAGTGGTCCAACCACTCCGAGATCTTTTACCCAAAGACAGATTAGGGAGGATATTTCTCCAATGTACTTTTTTTTCCCATTGTGCAAAAGAAATATTGCAGAGTTTTAAATAACATCCAAACTGTCTGATGATGTCACTTGGTTGAGTCGTTTTACCTTTCAGCAGCACGTTTTTTTGCACACAATGGACTAAATGACCAGGTCATAAAGACCCCTAGGGCTCAGAGGAGGTTAAAGGGAGGATACCCACTGGAGAGTTGTTAGGAGACAGATGGAAACCTTTCGTCAAGGCCATCAAGCGTGCTCTTTAACGTGCACAGAGCAGGACTCTCCCTCTCAAGGGGCACGGCCTAACGTCTCATCCGACGGACGGCGGCCTTGCAAAAACTACCGTTGTTTTTATCTGTCGCCTTGGTAGAATATATAGCAATTGGAGTCTAACTTTTAATGGTGTAAAACAAACTCCTCTTTCAAAGTATGCGTGATTGATTCAATGTAATTTTTTTATTGGTGATTTTTAAAATCGTTACATTCTGTTGCAATCATCCCGCAATCAAAAACAACCGTGTATTCAAAACGCTAAAAAGAAAATCTAAAACCCAATGCTAATGAAGGAATCACTTAGTAAATTAATTATTGACATTCATTAGGTGGGGGGAGACGTGTTTAGTAAAGTTTAAACTTTTACTTTTTTTTTCTTCATTTGTGTTTTTTGGAGGGCGAGGGGTGGGAAAGAAAGTCTGAGAAATGGAGTTCAGTAGTACTATGTAAGGTTCTGACTTTTTCTCTTAGGCTTTGGGGGTAGATCCCCCCCCCCCACCACCAGACAGACACGTACCCCAAGCGACCCTTGGAATGCTTGTGTTTTTGGGACTTCCCTAATAGTCACTTTTCTTAACACGAATGAAAGCAGAGCAGGTTCTAGGAAGAAAAATAGGGGGCTAAGGACTCGATCGATCCGAAAAAATAGGGTGGGCGGGTGAAAGACTCGATCGATCTGAAAAAATAGGGTGGGCGGGCGAGGGACCCGATCGATCCGAAAAAATAGGTTGAGTGGGCGAAGGACTCCATCGATCCGAAAAAATAGGGTGTGCGGGCGGGCGAAGGACTCGGTCGATCCGAAAAAATAGGGTGGGTGGGCGAAGGACTCGATCGATCCGAAAAATAGGGCGGGCGGTCGAAGGACTCGATCGATCCGAAAAAATAGGGTGGGCGGGTGAAGGACTCGATCGATCCGAAAAAATAGGGTGGGCGGGCGAAGGACTCGATCGATCCGAAAAAACGTAAAAGGTATCAATAGACTGGGTGATCATTGCAGCATAAAATTTTCACCTCCGTTTTAGAGGTTTTTGAAAAATTTACCCTAGCCCCCCCCCCCTCCTCCCCCACAGATTAGGCCTGCTAGAAACCAATCGGTGGCTTTTGATTTCCCGACAGTCACTCTGACCCCTATTTGACCTTGAAAGCGATACCAGCTTAAATTTCTTAACATTTCTGAGATCCACAATCCGACATATCTCTATGAACAAATTGTTAGCTCTCTAGAAACTCCCCGCCCTGCCCAAGGTCAGTAGGGGACACCGATGGGCTTGGAAATGCCGACGTCCGGCGGATGGGACGTTACGTCGTAGCCCCGTGTGCGGGAGAGCCATACCCTGTGCACGTTAAAGAACACGCTGGATGGCATTGACGGGAGGCTACCATCTGTTCCAGTGGGTCCCCTCCCCCAACCTTCTCTGAGCCTTCGGGGTCCTTGTGACCTGGCCATTTAGCCCATTGTGTGCAAAAAAGTGACTCTCAGACGTAAAACAGCCAACCGACTCTAGAACCTCCAACTCCTTCAACCTCCAACTTCCTCCCAACCCTCCCCCCCTAAATCCAGTCCTGGATAATAATTACTGCTAGAGTTAATTTAAACGTCTGCATACGAATGCAAATAATAACCTTTAAAAAAGCAAACACAGCACATTATTTATCACGCAATTCTTTGGAATGATCGTATGGCGAGAATTTTTCTAAATGTACAGTCGCTCAAAACAATATCTGAACACTATGGTTGATTACAGAATTCAGAAAAAACATCTATCTTCTTTTCCTCTACTTTTTCTGAATTCTGTAATCAACCATAGTGTTCGGGTATTGTTTTGAGCGAACTGTATACTTTTTGGGACAATTATTGCTTTTCAAACGCATAATAACACTACGAAAGGTTAAAATTAAAAAATATTAAGAAATACTGAAAGTAAAAGTCATCATCTCCCTCTACTAGAAACTATATATATAGTTATTGCGATTTCAGATATTATTAAAAATCCGTCATCAGATCGTTTACAACAAATTCGAGGTTAGAACCCATCACATCTGAAATTTGGCATAAATACCGAGATCTACAGTTCAAAATTTCCCCAGGCACCAATTTTTAATCCTCCACCATCAGTAGATCAATATTTGACTTTTTCAGAGGTTGGGTTGGGTTGTTTTACCTCTGAGCGGCACTTTTTGGCACACCGTGGGCTAAATGGCCAGGTCACATGGACCCCGAAGGCTCAGAGAAGGTTGGGGGAGGGAACCCACTGGAACAGCTGTTGGGAGACAGATGGTAGCCTCCCGTCAAGGCCATCCAGCGTGTTCTTTAACGTGCACAGGGTATGGCTCTCCCGCACACGGGCCACGGCTTAACGTCCCATCCGACGGATGGCGGCCTTTCCAAGCCCATCGGTGTCCCCTACTGACCGTGGGCAGGGCGGGGAATTTTGCGGAGATAAATCTCAACGCTGACCCAGCTGGGACTCGAACCTGGGAACTACAGATTACGAGCCTGGCGCGCTACCGACTGAGCCACCCCGCACCTTTTTTCAGAGGACTCATAACAACCGAAATTTCACATTTCCAAGATCTAATAATAAAAAAACATAAATACCCCCTCAAGCAGCTGCTTGCCACAGTAGAAGGTCTGAGAGGATGGCAGGACCTCAGCAGGAAAACGACACATACATCCATTCCTTATCCGGGGCTCGAACTCAGGTCCCTTAAATCAGTAGCCAAGCACGCGAACCACTCAGTCATGATTCTACGATCCAAAATATCCCCGGATCCAACTTTCATCTCTCTAACGCCGATAGATCAGAATTTGACCTTTCACCTCATAGGACCTTCGGTATCCAAAATTTCGTAATGTTTCTGACATCTATAACCTGAAACACCTCCAGACACCAAATTTCATATTTCTTGCTCTAGTATATCAAGGTTTAACCTCTACATGACCTCTGTTTTATCTTGAAGGACACGTTGTAAGATCGTACCATAGTACGACCGACAGTGAGGTTGGAGTGCATGCTTGAATGTGATTGAATGATGCCATCCGACGTTCTACTAAACTGGACAGTACAGTCGCTCAAAAAAGTATTCGTGTCACGTGACACGAAGGTTGCCTGATCACTAATTTCTAAAAAAGTCGTTGCCAGATATTTTTTCTGAATTCTGTAATCAGCCGTAGTGTTCGGATACTTTTTTGAGCGACTGTAGGTGGTCATATTATTTTGATACTAGATCGTGTGGACTCACTCACGGATATATTGAGCGTGTGCAGTTACCATTCACAGCAAACTGGAGCGTGTGTAGTAACTGCACACGCACCAGTTTGCTGTGAACGGTAACTGACGTTACGTTCACGCTCCAGAAAAATATCTGGAGCGTGTACGGTTGCTGTACACGCTCCAGATATTTTTCCTGAATTCTGTAATCACGTGATACGAAGGTTACCAGATCACTAATTTCTAAAAAAGTCGTTGCCAGATATTTTTTGTGAATTCTGTAATCAGCCGTAGTTATCGGATACTTTTTTGAGCGACTGTAGGTGGTCATATTATTTTGATACTAGATCGTGTGGGCTCACTCACGGAAATATTGAGCGTGTGCAGTTACCGTTCACAGCAAACTGGAGTGTGTGCAGTGACTGCACACGCTCCAGTTTGCTGTGGACGGTAACTGGAGCGTGTACAGTAGCTGTACACGCTCCAGATATTTTTCCTGAATTCTGTAATCACGTGACACGAAGGTTGCCAGATCACTAATTTCTAAAAAAATCGTTGCCAGATATTTTTCCGAATTCTGTAATCAACTATAGTGTTCGGATACTTTTTTTGAGCGACTGTATCATATGGGATCTTTAGATTTAGTAGGTTGGGTTGTCTTACCTCTAGTGGGCATTAATTTCACAAAATCAGCAATATAACAATGTTACGAGGATCCAGAGGGTATCCATTGGACAGCCACCCAACTTGACCTTTAACGAGCAGAAGGTATTGGCAGTCCTGCACGGGAACCACGGCTCAATAAAGGGCAGCTCTCCCCAATCTTAATCATAATAATTAATCAAGGAGAATTTGTTGGTGCGAAAGTTTTCCCTGCCCTAAGGCCACTATTTTTTCATTTGGGAAGAAAGCATGCTTTTCGATCCAAAGAATATCAAAGATCTTATCAAGAGATAGCATACAATACGAATGTGTTAAATATCTTCGCCTTTTCTGCTCGGTATCTAGTTCTTATAATAGCGATATCAAAGTATTCCCGGGAATGTTCTGGTCTCTCGCCCCTTGAAGCAGATAAGATTTACCAAAGGACACAATTTTGAAATTCCAACTATATCGTTCTGTGATCAAGTATTCTTCCGATGGGCACAGATAGATAGAGAGCTATAAAGTTCTTAAATGTGTGATAACAATGTATCCAGAGTCTGTGAGCGTGGGTCGGCCTAGTTAGTAGCGCGCCAGGATCGTAATCCACAGTTCTCAGATTCGTTTCCCAGATTTATCGCTGTTGGAACCCACTCTTCTCTCGGTTAGAAAGGGGGACACGGATGAGATTGGAAGATCCGTCGTCCATCGAATGGAATACTAAGCCGTGGTTCCTCACGTAGATTGTTTTTGTTCTACCTCTAACTTTTTTGCACACAATGGGCTAAATGACCAGGTCACAAGGACCCAGAAGGCTCAGAGAAGGTTGAGGAAGGGGACCTACAAGAACAGCTATTAGGAGACAGATGGTAGCCTCCCGTCAAGGCCATCTAGTGTGTCTTTAACGTGCACAAGGATTGGCTCTCCCACAAAGGGGCGGGGGTGGCTCCGTCGGTAGGGCACCAGACTCGTAATCTGAAGTTCCCAGGTTCGAGTCCCAGCTGGGAAAGCGTTGAGATTTATTTCCAGAAATCTCCCCGCCCTGCCCACGGTCACTAGGGGATACCAATCGGCTTGGAAGAGGCCGCCGTCCGTCAGATGGGACGTTAAGCCGTGGATCGGTGTGCGGGAGAGCCATAACCTGTGCACTTTAAAGAGCACGCTGGATGGCCTTGACGGGAGGCTACCATCTGTCTCCAAACAGCTGTTCGAGTGGATCCCCTCCCCCAACCTTCTCTGAGCTTTCGGAGTCCTTGTGACCTGACCATTTAGCCCATGGTGTGCAAAAAGTGCCACTCAAAGGTAACACAACAACATAGGAGAGTGTACAGTCGCTCAAAAAAGGATCCGAACACTATAGTTCATTACAGAATTCAGAAAAAATATCTGGCAGCGATTTTTTTTAGAAATTAGTGATCTGTCAACCTTCGTGTCACATGACTCGAAGGTTGCCAGATCACTACTCTGCCAGCTGTCCCTCAAAAACACACATTCTTTGAAACGCACGAACTGATATCTGTTATTGGATTTATTCTGAAGGATTAATTAAATAATCCTACATTCTTGAACTATACCGCTCACTAGGTAAAATCACTTGTGGATTAAACGAACCGAATGTTAATGTATTATTCTACTTTATATAAGGACTGGTAGTTTCTCTACTATTGACATAGTAGAGATTGTATTGACTATATTCTCTACTATTGACTATATATATTGAGTAAATAGCTTTCTATAATGCAAATATATGTTACCAATGGATCAATAGTGCTAATGCAGTAAAATGATGCATATGGTAAAAAACCATATGTTTATTATATATCATCATATAAATTATGTTTTACGCAAAATATACCAACATATATTAACTAAATACAACAACATGGCATAAAAAACACGGACTTCTTGGAATTAAATGAATGATTCGTGTAAATCAATGATTCATGAATACCTCATATGGATATTGATATTTCTTTTTTCCAACAAAACATCAAATACAGACAGTAACGGGCGCCATCTACCGACCGTAACATGCACTAAACCCGAGGGAATTCAACACAGTAATTGCATAAAAAATAATGTTCACCATTGAAGGGAAATGAGTGTAATAAGGAAAGCTCTAGCCCTATTCCTGACTGTTTACCTCCAGAAATCATTTTTTTATGTAAATCTTTCAAAACCGTATTCTCAAAGCGATGGTCCTCGAGCCATCGGTTCGTGAGATCCGAGCCATCGGCCCTGATCATTGAGTTCGTGCAGATTCCACGTAGAAATTCTTTGTCTCCTTTGCTAAGTCGGTTAGCTGCCTTCTTCGTTGATTGCATCAGGATTCTGGCTGCGAAAGTTCTTTGTTGAATACCTCACGATTCCTCCTCAGTGTGATAAGTCATGACTACGATACCGAACCACATCCCATTTGCGATTAACTAATAAATTAATTAATTAAATGATTAATTTAATTTCCAGCATCATTTCAACATGATGCTGGAAATTCGGAGGTTTCTGGGGGAAGGGTGCTTCCAGGCCTCAATATCCTGGACGTCAACAACCTGTACAGTGGCTCAAAAAAATATCCGAACACTGTGGTTGATTACAGAATTCAGGAAAAAAATCTGGCAACGATTTTTTTTAGAAATTAGTGATCTGGCAACCTTCATGTACTGTCACTAATTTCTCAAAAATCGTTGCCATATATTTTTTTCTGAATTCTGTAATTAACCATAGTGTTCGAATATTTTTTGAGCGACTCTACCTCACGCTCAGCCCAGTGGAGCAAATGGCACGCATCATTCATTTCCAAAGACTCTGTTAGCGTTGATGGCAAAAATGTCTCCATCGAGCGAGCTGTCACCAATCTGATGAGAGTCACTGTTCGTAAGGGAGCCACCTTGTCGAGGTGAGGAGGCAGTCACTGGAGCCGAGGCAGCTTAGATTCCATATCTTTGTTTGTGGCCGTCCGAGACATAGATTAAATTTATGTTTTGACCGATGGATGAGCTTTACTCCTATAGTACTGTTCGCCATTAGGTAGTCGGGGATGAGCTGTATCTATATGGTACTGTCTTGCCCCTGACCGTAGGTAGTGGTGAATATGGCATTTCCCTGTACTGGTAGTGCTTCAGGAGGAACTAGTGGGTCTTGTTCTCATATATGTATTTACCGGTGAGCATAAAAGTGTGGATTTTTATCTTTCGTTCGAACATTATTTTTGAAAATGGAAAATGTGGTTTGTTTCGATAGCAAATGGTGACACATCTGTAGTACTTTGTATTAAAACTGGAACAAATTGTTTCAATCCACATGCGAGTTTCTTGAACTCTTGTGGAGGTTTTCGATCTTCCCAGTACAAATTGGATGAATAGTTTTAGAAAATAAGTTGCGTAAAATGCAACTTTATATCAAATGTATGTTTATGAAATGGGAATAAATTATTATTTAAAGAGAAAGAGTTCCGCTCAGAGGTAGAATAACCCAACACACACGACTCAAGACAGTTGGGAAGGGAGGGAAGGAGGGGCTCCTTTGTTTGGATTGGGTTGTTTTTCCTCTGAGCGGCACTGTTTCGTACACAATGGGCTAAATGGCCAGGTCACAAGGCTCAGGTTGGGGGAGAGGACACACTAGAACAGATCTTAGGAGGCAGATTGTAACCTCTCGTTAGTTATGCTGATTTCGCACACGACGCCACGACTTAACGTCCCATCCGACGGACGGCGGTCTTTCCAAGACCAGGGGCAGCTTTCCAAGCCCAGATTTCCAAGCCAGGAAACGAAGAGACTATGGTTGGGGAGGGGGGGAAACGAAAATTTGCCAACTCGAAAATCAAATTTTCCCTACTGAGAAAATAAACATAAATTAAATTCTATATCTTCTGTAACTAACATACTCGGAATTTCGTTCAGTGGGAGTGGGGGAGGGGGCACAGCTTACTTCGATTTTGGATTTGTGACTCGAACCCAACCTGAGAAATAGGAGATATGAAGACGCTTGTTCCTCTACATCTCCAGAACACGTGTGTCAAAGGTAACAAGCTTTGCGTCAAATAAAAGCTTCTGACGCGGCGAATGACATAGGCTATAAAAAATTTGACCCCCTGCCTTCGTACTCCCCTCTCTGAAAAGTGGTGGAAATATGAAAACAATTGTCCCTCTCTATCTCCTAAAGGCGAGTGCGTAAAGAAACGAGCTTTGATGCGGTGAGTGTCATGGGCTCTAAAAAATGACACATCCATTCATTCTTCTCTCCTAGAAATGGGAACTCTGAAAGCTGTTCTATATATCTCATGAATGTGGGGGTCCATAATTATAGTGAGATGTCAAATGGAAGCACGTATAATGACCGTCATTAACTATTACGAATTTTGTCCTCTATTCACCTCCCCCCTGATAAAAAAGGGAGGACGGATTTTCGCGGGGTTCGACTTTGACGAGTCATATCTCAAATTAAAGCTTTTGGCTCCTCCAATGTCATGGGCTAGCTGAAATATGATTCCAAAAGGGAGGAAATATGTGGTCGATATTTATGGATCATATCAAATGAAAGTTTTTGAAGTTACGTGCTTTTAGTGACAAAAATATAAAAAATACCCTCTCAAGCAGCTGCTTGCCACAGAGGTCTAACAGTAGCATGTGAGTTTATATGCCATAGTAGAAGGTCCTATGAGGATGGCAGGACCTCAGCAGAAAAACAACACAAACGTCCATGACTTATCCGGGGCTCGAACCTAGGTCCCTTAGATCAGTAGCCAAGCGCGCTAGCCACTCTGCCACGGAACGGCTAAAAATAAATACCCTCTCAAGCAGCTGCTTGCCACAGAGGTCTGACAGGAGCCTGTCAGTTTATATGCCACAGTAGAAAATCTGAGAGGATGGCAGGACCTCAGCAGAAAAGCGACATGTACAATCATGCCTTACCCGGGGCTCGAACCCAGATCAGTAACCAAGCGTGCTAACCACTCTGCCATGGGATGGTGCAATCAGTTACTGAGTTCGTATTCACTTCGAAGGAAGACAGGGCACCTATTTACCTGCTCAACAAGATTGCTGGAGCCCTATCTTCTTTTGAAGTGAATACGAACTCAGTGACCGATTGCACCATCGATATCATCATCATCATCATCATCATCATCATCTTCCTCAAGCAGCCATGGGCTACGGAGGTCCAACCAGACCGTGCAATTTAGTTCTCCAAGCAAGTCTATCCTGAGCTACATCTACTGCATCTGGCCACTGCACACAAATTCTAACAAGGTCCTGTTTGACATTGTCTGCCCACAGCATCCTAGGTCTCCTCTTCTTTCTGAGGTCTTTAGGCACACTGTTCATAACCCTATTCGCCAATCTATAATTATTCATACGGGCAACATGGCCAAACCAATGGAGTCTCTCTCTGTACAATATGCTGCTTAAAGGCGGTTGCAAACTCCTTTGCCTAACCTCATCATTAGTTACGAAGTTGAACCACCTAATGCCCAAGATACTGCGTAAGCATCTGGAATCAAAAGCATCTAGTTTCCTGTTATCCTGTTTACAAAATGTCCAAGTTTCACTACCATAACTAACCCTAGAAAGAACCAAACTATTATACAGTCTAATTTTAGTCTTTAGGTGTATACGCCTATTTCTCCACACTCTCCATAGGTTCTTAAAAGTCCCGGCATCAATCCCTATTCGTCTGTTAATCTCATGCCTCACATCACCATTATCTGTTACATAGCTCCCAAGATAATTAAACTGTGACTCCTGCTCAAGACTGCAACCATTCAGATTAACTGAATCACAGCCTGCCTGACCAATTTTCGTCACTTTAGTTTTCTCTCTGTTTATAACCAAACCTACTCTACTACCAGTCTCATCAACAGTTCGAATGAAAGAGTTCATCTCATCAACATCATTTGCCAAAAGGGCTAAATCATCAGCATAATCTAAATCAGAAATTTTCGTATCTCCAGCCCATTTAAGGCCAAAATCTTTCCCTTGAAGTGAATTTCGCATAACATAATCAATAACCAAGCTAAAGAGAAAAGGAGACAAAATGCACCCTTGTCGAACACCAGAAGTATTGCTAAACCAATTGCTACAAGCCTTACTAACTCTCACACACGACTCAGTGTTATTATAGAGAGCTTTCATAATGTTAACTAACTTGTCTGGTATACATATGATCTCACAATCAACCACAAATTATGACGATCAACAGAGTCGAAAGCCTTTTTGAAATCAACAAAGCTAGCAACCAAAGGTTTCTGAAACTCTAAACATTTCTCAAGAATCTGCCTAAGTGAAAATATCTGATCCACACATCCCCTACCACTTCTGAATCCACATTGCTCATCACGCAATTGCCTGTCAACCAGATTCTTAATTCTATTAAGCACAATCATGGAAAGACCTTTACCTGGAACAGAGAGTAGGCTGATACCCCTATAGTTATCACAAGAACTGCGATCACCTTTTTTGAAAATAGGGATAACAATAGCTCTGGTAAAATCCTTAGGAACCATGCCTTTATCATAAAAGATATTCAGAATTTCAGTCATCCAAGTGGTAACCGAAACATTCCCAGCTCTAAGCATTTCCGTAGTAATTTCATCTACCCCTGGGGATTTATGAAGTTTAAGTTTAGAAACTGCCAAAATAACTTCAGATTGTGTTATAGGGCCAACATTAAAACACCAATGCATCTATCATCATTGCAAACAATGGGAGTAGAACTAACTACATTGTTTAGAACATCACTGAAATGCTCAGCCCACCTAGCCATGACATAATCCTCCCCTTCTATAACCTTACCTTGTTTATCCTTCAATCCTTGTATGCCTGTCCGTTTTCTACCACACAAAACATTAACTATCTGGTACAGCTCTCTGCTGTTGTGCTGTCTAACTGCTTCCTCGGCTTTGTCAGCCAAACCATCAAGCCAAAGATTCTTATCAGCAGCTAACTGATCCTTTACAAGTTTATTAAGGTCTCTGTAATGCTTTCTATTAGGACTAGTAGGGTATTGAGTAAGGGCATTCCTGCAGTTCTATCTTTCCGAAATAAGCTCAAGTGCCTTATCACTCAGATAATTTTGCCTCTTCTGCTCCTTTTTTCCTAAATGAGTACTGTTAGTGTCCAAAAAAGCCTGTTTAAAATGATCCCATTCTTCCTCAACTTCAGTAGTAAGCAACTCATGACTGTCATAATGACTAAGTAACCTATCATGGTAAGCTTTGGCTATAACTGGATCTTTCAGAGCTTCAGTATTAAAAGTAAATTTTTTAACCCTAGCACAACACTTTTTAAGTTTAAGTTGCAACACACTTTTAACAAGGTAATGGTCAGATCCAATTTCAGCTCCCCTATATGCCCTAGTATTCCTAACAGAACTAGCCCATTTGCTGTTAATTAATATGTAATCAATCATATTCTTATGCAGCCCATCAGGTGAAACCCATGTGTACTTATGTATGCCGCGGTGTTTGTAATAAGTGTTAGTTATTCTGAATCCATTGAGTTTACTTACCTGTAGGAGACGTTGCCCATTGCCATTGCAGCTACCAATACCAAAAGGGCCTATTACTCCTCCCCAAAGGTCAGGGTCAGTACCAACTTTGGCATTGAAGTCACCAAGAGCAAGGGTAATATCTCCTTTCTTGACAGAATTCAAAATATCCTGAAGTTGTTCATAAAACCTATCCTTCTCATCCTCATCGGCATCCTCAGTGGGGGCATAACAGCAGATAACATTCAAGTCTTTAACGCTTGTCTGAAATTTTGCTGTAAGAAACCTTTCATTAATGCACTCATATCCTAGAAGAGCATAGCTAGCATGTCTGCTGAGAAGCAGACCCACGCCTTGGTGATGCTTATTGTCGTCCCTCTCTGAAAAGAGAAATTTAAGATTATTTTTAAGAATCTGACCTTTATCTGTCCATCTGGTCTCTTGCAAGCCGAGAATATCTAAATTATAACAGTGGAATTCTTGTGTGAGGACATCAAGAGAAAAAGCTCTGTGCAGAGTCCTCACATTCCAACTACCTATGGAGAGAAAATGGTTAGTGGGATGTTTAAAGAAACTATGTTTATTGAGAGAGGGAATGCCGACAATATTAAACAGCCCCCTAATCGCAGACATGGGGCAAAGACCCGTTCCCCCACTACTAAAGGCTGAAGCCATCTACACTGGAAGACTTCCTCCAATGTAGAATTTGACGATGCCAATAGAAGCAAAGAGTTGAGGTGCCTGCGATGACTTCTGCTCAGGATTATCCACGAGCTGATAAACATATCCTGTGAATCTATTCACTTGGGGCTGTCAACCCACAAACAAACAGAAAACACAGCGGAAGATTTTCCCTCCACAGAAGCCCACCAGTGCAGCAAAATCAGGATAAATAATCAAGCTCAGAGCCATATATCTGTCCAGTCCAGTAGGTTTATATGGTCAGCACCAGGACCCTGTGTGGTTGACCACTCCTCAGCAGGGTAGGAAAAAAGAAAAGTAGCCATAGTTGTCCAGATCAGTAGGCCACACTAATCTGGCAGCCCTCCCCTTCCGTTCACTTCCACAAGAGAGTATCTCTTTTGAAAGTTACTAACGGTCCGCACCACGAGAAGGCGGGGTCGGACATTAGGTGCTAGGCCTGGCCGGTTCTATGCATCATCACAGAGGATTGGTGCATAGCTCTCCTTCCAGTGACTACCTAGCTACCATTTACAGACCACCATCGATATGCTTTAGGTTTATTTTACACTTTTAGGGCCATATAGGAAGATAACTATATTTTTAAATTTTTTAATTCACAACTCACCTATATTTTAGTAAGTGGCTTCAAATTTTGCCAACTTCACAAGATTTTACCAAGTTTTCTCGATTTTGCTAATTCCCCTTAATTTCACAAAACCAATCCCAATTTTCACACCTCACCTATGTTTTACCAAGTGGCTTGGAATTTTGTCAACTGCCCTAGATTTTGCAAATTCTCCTAAATTTTTCCAACTCGCCGTATATTTACAGAAAAAAAATCCAAATTTTTACATCTTCCCTGAATTTGCTAAGTGACTTCGAATTTTACCAACTCTCCTTAATTGCAGAAAAACAAACCCAATTTTCACAACTCGCCTGTATTTTACCAAATGGCTTAGAATTTTGCCAACTCCCCTAGATTTTTCCAACTTGCCATAATTATGGAGAAAAAAATCCTACTTTTTACATCTCATCTGAACTTATCAAGTGACCTCAAGGTTTTGCGAAAAGTTCTCGATTTTGCCAACTCTTCTTAATGTCACAGATTTTTACAACTCACCTGTATTTTACCAAGTGGTTTCCAATTTTGCCAACTCCAATAGATTTTTTCAAATTGCCTCCATTTGGCCAACTCACCTTAATTTCATGAAAACAATCCCAATTTTTACATGTCTCCTGAATTTGCCATATCACTTCATATTTTTCAAACTCCACAAGATTTTGACAAATTTCCTCGATTTTACCAACTCTTTCTGCCGTCCCGTGGCCGAGTGGTTAGCGCGCTTGGCTACTGATCTACGGACCTGAGTCCGAGCCCCGGGTAAGGCATTGATGTTCGTGTCATTTTTCTGCTGAGGTCCTGCCATCCTCTCAGACCTTCTATTTTGGCATGTAAACTGACAGGCTCCTGTCAGACCTCTGTGGCAAGCAGCTGTTTGTTTGAGTGAGGGGGTATTTATTTTTTATTTATTTATTTTAATTTTTCAAAATCAATCCCAATTTTCACAACTCGCCTTATTTTGCCAAGTGGATTCGAATTTTACCAACTGCCCTAGATTCTTCCCAAGTTGCCTCGATTTTGCCAACTCACCATAAATTTTACAGAAAAAAATCCCAATTTTTACATCTCACCATAATTTTGCAAAGTCACTCCGAATTTTCCCAACTTCTAAAGATTTGCCACTCTCCTAGATTTTTGGCAACTCGTCTTAATTTTACAGAAAAAAAACTCAATTTTTACATTTGACTGGAATTTTGCCAAGTCACTCCAAATTTTGCCAAGTCATTCCTAATTTGTCAACTTCCCACCATAATTTTGCAAAGTCACTCCGAATTTTCCCAACTTCTAAAGATTTGCCACTCTCCTAGATTTTTGGCAACTCGTCTTAATTTTACAGAAAAAAAACTCAATTTTTACATTTGACTGGAATTTTGCCAAGTCACTCCAAATTTTGCCAAGTCATTCCTAAATTTGTCAACTTCCCAAGATTTTGCCAGCTTACCTATATTTTACCGAATGGCTTCCAATTTTGCTAACTCCCCAAGATGTTGCCAAGTTGTTACGATTTTTGCGATCTTCCCTAGATTTCGCCAAGTTGTTACGATTTTTGCGATATTCCCTAGATTCCGCCAAGTTGTTACGATTTTTGCGATCTTCCCTAGATTTCGCCAAGTTGTTACGATTTTTGCGATCTTCCCTAGATTTTGCCAAGTTGCCTCGATTTTGACAACTACCTTAGATTTCGCTAAATTGTATAGATTTTGCTAACTCCCTTTAATTTTACAAGAAAAAATTCCAAATTTTCACAACTCACCTGATTTTACAAAGTCGCTTCCAATTTTGCCACCTCCGATTTACTTTGGGGAGAGCCTCCTCCTCATCCCCCCTTCATAGCTAAGTCCCTGTCCAAGCCCATCAGTGACCCCTACTGACCGTGGTGCTTTGCGGAGATAAATCTCAATACTGGCCCAGCTAGGACTCGAACCTGGGAACTGCAGATTATGAGCCTGGCGCTCGACCGACTGAGCCACCCGACCTCACTCCTTTCGTAGTGTGACACTGTGGTCATCTGATCCAGCTTCCATAACTCTTTAAATGCTGAACGAATAATGTTAAATATCAAGATTTAAATAGATTTGATTATGGTCTTTATCTTCAGTCACATCGATTAAATGGATCTTTTAAATGCATATTTTAAAAGTTATAGAGCTTCGAATTTAGAATTCCATTGACAAAAACATGGAAATTCCCTGATATTTGACAGAGCTGTCTATTTACTTTTAAAAGTGAAATGTTGGTCTTGATTTTGATCACTTACCCAGTCCGCATCCGTCTAACCAAGTTAAGAGATTCATCTCCTGAGGCTTCCCAGTGAATTCATCTGCCCGGGTAGACAACACTTCTCGTAGGACATCCAAGCCCTGGAGATGAACGTACAATCGACCGAAGATGGTGAAACTCATGACTTCCCCGTACTGTTTGCTTAGATGATACAGATGCCGATGCATAGAGGAAGTCAGGAAAGGGTAATATCCCACTAAAGGCAATCCCCACGGTCCTGGAGGAAGTTGACCCCATTTTCGGAAGTAAAGCCACAGAATTACGCCCAAAGTGACTGTCAGCAGAATAGCTGCGATCTCCATTGTTACGATGAGTTACGGAGAAATTGTTTCGATCAGTTCATTATATGCGTTTCAGATAACGGAAGGCTGATTAGATAAGTGTGACTCGAATCTTGTTGATACAGTGTCCTGTGACGGTATTTATTTTGGTTCATTGGAGGCAATGTCTGAAAGCTGTTGCCATGAAATGTAGGGACGAGATAGTTATGTAGGTTTCGTACTCAGTGCACGAACTATGGTTGAGCCTCCATTATCGACAGCAATTCGATACTCAGCAATATACATTGCAATACTCAGTCGGTAGCGCGCCAGGCTCGTAATCTATAGTTCCCAGGTTCGAGACCCAGCTGGGTCAACGTTGAGATTTATCTCTGCAAAATTCCCCGCCCTGCCCATGGTCAGTAGGGGACACCGATGGGCTTGGAAAGGGCGCCGTCCGTCGGATGGGGAGTTAAGCCGTGGTTCCGCGTGTGAGAGAGAGCCATACCCTGTGCACGTTAAAGAACACACTGGATGGCCTTGACGGGAGGCTACCATCTGTCTCATAACAGCTGTTCCAGTGGGTCCCCTCCCACAACCTTCTCTGAGCCTTCTGGGTCCTTGTGACGTGGCCATTTAACCCAATATGTGCAAAAAAAGTGTCGTGGAGCGAAAAACGAGTGACGGGAGGCTACCATCTGTCTATTAACAGCTGTCCAGTGGGTCCCCTCCCAAAACCTTCTCTGAGCTTTCGGGAACCTTGTGACGTGGCCATTTAACCCAATGTGTGCAAAAAAAGTGTTGTGGAGCGAAAAAAGAGTGACGGGAGGCTACCATCTGTCTATTAACAGCTGTCCAGTGGGTTCCCTCCCACAACCTTCTCTGAGCCTTCTGGGTCCTTGTGATGTGGCCATTTAGCCCAATGTGTGCAAAAAAAGTGTCGTGGAGCGAAAAAAGAGTGACGGAGGCTTCCATCTGTCTATTAACAGCTGTCCAGTGGGTCCCCTCCCACAACCTTCTCTGAGCCTTTTGGGTCCTTGTGACGTGGCCATTTAGCCCAATGTGTGCAAAAAACGTGTCGTGGAGCGAAAAAAGAGTGACGGGAGGCTACCATCTGTCTCTTAACAGCTGTCCAATGGGTCCCCTCCCACAACCTTCTCTGAACCTTCTGGGTCCTTGTGACGTGGCCATTTAGCCGAATGTGTGCAAAAAAGTGTCGTGGAGCGAAAAAAGAGTGACGGGAGGCTACCATCTGTCTCTTAACAGCTGTCCAGTGGGTCCCCTCCCATAACCTGCTCTGAGCCTTCTGGGTCCTTGTGACGTGGCCATTTAGCCGAATGTGTGCAAAAAAGTGTCGTGGAGCGAAAAAAGAGTGACGAATGGCTACCATCTGTCTCTTAACAGCTGTCGAGTGGGTCCCCTCCCACAACCTTCTCTGAGCATTCTGGGTCCTTGTGACGTGGCCATTTAGTCCAATGTGTGCAAAAAAAGTGTCGTGGAGCGAAAAAAGAGTGACGGGAGGCTACCATCGGTCTCTTAACAGCTGATCCAGTGGGTCCCCTCCCACAACCTTCTCTGAGCCCTCGGGATTCGGTTAAAAACAACCCAATCTGTGCTATCTTTATTATTTTAACAGATAAACTCTTCCTAGTAAGGGAGAATAACTGTGACGTTGTATGAATATTCAGGAATTACTTCACCCCACGCATTCTTACCATTTCCTTTATTTCTTATGGGAAAAATTATGCTTGATTTAAACGCTGATTTTTAAGAACATAACCTTGTCGTAAATCGAAAGCCGACTGCAGTTAGAAAAAGATTTATTTCACTCCTTCATCTCAAGGAGATATATTTTCACCGATATTATTTAACATATACTTAAACGACATAGTAAACATTTTTGATGAAGATATTAAATTCGGAACTTATGCAGATGATCTGATTTTCTGGTCAAGACATTACAATACAGACATTCTACAAAAAAGAATTCAAAATACAATAAATAAAGTATATAAATATTGTGAAAAATGGAACTTACAATTAAATATAGATAAAACAAATATAATTTATGTTCACAAAAAAGAAACCCTACCAAATGACTTTATCATAAAAATAAAAGATATGAACATAAAGATAGTGAACAATCTAAAATTTCTAGGTTTACACTTAGACTCAAAATTATTATGGAACTTATATATACAAAATTCAAAAGATAAATCTAATAAACTATTCTAATATCTAAAATACTTAGGTAACTCATGCTGGGGATGCACCTCAAAGAATTTACTACTTTTATATAATGCAATAATCTTACCTAAATTTACTTATGGCTTAGAATTAATCAATAATTTAGCTAAAACTAAAATGAAAATTCTAGAAAGCATACAAACAAAAATTCTGAAATACTGTCTGGGACTCTTACAATCTACAGCTAATATTAATATATATGCAGAAACATCATTCCCACCATTAAACACAAAAAAAAATACCTACTATCAAATCTCATATTTAGAATAATTACAAAGAACTTACAACACCCAATCATTGAAAAAATCAAAACAAACTTCTTAGACACATCACTATCAGAACTACCAGAAAGAAACTTATTTCTAAATGTCATTGAAAATAAATTAAGTGGGGACATTATTACACATTATCCATATTGGACTTAACCTTTTCCTAAATTGAATAATGAAATTCCAGGAATTTATTCTAAAAATCAACTAGACACAAATAGCTTAAAAATTCTAACTGAAACATACATAGAAAAAACTTATAAAGATTTCACTAAAATTTATACTGATGGTTCACTAAACTCAGAGAGAACCATAACATCAGGAGCATTCATATGTAATTCATATAGATTCCAATTCAAACTCAATAGATCATCCCCAGTGATAATAGCAGAAATTACAGCAATATTACATGCAATAAATTGGGCCTTAAAATTTTATAACAAAAAAATTGTAATTTTGACAGACTGTAAAACTTCCTTAGAAATTATATATCAAAATCCTTTTAAAAGTAACTTTGCCATGTACATTAATGATATTTTAGCAATTACTAAACAACACATACAACATAACAATACAATTTATATTCAATGGATACCCTCACACATTAAACATAAAGAAAATGACTTAGTAGATTCTTTAGCCAAACAAGCTAAAGATCTAACTACTTCAAATTTAACTCCTTACTTTTTATATATTCATAACAATCAGAATAAAATCAAAATAACTGAAGAATTACAAAATTGGTATTACACAAATGCAACACACACACATAGATTTAATATATCCACAAAAATTAATAAATTTAAAGATTACAACTTGAAAGAGAAAGAAATAAATATTATCTTAAGAACTAAAGTTAATTTAGCTATTACAAATACTACTCTCTTCAAAATAAAGCATATTAGTAATCCAAATTGTAATACACGCAATGAACCACACACATTAGAACACATAATTTTTAAATGTAGAAAATATAACAATCAAAGAAAAACTTATTATCAAAAACTACAAAAATACAATATAAATCAATATAATTTTAAATCTATCTTGGAACCACCCAAAAAACATCTAAAAGTATAATTTAGTATACTTTTAGATGTTTTTTTGTATAAATGTATAAATTACTAATCTCTTATTTTAGAGATATTGATCTATTCGACAGACTATAAAAAAGAAAAAAGAAGGTAAAATATGAAAATATAAAAAATCACTCTTTTACTATGACTGAATGAGTCTGAGATCAGACAATTTTTTCGATCTCGGGATTATTCATTTGGGGGGGATGCAAACAACAACAACAACACTCCTCCATCAGTTTAATAAATTTCTATAGTCACCGCTTGAAATATTAGAACTGTAATTTAATATATTAAACTTTTTTTTCGAAAAGTATAAAACAACACAACATTTACTTCTCTCTCGAAAAATTTCCTCGAAAGTTGGAACTGTAAATCTTAACAATACAAATTAAACAGCGATTCAATTGATAATCGGACTATTGATTTAACCGACGAACTTTGGGTGAATACGTATAAGTACCGTATAGTTCTAAGGTTGCTTTGTTTTAACCTCTGAGCGACACTTTTTTTGCACACAATGGGCTAAATGGCCAGGTCACAAGGACCCTGAGAGCTCATCGGTTGGAGGATGAATCCACTGAATAGGAGATGAATGGTAGCCTTCCTTATGGCTATCCAGGGTTTTTCTCAAAGTGGTGATGTGCGAACCGGTGACAGTCCACAAGCCATCAGTCGCCCGTCCGCAGCGAGCTGCTGGAAAGAAATATGGTTTCAGGAGACATTGATATGGCATTGCGCCATGGTTGGTGCATTCCAAACTCCAGATGATCTCATGCAGGGTGAGCAAAGTATCATGTGCTTAGACAGCGGTCGGTCGCAACAGAGAGTTTGAGAAGTACTGTTCGAAGTTGTGATTAGGGGAAACTGTATAATGTGTGTTTAGTTCTCACTATTTAGGAGTATTTTTTGGCCAAACCGAGAGGCAGATCTTGAAAAAATATGGGGAGCATAAATAAATAATAGAATAAAGTAAATGATCTTTTAATCAGATGTTTTATTCAAATTTATACTCATTTAGTAGTTACTGTAGTTGTTTAAATCTATATTTAAAAAATATATATTTTTGACTCCTCATTTAATATGTATATGTAGTACAGGCAGAAAAGTTTAAATATAAGGTATCTTATCAATGCTCAAACTGCAATATGGCCTCTATCAGAGATGAGATCTTATTTGGACTAGGAAAAATCAAAACCATATTGAAACTTCAATTCGGAATCCCCTCTCTTTAAAATGGTAGTTTTGTAAGAACACAGGGTTGATTCAATATCTAAGAACCTCCTTGGACATTTTCAAGTCCAAAGTATTCATTTTCCATCCCTGGTTTCTCCACTGAACTAGAAGGACCCATATCGCCTCTAGCGGCTGTGAGAATCTCGTTTTCAAAGAGAAAGAAGTTTTTCTTTTATCTACTGTTTCATTCCTTAAAAGTTTTAATCTGAGCTAGCAGATGATGAGGAAAACGCAAATAGTATTTCATTAGTAATTATAGAATATAAAGTATTCGACTTTTAATTCTTAAATCTAAAAAGTTGCGTTTCTCACAACCTCTCTCAGAAAAGCGGGTAGATTATTATTCAGCATTTATATTTTTCATTTATATTTTTCTTTAACCATTTCAGTGGTTGATGAAAAAGTGATGTTTTTATTTGGAAACTATCATCATTTTGTAGGTTTTTTTCTTTTTCATTTATCCTTTTTTTTTCTCTCTCCTTCATTTTATGTAATGATACTGATGTAATTTAGATCATATCTGTAAAACCATATATGTACATTCCCGCTGATAAGCTTCGGCTTAGTTTTTTTTTATGTAAAACAATTATAGATAATACTTATTGAAATAAATTTGAATTTCAACTTGAATTTGAATCAGCTGAATATTTGATACAAACTACCACTAAATTTTCCACTATCAAAATTTCATATTACTATCATTAATACAGTCGATTCTTTGTAAAACAAGAGTGGACTGCTAAGAAAGAGGACTCCATGGAATTTTCTACGTGGGACTGACAGCATGGTAATTTCTGTGACTGTTTCCACCTTAGAGTAGAACTTTTAGTGCAGAAGGATGTTTTCGATACTCTGATACCCACTGTCCCACAGCCTTTTCGGAGTCAATTTCAGGTACGTTATTTAGATTTCTACTGATTGTGAGCTTTGCATCTACCTTTTACTTTCTAATTGCTGAAGGCAATCAAAAATTAAATTAACCGTTAATAAAACCAATACGCCAACGAAAACATTTTTTGGTTGAATCTGAGAATAATGATTCACAAGAAGCTTTTGAGTCATATACTGAAGGTAAAGATAAAAGAGAGAACTGTGTAGATAGCTGTAAGATTCGTGTTTCAGAGCCTGATACTTATGAAAGTAATGACCAAGATGGCAAAACGCTCGAGGAAACATGAGTTAGAGGATTCTTCCCCAGATATACCTTCAGATAATGATTTTACTATAGTTAGAAGAAAAAACATCAAAAAAGAACCTTTTAAAAGACACGTGGAAAAGTTTAGCTCTTCAAACCTTGTAGCAATACGTTCTTGCGAAAAGCAAAAGTTCTCTAAATGTTCTAAAGTTGACAAGCTTTCTGGATTTTTTCCTAGGATGTCGTGTTAAAGGACGTTTAACTCGAAATGGGAATCTTTTACTATATTTGAACTCGCAGAGCCAAATTAACAAACTCAGAAAATTGAAATCAATGTTTGGTCTAGATATTAATTGCATATTCCCGCCCAATAAATTTAAGACTTTAGGTCTTAACAGAGGAGTAGAATTTGACATATCAGAAAAAGAAATTTTGGAACAACTAAACAATCAGGAAGTTACTGCATGTCGAAGAATAGTAAGATTCTTCAAAGAAGGAGATTATAGGAAAAAAGAACTTACAGATAGAATCGTCTTGACCTTCTCTTCCAAGAAATTGCCAACAGAAATTTATTTAGGTCTTTGTAGATTCCAACTATGAGAGTACTTTGAACCACCCGTTCTATGTTTTGTCTGCAACCACTACGGGCATAAAGCGGCAGTTTCGAAAAATAAACCAAGATGTAAGAACTTTTCCCAAGAACACTCACATAAAACATATAAAGTGAAAACTCTTTGCTGTCCTAATTGTGGGAAACAATATCCAGCAACATATGCTGGGTGCTCTGCTAAAATTGCAGCTTTCGTACGAAAGCATTCCAAATAAAAAATAACCTAACTTGGGCCCAAGCAGTGAATAGATCTAAGATCCTCACCCATTCTTCTGGTAATTTTAAGGCCTCCCAACCAAACATCTTTCAAGAAGAAAAAGCATGAATTCAACTGGAAGATTTTAAAGAATTTCCTTATCTCCCAAATAAAAACAAACTGCTTTCAGCCATGAATCATACCCTGATACTATGAAGGATTCGGTGTTATTGATAAAGAAATTAACAGATTTGGTGTTGAAATGCATCGGATTTATTGCTTCGAAAACTGAAGTCTCAGAGGAAGATATTAATTCCTTATTAGATATCAGAGACAAGATTGATCATGGCAAGCTTTAAAGATTCTAGCCAAATCCTTCAATGGAACTGTCATAACTATAATAATAAAATTCCTATTTTAAACAGTTTAATATCCAAATACAATATTAAAATAATGTCTCTGCAAGAGGTTTATTCTAAAAGCATTAAAATGTCTGGTTTCGTAACATATCAAGAAAACAAGAAATTTTTTTGAGGGGGAGTTGCTATCTTAGTAAATAAAGACCTCATTCAAAGAAGAATAACACTGCCTAGCAATCATACACTGTTGGAGGCAGTTGCATCATCATCATCATCCTCAAGCAGCCATGGGCTACGGAGGTCCAACCAGACCGTGCAATTTAGTTTTCCAATCTACTGCATCTGGCCACTGCACACCAATTCTAACAAGGTCCTGTTTGACATTGTCTGCCCACCGCATCCTAGGTCTTCCCCTCTTTCTGAGGCCTTTAGGCACGCTTTCATAACCTTATTCGCTAATCTATAATTACCCATATAAGGCACCACTGGCGGGAGCTAGTCAAAGTGTGGTCCTTAGCAAAGATATGGCGTATCGGCTATTTACGGAATTGTAATAGCCGATACCTTGTACTTTTTCGTTTTTTTCCGAATCGCCTTTTTAAAGTATTCTTACCTACTTTTCCGTTTTTTCCGAATCGCCTTTTTAAGGTATTCTTAATGTATCTCGATATACAATACACCGCCTGCCGCATTATTTAAAATGCCCTTAATGAGCGAAAGCCAAGTGAGAAAACAAATATCACATGGGAAAGTCTGAAGAAGGACCTCCCAATCCCTGTGAAGTTTTTGAATTGAATTCAATTGAAAGCCAAGTGAGAACGAATCGGTCAAGTGATGAATCTCTGAAGTGTGAACCTAAAGGCCTCAGAAAGAGGGGAAGACTTAAGATGCGGTGGGCAAACAATGTCAAACAGGACTTTGTTAAAATTTGGTGTGCAGTGGCCGTATGCAGCAGATGTAGCTCAGGACAGATATGCTTGGAGAACTAAATTGCAAGGTCTGGTTGGACCTCCATAGACCATGGCTACCTGAGGATGATGATGAATAACGACGACTACTTTTGTTTTTATTACGGATAGCTATGAAACCGTCTGCTATGGATAGGAACGCATGCTTTTACATCGGAAGGGATGAGTACTTTTCTTCTCTTACGGACAGGAACGAGTACTTTTTATTATTATGGAGTCTCTCCCTGCAAAATATGCTGCTTAAAGGAGGTTTCAAACTCCTTTGCCTAACCTCATCATTAGTTACAAAGTTGAACCACCTAATGACCAAGATACTGCGTAAGCATTTGGAATCAAAAGCATCTAGTTTCCTGTTATCTTGTTTACAAAGTGCCCAAGTTTCACTACCATAACTAACCCTAGAAAGAACCAAACTATTATACAGTCTAATTTTAGTCTTTAGGTGTATACGCTTATTTCTCCACACTTTCCATAGATTCTTAAAAGTGCCGGCAGCAATCCCTATTCGTCCATTAATACCATGTCATGCCGAACATCAATCTTTCATGTCGAACATCAATCTTTGATGCTGAACATCAATCTTTCATGCCGAACATCAATTGATTGTCATGTCATGCCGAACATCACCATTATCTGTTACATAGCTCCCAAGATAATTAAACTGTGACTCCTGCTCAAGACTGCAACCATTCAGATTAACTGAATCACAGCCTGCCTGACCAATTTTCGTCACTTTAGTTTTCTCTCTGTTTATAACCAAACCTACTCTACTACCAGTTTCATCAACAGCTCGAATGAAAGAGTTCATCTCATCAACATCATTTGCCAAAAGGGCTAAATCATCAGCATAATCTAAATCAGAAATTTTCGTATCTCCAGTCCATTTAAGGCCAAAATCTTTCCCTTGAAGTGAATTTCGCATAACATAATCAATAACCAAGCTAAACAGACAAGGAGACAAAATGCACCCTTGTAGAACACCAGAAGTAATGCTAAACCAATTGCTACAAGCCTTACCAACTCTCACACACGACTCAGTGTTATTATAGAGAGCTTTCATTATGTTAACTAACTTGTCTGGTATACCATATGATTTCACAATCAACCACAAATTATGACGATCAACAGAGTCGAAATCCTTTTTGCTTTTTGAAATCAACAAAGCTAGCAACCAAAGGTTTCTGAAACTCAAAACATTTCTCAAGAATCTGCCTAAGTGAAAATATCTGATCCACACATCCCCTACCACTTCTGAATCCACATTGCTCATCACGCAATTGAGTGTCAACCAGATTCTTAATTCTATAAAGCACAATCATGGAAAGAACTTTACCTGGAACAGACAGTAGGCTGAAACCCCTATAGTTATCACAAGAACTGCGATCACCTTTTTTGAAAATAGGGAAATAATAGCTCTGGTAAAATCCATAGGAAACGTGCCTTTATCATAAAAGATATTCAGAATTTCAGTCATCCAAGTGGTAACTAAAACATTCCCAACTCTAAGCATTTCCGTAGTAATTTCATCTACCCCTGGGGATTTATGAAGTTTAAGTTTAGAAACAGCCAAATTAATTTCAGATTGTGTTATAGGGCCAACATTAAAGACACCAATGCATCTATCATAATTACAAACAATGGGATTCTAACTAACCACATTGTTTAGAACATCACTGAAATGCTCAGCCCACCTAGCCATGACAGAATCCTCACCTTCTATAACCTTACCTTGTTTGTCATTCAATACCTGTATACCTGCCCGTTTTCTACCACACGAAACATTAACTATCTTGTACAGCTCTCTGCTGTTGTGCTGTCTAACTGCTTCCTCGGCTTTTCCAGCCAAACCATCAAGCCAAAGATTCTTATCAGCAGCTAACTGATCCTTTACACGTTTATTAAGTTCTCTGTAATGCTTTCTATTAGGATTAGTAGGGTATTGATTAAGGACATTCCTGCAGTTCTTTCTTTCCGAAATAAGCTCAAGTGCCTTATCACTCAGATAATTCTGTATCCTCTGCTCCTTTTTTCCTAAAAGAGTACTGTTAGTGTCCAAAAAAGCCTGTTTAAAATGATCCCATTCTTCCTCAACTTCAGTAGTAAGCATACCATGACTATCATAATGATTAAGTAACCTATTATGGTAAGCTTTGGCTATAACTGGGTCTTTCAGAGCTTCAGTATTAAAAGTAAATTTTTTAACCCTAGCACAACACTTTTTAAGCTTAAGTTGCAAAACTCGTTTAACAAATAAAAATTCAAAATATCCTGAAGTTTATCCTGAAGTTGTGTGCAAGTAAAATTTGAAAATAAGTTGTATTCGATAATTTCCATCTACAATTCAGGGGACAATATTCCTCTTGAAATCTTTTTGGATTTAATCAATGCCTGTCCTCCCCCCCCCCCCCGTATTATAACTGGAGATTTTAACGTTCATAACTTTATGTGGAGCTCCACTTCAACTAATAACAGAGGAAAAGTAATTGAAGAACTAATGGTAGAACTTAATCTGATTCTCATTAATGATATGGCTCCCACTTTTTGGAATGGAAGAAACGAATCATTGCTTGACCTCACCATGGTTGATCCTGCCTTGGCATCTCAATTAACCTCTGCTACATTATGTGACACTTTCACCAGTGACCATTTTCCGAATCTAAATAGTGGACTTCCAAAGAGAATGGAAAAGAATGAAATAAAAGTTTTAAACTGGAAATCTTTCAGAACTGCTCTCAATCAAGAACTTGAAAACTGCGAAGAAATTTTTTTCGATAAACAATTTTACGGAAGGCATTAACACAGCTAAAATAAAAAGTACTAGAGTAATCAATAATTGTAAAAACCTGAAATATAAAATTCAATTTATTAACAGATTGATTGCCTTGAGAAGGCGGGCTAAAAGAAGGGCTAGAAAAACGAGAATTTTAGATCATGTAATCAATTATGAAAGGATTAACGCATTAACAAAAGAGAAAATTAAGGAAGCAAGAAGGATGGAATGGGACAATTTCTGTCAAAGCATTGACTTTTTCACTTCCTCGGCAAAAATGTGGGAAATGATAAGGTCAGTTGGAAAATCAGTGTCTCCTTCTCTTTCCTGGAATGTTTTGCTTTTAGAGGGAAACCAAACTTTAGGAAATGTAGCAAATGAATTTGCACTTATGTTTTCAACTTCAGGAACCAATTTAGTGTCTCCTGAATTTCTTGATAACCAGTTTGTGGTAGAGAGGGAATTAGAAAAGGCATATAATCGAAATCCGAAAGCTCCTGATTTCTTGGACAGGAAATTTAATATGAGTGAATTTAACTTGCTCTTGAACACTCTAAATCATCTATCTCTCCAGGACCAGACGATATATCCTATAAGCTATTCAAGAATCTTCCGGAAAAACATTTTAATACTTTACTAACTTTTTTAATGAAATCTGGGAACAAAACGTTTTCCAAGATATTTGGAATACATCTTTTGTTGTTCCTGTTCTGAAGCCTACAAAATCAGCTGGTGATATGACATCTTATAGATTATTAACAGATGGCTCATGCTTGGCTTGGGAAAATTGATTAACAGATGGCTCATGCTCATGCTTGGAAAAATTGCTTGAAAGTATGGTGAACAGAAGACTAAATTGGATAACAGAATCAAACCATCTCCTTCGCTATAACATTAATGGCTTCAGAGCTGGCAGATGCCCAATGGACTGAATTATTGATCTTGTCACAGATATTGAAACAGGACTGAATTGTAAGAATTTGTACACAGTTGCCCTTTTTATAAATCTTCAAAAAGCTTACGACTCTATTTGGATTAATGGAATGCTTTACAAATTTCTGAAACTTGGAATTGCTGGAAACATGTTTTCTTATATTAAGAACTGGATGAAAGAGAGGAAGATAATAGTGAAACTTAAAGACACTCTTTCAGATTTTTTTCCTTTGGATAAAGGTTTACCACAAGGCGGTATTTTGACCCTATGTTATTTAACTTGTATATATATGACCTCCCAGACATTTTGCCAGAAATGTTAAATGTTCCATATATGCGGATGATATGGTTATTTGGTTAACAGAAAGAAATTTAACTAGAATCTATACAGTACTACAAAAGACATTAGATGATATTGAACATTATTTTAGGTCCTGGAGTTTAAACAGCTCAAAAGATAAAACAGTGATTTTGCCATTTTGCAAAAGTAGAAATCTTCCAAACATAAAATTATACATTCAGAATCAACCTTTGCAAGTCGTTAAACAACATCGCTATCTGGGAGTTTTACTAAATTCGCAGTTGAGGTGGAACCCTTATGTCCAACAGCTTGTTTCCTCTTCTAAATCATTCCTCAATATCCTCAAGTACATTGGCGTTCTGGCTTTCAAATGATTCAGGTCTCGAATATTGTCTATGTAAATATAATGCTTCACAAAACTCCACAAGAAAAATCAAAGTGTGACAACTCAGTGTCTCTTGGTTGCCATAGAATGGGACCACCCCTTCCAATCATCTGTCAGAAAATGTAGCACTAAGAATTCTGTAACATCTCTTGCGAAATGCGACAGTGCGATTTATTATCTGGTGGTCGCCCTTGAAACTTTAAGTGGGAGGATGCAAACGAACAACATTCAGTGTGATACCTTTTGTGTATTTGGAGACAGTGATTCCGAAATCCCATCATTATTTAGTTTTCAGTCCCATTTTTAGGCTGTATCAGTCTTATTTATATTGTTTAAGACAATCACTACACATTTCTTTGTTAAGGAGCACAAATTAATTTTTCTTATGTTCAGCCTCGTATACATATCACATCAAAATTCTAAAATTTGTGAAGCTTGACTCCTGGCTTGGACTTTAACACATGTTCCTTATCATGCCAACGCTTGTCACTTTTTTCATTACCTTCCTATCCCTATATGGTGTGGAAATCTCTCTGCACTGGCATTTAATAATTTCAGAGCCTCTGCTCAACTATCTGTTTTTCTTCAAGCGACGTCATCTCACTCTTTCACCTGGAATAAACCTAGTTTCTTTCAACATTTTAACATTACCTTACAATTAGTTTACACTTAACTAATCTTACACTTAAAATCTATTAAAACAAAACATTGGGCATCTTCACGTGCTCTCGCGTAACATGTTTCACCTTCTATCCCCGATGGCTTCTTCAGACGCCGTGGCCGCAACTATCTATCTACAAGTGAGTGAGTATCCACCTATCTTTCTACAAGTGAGTGAGTATCCACCTATCTTTCTACAAGAGAGTGAGTGAGTATCCACCTACCTTTCTACAAGTGAGTGAGTGAGTGAGTATCCACCTATCTTTCTACAAGTGAGTGATTATCCACCTATCTTTCTACAAGTGACTGAGTGAGTGATTATCCACCTATCTTTCTACAAGTGAGTGAGTGAGTATCCACCTATCTTTCTACAAGTGAGTGAGTGAGTATCCACCTATCTTTCTACAAGTGAGTGAGTGAGTGAGTATCCACCTATCTTTCTACAAGTGAGTGAGTGAGTGAGTATCCACCTATCTTTCTGCAAGTGAGTGAGTGAGTATCCACCTATCTTTCTACAAATGAGTGAGTGAGTGAGTGAGTATCCACCTATCTTTCTACAAGTGAGTGAGTGAGTGAGTATCCACCTATCTTTCTACAAGTGAGTGAGTATCCACCTTTCTTTCTACAAGTGAGTGAGTGAGTGAGTATCCACCTATCTTTCTACAAGTGAATGAGTGAGTGAGTATCCACCTATCTTTCTGCAAGTGAGTGAGTGAGTATCCACCTATCTTTCTACAAATGAGTGAGTGAGTGAGTGAGTATCCACCTATCTTTCTACAAGTGAGTGAGTATCCACCTAGCTTTCTACAAGTGAGTGAGTGAGTATCCACCTATCTTTCTACAAGTGAGTTAGTGAGTGAGTATCCACCTAGCTTTCTACAAGTGAGTGAGTGAGTATCCACCTATCTTTCTACAAGTGAGTTAGTGAGTGAGTATCCACCTATCTTTCTACAATTCACCGTCCTTTCTTTTTATATATCTCCCCAAAGAAGGTCTTCAATGCTTTCACAGCTGTTGCTGTCCATTGGAATGTCCTTGCGGGTAACACTTTTCGATCGCTTTGCAATCTGTTTTGGAGCTGAATCACTATCTGCGCTAACTGAAGTAACAGAGCTCTTCGTAGAGCAGAAACTTCAGAGCGCTAGAATTTTCTCTACTTCCGATGGAATAAAAACTGTTATAGCGTCCGTGTGGGAGTCCTTTGCTTCTTTTCGTTTAAAGAGAAAATAACAAGGAGTACTAAAAATTATTTTTCTTAACGAAATCACATTTTGTAAAATGGGTAGTAGCTCTGTTTAATAAGAAAATTTTAATATTTTGAACATTTCTGCAATATTTAATAAAATATAATATATTGAGATTTATGAGTCAATGCACGATATCAAGTTTGGGTTGATTTACTTCTTAGTGTCAATTTTTGTGGCTGGCATTATTATCGCTATGTAGTTATCGCCTCTGAACGGCACTTCTGATCACGTCTGAATGGCATTGTTATCGTCATGCTGAGCGGCACTTTTTTGCACACCATAGGCTAAAATGGCCAAGTCACGTGGACCCCGAAGGCTCAGAGAAGGTTGGGGGAGGAGACCCACTGGAACAGCTGTTGGGAGACAGAGAGTAGCCTCCCGTCAAGGCCATCCAGCGAGTCCTTTAACGTGAACAGAGCGTGACTCTCCCGCACACGTGGACACGGCTTAACGTACCATCCGACGGACGGCGTCCTTTCCAAGCCCATCGGTGTCCCCTACTGAAATGGAAATTAATTTTGCGGAGATAAATCTCAACGCTAACCCAGCTGGGACTAGAACCTGGGAACTACAGATTACGAGCCTGGCGCGCTACCCACTGAGTCACCCCCGTCCCCACGATATCAAGTGTTCTTTAAATGTTTACTATACAATTATACAATTATACATTTTTTTTTCAATAAATTTTCATACCGAGTCTCTTACTTGTATAAACTGTCAACAGATGGCAGCAGGCACTTCTCATACAACCATAACAAAAGAACTACATTATTAGAACAAATTGCTGAAACTTATATTCATCGATATGTTCCAGGGAGCACAAAACTGCAATATACGTTGACTTATATATTCGCAAGATAAATAAATGTATTAATTTACATATTAATTTTAAAAATTCTTCAAAATTAATCAAAATATGCATACTATGGTTTTGTAATTCTCGCAAAATGCACTGCTGAACGAGAGAAAATACTCATTGAATAACTTTAGGGTCAGCTACCACTGTACGCAAATAGCCATGGTTGTTAGACAGTTTGAAACATAATAATCCATTTAAGGACCTTCTGTTTTCCTTTTTTCTGGGAGAAAGGGCTTTGTCAAATTTGAACACGTTGAGGACCAAAACCCATACGGCAAAAGTGAAGAATTCAGACAGGATGTCTATATTAAAATTTTGAATGAAAATATCTTCACAAAGTACCCACTGGATTATTTTAGTATGTTGTTTAATTGATATTAGGGTCAGGCCTAACCAACATCGGGGAGATTGGGAATTTCAGTCGGTAGTGCGCCAGGTTTTAATTTGCAGTTCCCCGGCTGGCGTCCCTCCTGGGCCGCTTTTACTTACTTTGCAGTTCGCAGGTTGGCGTCCCTCCTGGGCCGGCATTGAGATTTATCTCCGCAAAACCCTACCCTCGGTCAGTAGGGGTCACCGATGTGCTTTGAAAGGCCACCGTCCTTTAGATGGCACGTTAAGTCGTGGTCTGTGTGGGAGAATTCACTTTTCAGTGTACGTTAAAAAACACGATGGATGGCTTTGACGGGAGGTTACCATCTGTTCCTAACAGGTGTCTAGTGGGTCCATCCCCTCAACCTTCTCTGAGCCTTCGGGTTCTTGAGACCTGGTCATTTAGCCCATTGTGTGCAAAAAGTGCCGCTCAGAGGTAAAACAACCCTTGATACCTGTCCATTTAGCGCAATTTGTGCAAAAAAGTGCCCCTCAGAAGTAAAACAACTAACCAACGTCGCTCATGAGGGTGTTACCTACCCCTTATTGGATGATCAGTTTCTGTACATAGTAATAAAAAATGACTGTGCAGTAAATAAAAATTAATTCCAAATGGGATTTGCACTGCTGTCAAATTTTTCCCTCGCACTGCCTTGTCACAGCGCAATTGACATCATTGTTAGTGAAATATACAGTATGATGGTAAGTCAGAAAGTAGGTCCCCAGAGACAAATATATAGGAAATGTTTCCATATAACGGTATTATTTTTTCAAGCAGTTACCAAACTTGTTGAGCACTTGAAATGGGCTTATCGATGCCCTGCAGATAAATGAACGTTTCCGCGCTCCTAAGGGGCGCGGGTGGCCCCAGACTCGTAATCTATAGTTCCCAGGTTCGAATACCAGCTGGGTGAGTGTTGAGATTTATCTCCACAAAATTCCCCGCCCTACCCACGGTCAGTAGGGGACACCGATGGGCTTGGAAATGCCGCCGTCCTTGGAATGAGACGTTAAGCCGTGGCCCCGTGTGCGGGAGAGCCATACCTTGTGCACGTTAAAGAACACGCTGGATGGCCTTGACGGGAGGCTGACATCTATCTCCCAACAGATGTTCCAGTGGGTCCCCTCCCCCCAACATTCTCTGAGCCTTCGGGGTCCATGTGACCTGGCCATTTAGCCCATTGAGTGCAAAAAAGTGCCGCTCAGAGGTAAAACAACCCAACTCAAATCTTTACAATTGGACAGCAGACGTGTACTCCCTGGAGGAAAGTAGGAACCCACAACGGCCCCATAAAAATAATAATTTCATGCAAGGGGGTTACAGTAAAACCAAGGTACAGGTAATTTTTAAACTGCACGGGTTTCCATAAATTGAGGGAAAACTTGAAAACCCGCTGGATCTATTGTGTGTGAACCGGGAGACTACGTATATAAACATTGTGAGTAAAAATAACAAAAACGAAATACCTCTTTTAATTCTGAAAATTATACATAAATGCAAACACCTGTTAAAAAGGTGAAGATACCACCGAAGATGTATGCAGTTAGTATAGAGTTTCCTTACAGGGGAATAACTTTTTTTCGCAACCATTGTAGAGTATTGTTACAGTTAGACTAATCTTCCCATTCCACGATGGTCATGGGCAACTGGCATACAGTTTGCGAACTTTCAGTGGTCCTGTACAGTTCGCATAAAATTAGAAACCCTACCAGGGCTTGCTCACAGCCGAGAAAAAGAAAAATTGAACAATATTAGTTTCTAACAAATGTTAAAGACAAAAATAAATTATTATTTCTTACTTAAAATTGTCTTAAATGCTTTTCGGCAGACATTGCTTCGCTTATCGCTGGGCTGCATTCACTAAGCAATCACAACAAGGTGCAGGGACGGGGGGGATGAAAAAGCAGCACCCCACGGTCGTAATCTATAGTTCCCAGGTTTTACTCCCAGATGTGTAAACTTTGAGATTTGTCTTCGCAAAACTCCTCGTCCTGTCCTCGGTCACTAGGGGCACCGATGGGTTTGGAAAGTCCACCGTCCATCGGATAGGACGTTAAGCCGTGGCCCCTAGTGTGGGAGAGCCATACCCTGTGCACATTAGAGAACACGCTGGATGATTATGATGGTAAGTTGCCATCTGTCACCTAAGAGTTTCCTACGGGGTTTCCTCCTTCAAACCTTTTCTGAGCTCTCAGGGTCCTTGTGACTTTGCGATTTAGCCCACTGTGTGCAAAAAAGAAAAATGTCGCTCAGACGTAAAATAACCATCTGCATAGTGGCACTTCCAGATTAACCTTCTTCGCCGCTCTACGTCAGAGTTTGATTAGCTGCCACCCTCCCCCTGGAACGATTAAACTTAATTTAGCCTTTACCAATGGATGGACACTATTTTGTTTTCGCTGGTATTATTGGGGTGCGAACAGAATTATTGCCACAGAGTTATGAATTACAGAATATGTAGCTTATTATCATTAACACTGTTTATGCCTTTCTTTTTCCCATGAAAAAGGGGGTGGCTCAGTCGGTAGTGCGGCAGGCTAGTAATCTGTAGTTCCCAGGTTTGACTCCCAGCTAGGTCAGCGTTGAGATTTATCTCTGCAAAATTCCCCGCCTTGTCCACGATCAATAAGGGAACACCGATGGGCTTGGAAAAGCCACCGTCCGTCGGATGGGACGTTAAGCCATAGCCCTGTATGCGGGAGAGCCATAATATCCTGGCTCAGTCGGTAGCGCCCCATTCCCGTAATCTGTAGTTCCCTGGTTTGACTCCCAGCTAGGTCAGCGTTGAGATTTATCACCGCAAAATTTCCCGCTCTGCCCATGATCAGTAGGGAACACAGATGAGCTTGAAAAGGACGCCATCCGTCAGATGGGACGTTAAGCCGTGGCTCCGTATGCGGGAGAGCCAAAAGACCCTGTGCACGTTAAATAATACGTTGGGTGGCCTTGAAGGGGAGGCTACCATCTGTCTCCAAATAGCTCTTCAAGTGGCTCCCTCCCCAACCTTCTCTAAGCCTTCGGGGTCCTAGTGACCTGGCCATTTATCCCATTGTGGGTAAAAAAAAAAGGTGCCGCTCAGAGGTAACCCTCCCCCTCAGGTTAAAAATTACGCTGTCTCTTTTAGGTGTGAAAATAAGTGTACATATTTCGAGGTATCATATGATCCTTCCCACGTTAGAAGTTTCTACACCAAAAAACGGTATTGCCTCACTCAGATAATCGAACCTTTTCAAATCACTTCGCACCCACCAAAGTTCCTCGGATACCGTTTGCCAGACATGTGTAACTTTATCAAAAAAGAAAAATTAAATTTGATCTGAGTTGCTCAAAAACTGTGTAGGTACTACAAAAAATTATTATTATTAAAAACATTATTTTTTACTTAACGTAGTATTTAAAACATTTATTAATTAACATGTGTTGCGAAATGTGCATTTATTAACTTTTACATATTTTTCAAATTAGGTTAATGATTGTAACTTCCGATGTGAATTCTTTTCGAAGCTTTTATTTCAGAGAGGAATATCACGTTCCTCTCTTGTTTAATTAAAAATTTCAATTTCCACAGAAACGCTCCTGCTCTTTACTCAACAAACTGAACAGTGGCTTTATCTCGAGAATGCAGAAATTAATTGATGAATTCTTTCTTTCAAATCTATTGGTGGCAATAGTTATTTTGAGTAATTTTCAACCGCTAATGTTAAGTCTATGGGATATTCAGAAATTTAAACCTGCCTACTCCCTTTTGTTTGACCCAAGCTGGTATACAGATAAGCTATATTTTTCTCTCTGGGTGAAGGAAACTTTCATGCAAAATTTGGTGCCTCTAGCTCTGATATTAGGCAAGTGCATAAGGAGACACAATCAAACTATCGTTTGCTTTATATATTATATTTTTCGCATTGCAAACAATGTGTACTTGATAATGCAGAGCCATTAGGGCTATGGTTTAATTAAACGAAAGCATAATAATATCACTAACTTTAAACTAAAAAATGAGCGGTAACTATAAATTTTCAAAATTCATTTTGAAGTGCATTTAGATATACGTGTAAGATGTACATTAAAAAAGGCCAGAAGGTATTTTGAAACAAAAAAAAAGGTTTTCTTTTATATTCTATATAGAACTATATTCTATAAAGAACATGTTATCTTTCATAGTTCGTATCCTTATTACTTTTTTATGGATGAAATGTTCTCTTCTTTTAACTACTAGCAAACATTTTTCTTCCTAAAATAATACAAAAATATTAAATTAATAATAATACGAAATTAATTAAATTTAATTCTTGATCCTTACCCGAAACTGAATTTTCGGATTCCCTAAAACTACCTCCCCCCCCCCCCCTACGAAACTAAATCCTGGATAAGTCCTTGCCTGACGTAATTAACTACCTTCCATCGTTGTTAAAATCTCTGACCCATTGTAATGAAATACAATAATAATGTTTAAAAGATTACAATATAAATGGAATTTTAATTTATTCGATTCTTCTTATAATGGCACAGAGTTCATATTTCAAGACTTCTTCAGGTGAAACCTTTTTCAGCTCCTTGTCTTTAGAATGCATAATCGTGTAATTCTGCAAAATGCTTGTGACAAACAGGAACAGTTCCATGTTGACCAACGATTCACCAGCACACGATCGTTTTCCTACGAAAAAAGGGGGAAAATGCATGTACAATGCAAAACCTTTCAAAGTAACAGTTTTTTATATATTAGCACAGGGTCCAATGACTAATGGAGCTGTCTGGAAATCTTATTGGCGTTTCGGAATTTTTCCTTGGGAATAACGTAACTTTGTTTGTGTGTAACATTTTGTAAATCCATAAACATATTTTAAAAACAAATAAACAAAATAAATCACCCTTCAAGAAGCTGCTTGTCACAGAAATATGACAGGAATCACAGAAATATGACTCTCACTTTAATCATCTGTGACATTTCTGTTGACATTCCTAACCTGTGCCTAAAATTTTCGTTTTCAGTCACATTTCTGTGACATTAGGAATGTCACAGAAATATGACTCTCACTTTAATCTTTTATGGCCTGAAAGTTTGTATAAAAAATAAATAATACCCTCTCAAGCAGCTGCTTGCCACAGAGGTTACAAATATTACAAAGAAATATCAGTTTTAATAGGTAAGCGAAAAAAAAGTTCCTTAGAGAATTCCCTTCGCTTTTAAAAGAAACCGTTAGGGAGAACAATGAGTTCGAAAAGGATGTACTTTACCTATTCCAAAAGTAATGGGTAATTCAGTTGTATTTCGTTGACCATCAGGACCAAGGTAACGACATGGATCGAATTTTTCGGGATCGTCATGGACCTTCGGATTATGATGCTATAACCAGCTGTTTACCACGGTAATGGCTGATTTGGTGTATCCTTGTATTGTAGTCTCACCTGCATATTAAAAGAAAAAAATGTTTTAAAGGATAATATATTTCGAAAATAAAATTATACAAACTATCCGTATACTTCATTGCGATGTCAGAGGAAAAAACGGAGTATACTTACTGCCAAGGAGTGGTGAGTTAAATCGATACAAGTAAACCATCAAATTTTCAGAAGTTATTAAGCACCGTGGTAATGATAGAGTAGTATGCTGATTATTGGAAAAACCGAAAGGTTTTAAAATATCAAGATTTTAAGCAGAGAGACTAAAATATTAAGATTTTAAGCTGAGAGACTAAAATATTAAGATTTTAAGCAGAGAGACTAAAATATTAAGATTTCAAGCAGGTGAATTTTTAGGACTATCAAAGTTTTAAATGGCAGATTATTGGCAAGACAAATGTTTTAATCAGATTGATGTGAAGAATATCGAAGATTATAAGCAGGTAGATTATTAAGAATACCAAAGGCTTTACTCAGATAAATTATTAGGAATACAGAAGGTTTTAGGAAGGTAGATTATTAGGAATTCCAAAAGGTTTTAAATGAATAGATTATTTAGTTATCTATTCGTGAATATATTATTTAGTAATTATTTAGGAATACCAAAGGTTTTAAACAGGTAGATTATGAAGAATACCAAAGTTTGTAAGTGAGTTTAATTCTGAACAAAAAAAGTGAAAATTTAAAGGAAAACAATGATAGTGAGCAAATCATGTTGCAAGTTCATTTGTAGTGATTTTTGAAAAATAATTAATTTCCGACTTAAAGGGTTATTAATAAACTTTATCCGAATATAGTGTTAGGAAAAGGATGAATAAAGTATCAACTATTAAGTTATTTTACTAAACGATACAAAAAATTACATACGTGTGCATTGATGGCTTATAAAATATGGGAAACCCAAAGAATTTCTGAAGTATTCAAGAATTGCAGCTTCAGTGTATGGAAGCTTGCTTCTGTCTGTCCACGACGGAAGTCGCTCTTTTCCTATTACGTCATCTAATTCCTATTGAATTCTCCTCTGGACTTCCGGCTGGTCCATCAAGTCTCTCAGTAAGGAATGGATGAAACTGGCGATGGACATCCCTCCATCTCCGAACATCTGGAGTAACGAGGACTTCAAAGTTCCGACTAAAAACGAAAATTTTAGGCACAGGTTCAATGAATTGCAATGGGAAAAAGCAAAGTTACAAAGAGAATAACCAAACCAGTTAGTGCAAGGATTTCGTCAGCAGTTATAAACAACTTGTCACATTAAAATTATGCATGCCCCTCATGAAGGTCCCATTCCATTACATCAGTGCTCATATTAGTACAGACTTATTATATATCCATTATTATCAGTTTTAATTTAGCTGCACATAAGTCTAATGAGATAATTCTAATTGTCTATATTTCATTTTTTTATCACTTTGACGACTGAAATTATTGTTATAGTTGCATTAAATTTATCAGTTTTAAAAGGACAATATTATGAACACTTCTTAACTGCTGTTGAGGCCCCCTTTCCCGAAAGGGGGTCTCAACAGGCCTAAAAGTTCCTCAATTCAAACTTTTTATCCAGGCGGCACTCGAACAGGAATGCAACCGTTGAGATTTATCTCCATTTATCCCCTCCCCCTGTCTCCCTTGACATCGGTCAGAAAGGAGACACCTATGGGGTGGGAAAGGCCGCTGTCCATCATATGGGAAGTTAAGCCGTGTCCTCATGTGCATGGCAGCCATTCCCTGTGCACGTTAAAGAACACGCTAGATTGCTTTGACGAGGCTACCATCTATTCCCTAAAGTTGTCCAATGGGTCCCTTTCCTCCAACCTTCTCTGAACCCTAGGGATCCTTGTGACCTGGTCATTTAGTCCATTGTCTGAAAGGAAAGTGCCACTCAGAAATGAAACAACCCAACCCTATAACCTAAGTATCTGCTCCAAGAGACATGCATCGCTGCTATGACCTAGCCCAAATTTTGTGGCGATTTATTAGTATGTATTAATCAAAAAATGTCTAATCGACTTACCAGTGTAGAAATCGGCTTTTCTGTAACCTTTTTCCTCTAATTTTCTCTTTCGTTCGAGGTAAAAATCGACAAAATCTCGGAGGTTGTCTTTGTCAAACGTTTTCTGATGTTCTTCAACGATTTCCTGCAGTACGGAATCAACTCCTGCTTTAGCCTCAGTAATCGGTTTATATTCGGACATGAAGGGGAAAATGAGATACCTGGGGATAAAAATGAAGATATTTGATTGGTACACGAAGCGACGTTAATATTTTTCAGCACCATATTTTCAAATTATGACGTGCATCAATTATCAAGGAATCTGCGAAAAGAGAATGTGAACCTATGGAGGACCACAAGAACCTCTGGAAGGAATCAGGAACTCACTGTGACCTATGGAGGACCACAGGAACCTAGAGGGAAGCAGGAACTCACTGTGAACCTATGGAGGACCACAGGAACCTATTGAGGAAACCAGGAACTCAATGTGAACCTATGGAGGACCAAAACAACCTCTGGAGGGAATCAGGAACTCACTGTCAACACAGGAACCAGGGAGGAAATCAAGAACTCACTGTGAACCGATGGAGGACCACAGGAACCGCTGGAGGGAATCAAGAACTCACTGTAAGGAGGACCACAGGAACCTATTGAGGAAACCACGAAATCACTGTGAACCTATGGAGGACCACAAGAACCTATGGAGGGAACAGGAACTCACTGTGAACATATGGAGGACCACAAGAACTTATGGAGAGAACGGGAACTCACTGTGAACCTATGGAGGACCACAGGAACCTCTGGAGGGAATCAAGAACTCACTGTGAACCGATGGAGGACCACAGGAACCTCTGCAGGGAATCAAGAACTCACTGTGAACCTGTGGAGGACCACAGGAACCTATTGAGGAAACCAGGAATTCAATGTGAACCTATAGTGGACCACAAGAACCTATGGAGGGAACCAGGAACTCACTATGAACCTATGGGGGACCACAGGAACCTCTGGAGGGAATCAAGAACTCACTGTGAACCTATGGAGGACCACAGGAACCTATTGAGGAAACCAGGAACTCAATGTGAACCTATGGAGGACCGCAAGAACCTATGGAGGAAACCACGAACTCACTCTGAACCTATGGAGGATCACAAGAACCTATGGAGGGAACCAGGAACATACTGTGAACCTATGGAGGACTACAGGAACCTCTGGAGGGAATCAGGAACTCACTGTGAATCTATGGAGGACCACAGGAACCTCTGGAGGGAATCAAGAACTCACTGTGAACCGATGGAGGACCACAGGAACCTATTGAGGAAACCAGGAACTCAATGTGAACCTATGGAGGACCGCAAAAACGTATGGAGGAAACCACGAACTCACTGTGAACCTATGGAGGATCACAAGAACCTATGGGGAGAAGAGGAACTCACTGTGAACCTATGAAGGACAACAGGAACCACTGGAGAGAATCAAGAACTCACTGTGAACTGATGGAGGACCACAGGAACCTCTGCAGGGAATCAAGAACTCACTGTGAACCTGTGGAGGACCACAGGAACCTATTGAGGAAACCAAGAATTCAATGTGAACCTATGGAGGATCACAAGAACCTATGGAGGGAACCAGGAACTCACTATGAACCTATGGGGGACCACAAGAACCTCTGGAGGGAATCAAGAACTCACTGTGAACCTATGGAGGACCACAGGAACCTATTGAGGAAACCAGGAACTCAATGTGAACCTATGGAGGACCGCAAGAACCTATGGAGGAAACCACGAACTCACTCTGAACCTATGGAGGACCACAAGAACCTATGGAGGGAACCAGGAACATACTGTGAACCTATGGAGGACTACAGGAACCTCTGGAGGGAATCAGGAACTCACTGTGAATCTATGGAGGACCACAGGAACCTCTGGAGGGAATCAAGAACTCACTGTGAACCGATGGAGGACCACAGGAACCTATTGAGGAAACCAGGAACTCAATGTGAACCTATGGAGGACCGCAAAAACGTATGGAGGAAACCACGAACTCACTGTGAACCTATGGAGGACCACAAGAACCTATGGGGAGAAGAGGAACTCACTGTGAACCTATGGAGGACAACAGGAACCACTGGAGAGAATCAAGAACTCACTGTGAACTGATGGAGGACCACAGGAACCTCTGCAGGGAATCAAGAACTCACTGTGAACCTGTGGAGGACCACAGGAACCTATTGAGGAAACCAAGAATTCAATGTGAACCTATGGAGGACCACAAGAACCTATGGAGGGAACCAGGAACTCACTATGAACCTCTGGAGGGAATCAAGAACTCACTGTGAACCGATGGAGGACCACAGGAACCTCTGCAGGGAATCAAGAACTCACTGTGAACCTGTGGAGGACCACAGGAACCTATTGAGGAAACCAAGAATTCAATGTGAACCTATGGAGGACCACAAGAACCTATGGAGGGAACCAGGAACTCACTATGAACCTATGGAGGGAACCAGGAACTCACTATGAACCTATGGGGGACCACAGGAACCTCTGGAGGGAATCAAGAACTCACTGTGAACCTATGGAGGACCACAGGAACCTATTGAGGAAACCAGGAACTCAATGTGAACCTATGGAGGACCGCACGAACCTATGGAGGAAACCACGAACTCACTCTGAACCTATGGAGGACCACAAGAACCTATGGAGGGAACCAGGAACTCACTGTGAACCTATGGAGGAGTACAGGAACCTCTGGAGGGAATCAGGAACTCACTGTGAATCTATGGAAGACCACAGGAACCTCTGGAGGGAATCAAGAACTCACTGTGAACCTATGGAGGACCACAGGAACCTATTGAGGAAACCAGGAACTCAATGTGAACCTATGGAGGACCGCAAGAACCTATGGAGGAAACCACGAACTCACTGTTAACCTATGGAGGACCACAAGAACCTATGGAGAGAAGAGGAACTCACTGTGAACCTATGAAGGACAACAGGAACCACTGGAGAGAATCAAGAACTCACTGTGAACTGATGGAGGACCACAGGAACCTCTGCAGGGAATCAAGAACTCACTGTGAACCTGTGGAGGACCACAGGAACCTATTGAGGAAACCAAGAATTCAATGTGAACCTATGGAGGATCACAAGAACCTATGGAGGGAACCAGGAACTCACTATGAACCTATGGGGGACCACAAGAACCTCTGGAGGGAATCAAGAACTCACTGTGAACCTATGGAGGACCACAGGAACCTATTGAGGAAACCAGGAACTCAATGTGAACCTATGGAGGACCGCAAGAACCTATGGAGGAAACCACGAACTCACTCTGAACCTATGGAGGACCACAAGAACCTATGGAGGGAACCAGGAACATACTGTGAACCTATGGAGGACTACAGGAACCTCTGGAGGGAATCAGGAACTCACTGTGAATCTATGGAGGACCACAGGAACCTCTGGAGGGAATCAAGAACTCACTGTGAACCGATGGAGGACCACAGGAACCTATTGAGGAAACCAGGAACTCAATGTGAACCTATGGAGGACCGCAAAAACGTATGGAGGAAACCACGAACTCACTGTGAACCTATGGAGGACCACAAGAACCTATGGGGAGAAGAGGAACTCACTGTGAACCTATGGAGGACAACAGGAACCACTGGAGAGAATCAAGAACTCACTGTGAACTGATGGAGGACCACAGGAACCTCTGCAGGGAATCAAGAACTCACTGTGAACCTGTGGAGGACCACAGGAACCTATTGAGGAAACCAAGAATTCAATGTGAACCTATGGAGGACCACAAGAACCTATGGAGGGAACCAGGAACTCACTATGAACCTATGGAGGGAACCAGGAACTCACTATGAACCTATGGGGGACCACAGGAACCTCTGGAGGGAATCAAGAACTCACTGTGAACCTATGGAGGACCACAGGAACCTATTGAGGAAACCAGGAACTCAATGTGAACCTATGGAGGACCGCACGAACCTATGGAGGAAACCACGAACTCACTCTGAACCTATGGAGGACCACAAGAACCTATGGAGGGAACCAGGAACTCACTGTGAACCTATGGAGGAGTACAGGAACCTCTGGAGGGAATCAGGAACTCACTGTGAATCTATGGAAGACCACAGGAACCTCTGGAGGGAATCAAGAACTCACTGTGAACCTATGGAGGACCACAGGAACCTATTGAGGAAACCAGGAACTCAATGTGAACCTATGGAGGACCGCAAGAACCTATGGAGGAAACCACGAACTCACTGTTAACCTATGGAGGACCACAAGAACCTATGGAGAGAACAGGAACTCACTGTGAACCTATGGAGGACAACAGGAACCTCTGGAGGGAATCAAGAACTCACTGTGAACCGATGGAGGACCACAGGAACCTCTGCAGGGAATCAAGAACTCACTGTGAACCTGTGGAGGACCACAGGAACCTATTGAGGAAACCAGGAATTCAATGTGAACCTATGGAGGACCACAAGAACCTATGGAGGGAACCAGGAACTCACTATGAACCTATGGGGGACCACAGGAACCTCTGGAGGGAATCAAGAACTCACTGTGAACCTATGGAGGACCACAGGAACCTATTGAGGAAACCAGGAACTCAATGTGAACCTATGGAGAACCGCAAAAACCAATGGAGGAAACCACGAACTCACTCTGAACCTATGGAGGACCACAAGAACTTATGGAGGGAATCAGGAACTCACTGTGAATCTATGGAGGACCACAGGAATCTCTGGAGGGAATCAAGAACTCACTGTGAACCTATGGAGGACCACAGGAACCTATTGAGGAAACCAGGAACTCAATGTGAACCTATGGAGGACCACAGGAACTTCTGGAGGGAATCAAGAACTCACTGTGAACGTATGGAGGACCACAGGAACCTATTGAGGAAACCAGGAACTCAATGTGAACCTATGGAGGACCACAAGAACCTCTGGAGGGAATCAGGAACTCACTGTGAACACAGGAACCAGGGAGGAAATCAAGAACTCACTGTGAACCGATGGAGGACCACAGGAACCTCTGGAGGGAATCAAGAACTCACTGTGAACCTATGGAGGACCACAGGAACCTATTGAGGAAACCAGGAACTCAATGTGAACCTATGGAGGACCGCAAGAACCTATGGAGGAAACCACGAACTCACTCTGAACCTATGGAGGACCACAAGAACCTATGGAAGGAATCAGGAACTCACTGTGAATCTATGGAGGACCACAGGAACCTCTGGAGGGAATCAAGAACTCACTGTGAACCTATGGAGGACCACAGGAACCTATTGAGGAAACCAGGAACTCAATGTGAACCTATGGAGGACCACAGGAACCTCTGGAGGGAATCAAGAACTCACTGTGAACCTATGGAGGACCACAGGAACCTATTGAGGAAACCAGGAACTCAATGTGAACCTATGGAGGACCACAACAACCTCTGGAGGGTATCAGGAACTCACTGTGAACACAGGAACCAGGGAGGAAATCAAGAACTCACTGTGAACCGATGGGAGAACCACAGGAACCTCTGGAGGGAATCAAGAACTCACTGTGAACCTATGGAGGACCACAGGAACCTTAGAGGAAACCAGGAACTCAATGTGAACCTATGGAGGAAACCACGAACTCACTCTGAACCTATGGAGGACCACAAGAACCTATGGAGGGAATCAGGAGCTCACTGTGAATCTATGGAGGACCACAGGAACCTCTGGAGGGAATCTAGAACTCACTGTGAACCTATGGAGGACCACAGGAACCTATTGAGGAAACCAGGAACTCAATGTGAACCTATGGAGGACCACAGGAACCTCTGGAGGGAATCAAGAACTCACTGTGAACCTATGGAGGACCACAGGAACCTATTGAGGAAACCAGGAACTCAATGTGAACCTATGGAGGACCACAAGAACCTCTGGAGGGAACCAGGAACTCACTGTGATGCCAAAAATATCCGTAAGCAACACACCTACGGTGGTGGTAGTATCATGGTTGGGAGAGGGATATCTTTGGGTGTGACACAGAATCTGTATATGCTTCCAACAAACTATGTCAAAAGTCGATGGTTCAGGAATTAAATCTTGAACCCCTTTTTGCGACCGTATGCGGATGAATAGGTGATACCTTCTTCCTACATGACGATAATCCCATCCTCACCGTTGTTGATTAGCAAGTCACCTCGACAGTTGTCACTTTGTCGATTGCTATCTGGAGAATAATGCTATTAACGTACGAAGTGGCCAGCCCCATCTCCTGACTTAAATCCGATAGAACATGTATGGGATGCTATCGGGAGTTGGGTTGCTTCTCTGAATCCTGCTCCTGCAAGTCTCCTGGAGCTTTGATGTGCCTTGGGCGAGCTATAGAGATTGCTAGCCCCAGTGCTGCAGTACAGTCTTATCAATAGCATGAGACATCGCTGTGAGGACTGTGTAGTGACAAGAGGCAACCACACTCTATCTCAATTGACCTTCAGCTTTTTACCTTGTGTTGGGTTGCTTTACCTCTGAGCGGCAATTTTTGCACACCATGGGCTAAATAGCCAGGTCACAAAGACCCCAAAGGCTCAGAGAAGTTTGGGGGAGGGGACTCACTGGAATAGCTGTTGGGAGACAGATGGTTGCCTCCCATCAAGGCCATCCAGTGTGTTCTTTAACGTGCACAGAGTATGGCTCTACCCGCATACACAGGGTCATGGGTTGCTTGCTTGCTTGCGCCTCAACAATTGAAAATTCCTGAGATCAAGACAGGAGTGTGATCTCAGACTCATTCAGTCATAATGTAGGAAATCTCATTTATATTTTCGAAGTTTTCCTTCTTTTATTTATTTGTTTCATAATTTATCAAAGAGATCAATATCTCTGATATAGGAGATCAGTAATTTGTATAGAGTTCCTTTTAAGTAATATTTAGGTGGTTCAAGTATTGTTTTAAAGTTATATTGATTTATATTATATTTTTGCAATTTTTGGTAATATGTTTTTCTTTGATTGTCAAATTTTTTACAATTAAAGATAATGTGTTTTAATGTATGTGGTTCATTACATGAGTTGCAATTTGGATTGTGGGTTTTCTTTATTTTATACAGTGTTGTATTTGTGAGAGCTAGATTAACCTTGATTCTTAGTATAATATTCATTTCCTTCTTTTTCAAATTATAATCTTTAAATTTGTTCACTTTAGAATTTATGCTATATCTATGAGTGTGTGCAGCATTTGTGTTATACCAGTTTTGTAGTTCTTCTAGCATTTTAATTTTATTCTGATTTTTGTGTAAAAATAGGAAGTAGGGAGTTTGATTTGAAGTGTTTAAATTTTTAGCTTGTTTTGCCAGAGCGTCTACTAAATCATTTTCTTTGTGGTTAATATGTGATGGTATCCATTGTATGTATATTATGTTATTATGTTGTATGTGTTGTTGAGTAATTGCAATAATGTCATTGGTGTAAATGGCGAAATTGCTTTTAAAAGGATTTTGATAAATAATTTCTAGAGATGTTTTGCTATCTGTTAATATTACTATTTTATTATTATTGAATTTTAAAGCCCAGTTAATGGCGTGTAAGATTGCAGTAATTTCTGCTATAATCACTGGGGTAGGTCTATTGAGTTTAAATTGATAGTTATGTGAGTTGCAAATAAATGCTCCTGATGTTATTGTTCTTTCTGCATTTAGAGAGCCATCAGTATAAATTTTGATGAAATCTTTATATTTTTTTTCTATGTGTGTTTCAGTAAGAATTTTCAAACTATTTGAGTCTAATTGTTTTTTGGAATGAATACCTGGAATTTCATTTATCATTATGGGAAATGGTGATGTCCAGTATGGGTAATGTATTATGGTGTCTCCACTTAATTTGTTTTCAATGATATGTAAGAATGCATTTTTTTCAGGTAGTTGTGTTAGTGTTATGTCCCATCTGACGGACGGCCCATCAGTGCCCCCTACTGACTGTGGGCAGGGCAGAGAAATTTGCGGAGATAAATCTCAACGCTGACCCAGCTGGGACTCGAACCTGGGAACTACAGATTACGAGCCTAGCATGCTACCAACTGAGCCACCCCCGCCCTATTGAAAAAGAAAAAGGAACTCAAGAATATGTTGTAGCAAAGTACGAATATATTTCTAACGTACTTTTCCTCGGTCGACTTTTGACATGAACTAAATTCCGGCATTTTATTATTAAATGGCTCACGTCGCCGCATTGCCAACTGCGATGCGCTGATTTTACATCAGGCATAACGATTTATTTCTTTTAAATTAATTTCTCACTTGATTGAGTTTTTTTTAACACAGAGGGAATACACGAACAGACTAACAGGGTGGACACGTTAGGAGGGGGCGGAATTCGTAGCTGCCCCGACAGGCCACACACAGAGAACACCCAGCGCCCAGATGACACGATACAGTGCCCGTGGGTGGATGACAGGCGGAATCACCATTTACTCTCTTGTAGTGTGAGGTCCGGCCAGAATGGTCTGGGGGGGGGGGGGGTGAAAGACTGCTGACAGCTTTAGTGCGATCTCACACGGGAAGCTGTACTTGGGAAATCGTCCCCCACATCAAGTATAGATGTTGGACTGGACAACATCGTCCAGTTGTTTACAGTAACAAAAGAGGTATTCTGTTTCCCAGGTGGCGATGTCAACCTCAAGTGCAGCGAGAGATCCCCTGGGGGAATTTATTACTCGTAAGTTCCTCTGCATATGCTACATATGGTGAACATACCATTTACAGAAAAACAAGGGGAAAGGAGCGTGGGGTAGAGTAGCGAGGAAGGGAGGGCTTCAGTTGCACTGAGATTTTGAACAGAGCAGACAGCACTGAGATTTTAGAGAGAGCAGTTGGACGGGATGGCCAGAGCTCTCAGCGGGCCAGATTCAGTATCGGCATATCGGAATCATTGGAAATGAGTGCAGGACTTTGAATCAAAAGCAATGTAATTTGATGCGTTAATGCAAGGACATCCCTATGAATGAATGGTTTCCGAAAATTAGAAGCAGAGAAACTGGAATTTACTTCCGAAGTTTCTAACCAGTGAAGGGCACCCTCCCCCATCCAACATAACCACGATGATGCAGCCGACCACCTCCCTTCACCGCAACCAAATTACCCAACAGCGTATGTGATGGTCAACTGAGGGCCCGTCTCCATCAGCCACAGTGCGACAGAGATGTTTTCCAAGTCATCGGCTAAGGGAAGAATTAAGGAGATGGTCCCCACCCGAAGCTAGAGTGACGACGACCTGGCTATTATCCGATGCAGCTGACGGACGAACTGAGCACCTAGAACTGTACGCTTACCCTTCCTTTAACTTATAAGTTGCTATCCTTAATTTTAGTTTTAATCGTAAAGGTGTTGCACAGTTCCATAGTCCATTTAATTCTTTAAGTTCTTTCTTTTTTTAAAGTCCACGATAGACGATTGATTATTAGAAAAATTAATTGTTCTGCCTGTACTTTTAAATATTTTGTCTCAATAAATATTGTTATTATTTTATACTTCCATAAACCTGAGTTGCGCTCATCATTGTTCATATTAATAAAAACTTCTTCCCCTTAGGAGATGGCCTGGGATTTTTGCGGCCCGCATTGTCTAATTAAGGGAATAATCCGTAATTGGGCAATGTGGGAAACACAACGCCACAGATTTAAATTTGCATATTTCTACCTAAAAATTGAATAGTGCTTGCAATCGCGAGGTGCGCACAACACCGACCTCTGAGAAGGTTTAGATTAGTATATATAGAGAAGGTATAGATTGTTCTTAATATAAAGGATGATAATTGTGTCCGTATCATAACTTAATGTAATCTATAACAATAAACGAATCTGTCTAACTATGGCAACCATAGCTCATCAGGGAATCGTGATAGAAGCTTCAGAATTCCATGGAGTGGGAAACCAAATGGGAATCTGAAGTCGCTGCCAAAACGGTCGTTGCCATTTACTGTTCCGTAACTGTGGACGTAAAAGTCATAACAACGTTTAAATCTGCAGCTATTGCAAGAGGAACGGGGATGGCTCAGTCGGTAGCGCGCCAAGCTCGCAACTACAGTTCCCAGGTTCGAGTACCAGCTGGGTCAGCGTCGAGATTTATTTATGCAAACCTCCCCACCCTGCCCTCAGTCAGTAGGGGACATCGATGTCCCCTGAGGTAGTGGAAAGATACTGACAGTAGTGGAAATGTCACCGTCCGTCGGATGGCGACCTCTTTGCATAGGATAGGCATTATTTTGTTAATGCATTCCATTAGAAGTAGGAACCAGATTTTTACACCCAACAGGCGGTCACTTAGGGAGAATCAGCGAATTAAATTTCGGACCCTTTGGTTGAGTATCACGGGAAATCACAAAGTACCGAAATCTGTCAAAAGGGAATAAAAATCTGGATAGTTTGCGACACAGCTATGGGCCATGAGGGTATGTGTGACCTGAGCAACGCAGGGCAATTCTTCATGCTGAAACTATGCTAAAAGGTGCCGTAGCTTTGTCGCTGAATTTGTCAGTGTTGATTGGTTATGCTCTAACAGTTATTGTAGTGAAAATCAGAATAAACAGATTAAAAATGAGATCCGTTCTGCTAGTAGTTGCTAATTGTGTTTGAATCATAACTTGAACCCTTTATAAGCAGGATAACATGGAGCTTGATGCCTTCGACTCTACACTGAGATGCCAGTTTATTAGGTACACCTACCTAGTAACGTGTTGCGCCTCCATTGGTCTTCATAACAATCCGAATTCATCGGGGCATGGAAATTACAAGATGCTGGATGCTTTGTGCAGGAATGTTGTACCATGCAGAAATTATTGTGTCGCGCAGTTGCTGCAAATTGAGCGGTGGCTCAGTCTTGCTGCGAACATACTTTACCACTTCAACCCAAAGATGCTCGATGGGGTTTAAATCTGGGGACTGTGCAGGCCAATGAAGCAAGGAAAACTTGTCGGGATTTTTCTGCAACCATTCGGATGAACTTGGTCAGCAACGATGGCCAAATACCTTGTGCCATTCAGATGTCTTTCGAGGGGTGGTGGAAATATGGTTAAGTGATGCCATCCGATGCTCCACTATACAAGATAGTACTACATCTAATGGAAGGCACTACATGTCACTCTCGTGTGCTGATCGACGCAAAAGGAAAACTCACATTGAAGCTGCAAAGCAGCAGAGAAGGACCTATCGAAAAGATCTGCATTACACAATAATTGTCTATTTCCGTCTGTACATTCAATTCAAGAAAATAGAAACTTTTTGAATTTTGAGCTGCGCCAAGGAATTATTTTGCCAATAGGGATAGGTAGCGATAAATTCAGAATATTTACTGTAACTATCTAATTGAATTATGCCCAGAGTCGATCGGTTTCAAGTGGGAGTTCCGAGCTTTGTTTTTTATTATAAAAAAAATGATTATCGCTACCATGAAATCGAAAAGTTGGACTAATGTCCGAGTTCCGAACTCTCGTGGGTACAAATATGGTTTGGAGAGGGACCTACTGGACAGCAGTTGGGAGAAGGGTGTCAGCCTCCCGTCAAGGCCATCCAGCATGTTCTTTAACGTGCGTGGGGTGTGGCTCTCCCAGACACGAAGCCACGGCTTAGCGTCCCATCCGACAGACGGCGGCCTTTTAAAGCCCAACAGTGACCCCTATTCACTGTGGCAAGGGGGGGGGGGGAGTTGGCAGAGAAAAATCTCTACACTTGCACAGCTGACGTGACAAGAAGGTCAAGTGTAACGTGACACGAAGGTTGCCAGATCACTAATTTCTCAAAAAAATCGTTGCCATATATTTCTTTCGAATTCTGTAGTCAGCCATAGTGTTCGGATACTTTTTGAGCGACTGTACCAACTATCATGACCCGTTCAAAGTTACTCAGGTCGCTCAATTTTACCCATTATGGACGCTCAATCCAACTCTAACTGATGCTCGAACAGCTGGTACGTCTGATTATACCGCACACCGCGGTCACGTGACGTATTAGTGTCGGAATGAACCATTCATGTGACGAGGGTGGTATACCTAATAAACTGCCATCTCAATGTAGATGCTTACACAGCATCTGGGACAGTAAGTGGTTTGACTTTATGAGTCATGATAAATTTCGGCAAAGGAATTGGATTGTTTTACCTCTGAGCGGCACTTTTTTGCACACCATGGGCTAAATGGCCAGGTCACAGAACCCCGAAGGCTGAGATAAGGTTGGGGGAGGGGAGCAATACTGAACAGTTGTTGGAAGACAGATGGTAGCCTCCCATCAGGGCCATCCAGCGTGTTCTTTAACGTGCACAGGTTATGGCTCTCCGGCACACAGCGCCACGGCTTAAGGTCCCATCCGACGGACGGCGGCATTCCCAAGCCTATCGCTGTCTTCTACTGACCGTGGACAGGGTGGGGAGTTTTGGGGAGATAAATCTCAACCCTGACCCAGCTGGAACTCGAACCTGGTAACTACAGATTACGAGCCTGGCGCGCTTCCGACTGAGCCACCCCGCCCCAGGCAAAGGAGTTGGCCATCAATGAACTGCAAACAGTGAATTAGATATGATCCGCATTTTAGTACATTTTACTACATAGTTCTCATTCTACTCTTAACTCAAAGAAAAATTTAAAGCATATTTGAAATATATTTATTTAACACGTTTTTTTTTCTAAAGTTTGATAACTACCGGCTCTAATATTAACAATAAAGTGATAATAATGTACATTTTTTTCGCATTGATTATAATCTCTATAAGAGATTTGACCTACGATTTCTAAAAAGGGAATATGTAGGAAATATAATTTTTAAAATTTACAACAAATCTTATTCAATGACCTTGTTTATCCGGCGATCTGTCTATAACCAATCAACAGACTGTTGAGAAATGCGATCGAATTTTGGACGGATACACTTGATAACGTTGTTCTAGGCAACGTTCCCCAGCATCTGCAAACCTTTGAATTGAAAATCGATAGATTTTGTCACTAAATTTACCGATTTTAGCACTTTATTTTTCAGTAGAATTATAATTAATATATTTCCTCGAGTAAATTCTCCCCCCTACCTGCAGAGGTAATAACTCAGTCGGTAGCGCGATAACCCTCTTAATCTACAGTTCCAGACTTCGGTGATTAAAGTGACATCGATAAGCTTAGTAAGGCGGCCGCACCTCGGATGGGATGTTAACAACTTTATGTCCCATTCGACGGACGGTGGCTTTTCAAGGCCATCGATGTCCCTTTTCTAACCGACTGCAGGGTAGAGGGTTGGGGAGATAAACCTCAACACTGGCACAAGTGGGATTCGAACTTCGGAACTACAGATTACGAGACCCAGGGGTGATGTTCCCACAGCACGGCCTTCCTCCCCCCTCCCCACTCCCCCGAAGTTCCCGTCGCTCTAAGAAATATCAAACCTACTTTGAAATCCAAAACTGTTGTCTTTCTATAATTTTATTTTAGCCCTATATTTTATGTCCGACAGCAAAAATAGATAACACTAGAAGAATACATATCGCCTCTGGTGCATATGGAAATCTCGCTTTCAGAGAGAAAGAAGTTTTTCTTTTACCTACTGTTTCATTCCTTAACAGTCTTATTTGAGCTAGCGGATGATGGGTAATATGCAAATAGTATTTCATTAGTAATTATACAACATAAAAGTATTTGTTTTTAAATTCTTAAATCTAAAAATTTCATTTCCCACAACTCTCTAAGAAAAATAGGTGGAATATTGCTGTCAGTGGAATATCTCTTAAAAACTACCATTAATTTTTCAAATTTCCATTCAATATATGTTATTCGTAAAATAACTGTGTTACAATTTCATTATTTAAATAATCTATAATGTTATATATATACTGCTGGCTATTAAAAGTGCAACATCAGGAAGGACTCATCAGATTGTCCCGAAATATTCAAGATGGATAGCCCATGGGAGCCAGTGTAAAACAGTGAAATTGTGTTTGCTCGCAGTTCTTGTGCACTAAAGGATCAAGTATGCCCCGTCAAAGAACACGCCATCCATACAACCATGTTTCCGACTTTGATCGAGAATTGTGAGATTACGGAAGGCGGATTATCGTAACGAGACTTCGGTGCTCGTGTTGGACAGAATGCTGCCACAGGGATGAGAATCAGGAACGAACTCACCGACATGAGGGATCTCAACGGCCCTGCCGAATGATCATACAGCCACATCAAACACCTTAGCTCAATGATTAGGGTGTGTTGCACATCAACTAATGTCTGCATGTATGGTTCGACTTTGTCTGCAGCATTGGGGGCATCTTTGCTAGGCAGCCATTGCTTCAACTACCATTGACTCTACAACACAGGAGCATGCGATTGCAATGGTGCCAAGAGCGTCCCGCATGGATGTGTGAATGGCATCGCATCGTCTTTTCAGACGAATCCTGCTTCAGCAAGCATGAGCATGATGGACGAATCTGTATCTGGCGGTACAGTGGCAACATGCATGATGCAGCACCATACAGGTCCAGCCCCTGATGTTATGGTATGGGATGCCATTGGACTCCACTCACGCACACACCTTGTACGCATTAGTGGTACTTTGAACAGCCAGCGTTACATCACTGAGGTGTTGGAGATTGTTGTAGTACCTTACCTTCAGGGACTCTCTGGTGCCATTTACCAACAGGACAATGCCTACCACATGTGACATGCATCATCCAACAATTCCTGGATAGCCACCATGTGACACTTCTGTCTTGGCCTGCGCGTTCACTATATCTGTCCCTAATCGAGCATGTCTGATCCCATGATCTCAAGACGACTAGCACACCACACACCAGCAGCTGCTACAACAGATGAACTTTGGCTAATGTATTGAAACTGCATGGACTGACATTCCCCAAACACACATCCGATGTCTCATCCTCTCAATGCCGGATTATGTAGCAGTGGTTATTGCTGCTCATGGTGGCTACACAAGATACTGATTTCTTTGTATTCCACAAGTCTAACCGAGTTGTATTTGTAATCCTACAGAGTTATAATTGAATCTAACCAAGTTATAATTGATCCTTGTAACATAAGCTATGTATTCACTAAATATGGTTTTCATATTTCTTGTCTTTCCTGTTGTTGCACTTTTAATGGCCAGCAGTGTAATTGTTTGTAAGTAGTGTTTACTAAGTATTTGAAAAAAGCGAATTATAATATTTCATTAGTACCATTCAAATTGAAAAATCATTGTTTCCAATAAAAACTTCATGACGTTCACATTCCACCACGAAATTTTTAAAATTTCTAGCTTAAATATGTCGTTTGCAATATTTGTTCGAAATTTTGGAATTTGCAAATTTTTACACCGTTAGAAGGCGCAATTATAGTTTTTCGGCAGATTTAAACAGTGTGAATCCTAATATTTTATTAATTTCTATCCAACACAAAAAGAATTTTTCATTTTTCTCTAAAAACAAACTCATCCTCTAAAACTAAAAAAGGTGTGTATTCCAACCCCTTCTGAGTCTAAGGTGCCAATTCATTGTTGGAAATAGAAACTTCGTGACCTTCAGATTCCACCACCAAAGTTTGAAATCTCTAGCATAAATACATCGTTTGAAATAAATGTTTGAAATTTTGGAATTTTCACATTTTTTCACCGCTAGATGGAGTAATTATAACTTTAGAGAGATTCGAAAAGTGTATATCGTAATATTTCAATAGCTATCCAAAAGAAAAATAATTTTTAATTTCCTCTGTAAACAAAAATTCTTTATAGAATATCATTTTAATCTTTCCTATCCATGTAATTATTTAGTAATTGGAAAACTCTACTGGAGACTTATTCTCAGACCCCTTCCCCCGGAAACTAAATTTTCAGAGCCTTCCCTAAACTGTGTTCTTGGAAACACCAAAACAAAATACTCGCCCCCCCCCCCCCTCGTCCATGTCGTGATCTATCCGGTAAGAGAGACGAATATTAACCGCAAGAGAGTAGATAAGACGGTGAATTTGTCCCTTAATTATCCTCACCCTTACTACGGTGAAATAACAGGTTCGTGGGTGGTTACACCCGTACCGACGTATGCCTCAGACTTGCTGCACCAAGTGATGCATAGAAATATCACCAACAATTCACGCACGAGTGTTGTATAGGGACGACGCAATATATTCACACTATATACAATCACGTGCTGGGGACGCTCTCAAATCCGTGGGTCTTTGCTGCTGCAAACAATTAAAAAATGAGGTGGAGAACCGCACTTTCCAGATTCTCGCTTTACCGACCTCGCTTTATCGACTCGGCGAAACGATATCTAACCTTTACCTACACCGTTGTTCATACAGGACTGTATTTGATTCACCAAGAATCTTGATTCTCACATAGAATCGAACCCTCTCCTTAAGGGTTTCGTTCCAGTAAGAGCGGAGTCCTTTGATGCATGTTCAAACGTCCTTCCTGTTTGACAGGGGGCGGGAATGGCTCAGCAGTAGCGCGCCAGACTCGTAATCTGCAGTTCCCAGATTCGAGTCCCGGCTGGGTCAGTGTTGAGATTTATCTCCGCAAAATTCCCCACCCTGCCCCCAGTCAGTAGGGGACAACGATGGCCTTCAAAAGGCCGCCGTCCGTCAGATGGGACGTTAAGCCGTGGCCCTATGTGCGGGAGAGCCATACTCTGTCCACGTTAAAGAACACACTGGATGGCCTTGACGGGAAGCTACTATCTGTCTCCCAGCAGCTGTTCCAGTGGGTCCCCTCCCCCAACCTTCTGTGAGCCTTCGGGTCCATGTGACCTAGCCATTTAGCCTATGGTATGCAGAGGTAAAACAACCCAACCCTGTTTGACAGCGACGTTCAAGACTGTTGTTTCCTTACTGCCAGGTTCCTCTCCCGCGCTGACACTCGTGCCCCAGTCTAGTTGTTAAATGGTCATAAAAGGCTTTTCGGATACGTCAACCCACGCAGGCAGGCAGCTCAGAGCCGGAAGCAATATCTATGAGTCTCATCCCCACAATAGCACTTCCACAACAGCACTTAATACATAAAAAGATTTACAATAACAAAAATACAATAAAATGCAACAATAAATAAAAATAAATAAATTAGAGGGATATGACCTCCCCCCCTCCGAAAATGAATTCTCACTCCCCTACTCCAAAAAAGAAGAAAATTTGCTCTAACCCCACCCACCCCAAAAAAGCCAATTTTGCCTCCCCCTTCCCTTCCCCTCATAGACACACATAAAAATTCTCTGAATGCTCTCTAAAGACGGAATTTTGTGAATGGGCTTCTGCGCAATATTCACAGATGATGTAGTGTAAGGCAATGGATACGTTGAAATTCCTGACGTCTTTTACGTAAAGACCTGGATTTCACTTTTCTTTCATGTTCATATCAGAGTTAAAATGTACTTTTTCAATGTCTTTTTCAACCTAGGACATCGATTATTTCCAATACTAAAGTTAATTCTAATCTATCCATATCAGGAATCAATTAAAGAATTCAAAATTATTGTTAAGGAATCAATTAAATTACTTTTTAATCAGTTAATTCAATTCTTGGCTATTGTTTAGTCACATTCAGAAATTAATATTGAATTTATTATTTAATTCATAATATCTAGTAGCTAGCAGCAAATATTTCAGGAAAGTTCATTAATAGGATGAAGATTATTCTTTTTAGCAACCCAATATGTTTTACAGGCATGAATAAAAAGAAGATATCCCCCTCAAGCAGCTGCTTGCCACAGAGGTCTGACAGGTGCCTGTCAGTTTGTATGCCACAGTCGAAGATCTGAGAGGATGACAGGACCTCAGAAGAAATACGACACATACATCCATGCCTAGGGGCGGGGGTGGCTCAGTCGGTAGCGCGCCAGGCTCGTAATCTGTAGTTCCCAGGTTCGAGTCCAAGATGTAGGTATCGTTAATGAAAAGCATATAATCTACATCAACGAACATTTGTCAAGATTTTATAGAGATCTCTTCCACAAGGCAAGGAGAGCCAAAGTAGAAAAACAATACAAATATATTTGGGTAAAAAATGGGAAAATATTTCTAAGAAAGGAAAACGGAGCACAATGCCGCCTTGTTAAATCTGAACGAGATTTGTTCTCATTGTAAGTATTTTTTTTTGTTCACAGTGAAATATCTTTCATCTTTTACTGGCTACACCAAATTATGTTCAGTCTGAAAATCTCAGTCTGATTTATGGTAATTGCTTTAATAAATCAACTTTTTCTATTTTCTCACTCAACTGTAGAAGTCTGTACAAAAACCTTGATGAGATCTTGGTAACTTTAGAAAGTAGAAGTTTTCTATTTGATTCTCTTGTATTTGTGGAAACATGGCAAAATAACAATATTCCACATATCAATGGTTATACTGGTGTAGGTTTGGGAAGAGAGGCTCGTAAAGGTGGTGGAGTAGCACTTTATTTCAGAGAAAGCTTTTCTTTCAAAATATTAAACAATTTGTCAGTTATTACTGATGATTACGAGATTTTGCTTGCTAAATCAGGAAATCTGATTGTGGGCAGTATTTATCGACCACCCCAGGGTAATGTACAATTATTTCTGTCACATCTAGAATTTGTTTTAAACTCATTACTTAAACTGAAATCGATCTTTATATTAATGGGTGACTATAACCTTGATATTATGAACCAAGATAAAAATGTATTAAATTTAATAGACCTAGTTAATTCATATGATTGTTTTGTTTTGAACAGTGGATTACCAACTAGAGTTGGAAATCAAAGTTCTACACTAATTGATTATGGAATGTCGAATGTAGATTGCCAAAATGGAGTTCTGATGTCAAAAATTACAGATCATTTCCCCACATTTTTTCTGGTCCAAAGGACAAATTTTCAAATGCTACCTAGCAGTTATAGATATAGAGAAATCAATGATATAAATATTCTGCAATTGCAATATAAATTAAATCGTATTGATTGGCAATTCCTTTACTTAATCAGCGATGTAAATGAAGCATATAATTATTTCATAAATATTTTTATAAATCACTATAATAAATATTTGCCCACGGGTACTAAGAAGTTCCAAAGGCCAAATAAATATGCTCCTTGGATGACGAAAGATCTGAAAAAATTAATAACTAAAAGAGATAATTTATACAAAAAAGCAAAAGAAACCTATTTAGAGGATGACAGTTCTGCATATAAAGAATTTCGTAATTTCGTTACTGCCCAAATCAAACAAACAAAGAACGCCTATTATAACAGTAGATTTAATTCTAGCAAAAATTCTAAACAGAAATGGAAATATCTGAACGATGTTTTGGGTAGAAATAAATGTAAGTCAATAGTAGGAGACATTTCTTCTGATGATGCAATTATTGCTGATGACTATGCGAAGTCCAATGCCTTCAATAGCTATTTTCATGATACCGTTAACGAATTGATACTGAACCTAACTGAAAAATTTCATGGCAAATATAAATATCAAATTGAGTGCATAGACCAGACATTTTATGTCATGCCAATTGTTACTCAATAGATCAGTAACATAGTGAATGACCTAGGAGCTGATAAGTCACCAGGTGTAGATGACATAAATATTAATGTAATTAAAAAGGTTATACATAAAATAAAAGAAAATTCTTCCCATATTCTTCCCATACATATTCTTCCCATATTCATCCCATATTCTTCCCAAAATTCTTCCCATACATAAATCAGGTGATAAAGAAAATATAGAAAACTACAGACCTATTTCAATTTTGCCAATCTTCTCGGAAATCTTTGAAAAGCTAATTTGTACACGTATTACTAAATTCCTAGATAATATGAAAATTATCACACAACAACAATATGGTTTTCAAAGTAAAAAATCTACTCAGACAGCCATTGCAGATTTATATGAGCATATTGTCAATCATTTGGATGCAGGTCACATTGGATTAGCTGTATATCTTGATTTTACGAAAGCATTTGACAGCATTAACCACGAAATTTTGTTAAAGAAAATTGAATTTTATGGCCTGAGAGGTAAAATAAATAACTGGTTAAGAAGCTACTTATTTCAGAGGAAAGCTCTTGTAGAAGTAAATGGTAGTATATCAGATGAACATTTTATTTACAGAGGTGTGCCTCAAGGTTCGATTCTTGGTCCGATCCTTTTCCTACTTTACATTAACGACTTAGCAAAGTTACACATTAATTCAAAGATGTTATTATATGCTGATGATACAAGTATTATCGATTTTAACCAAGATTCTGCAAGCCTGATTAGCAGTGTTAACTACTCTCTAAATATTATATCTGAATGGTGCAGACATAACAATTTATTAATAAATGTCAAGAAATCCAAATACATGATTTATAAAAATAAAAACAAAAACATCGATGAGAAATGTTTCGATGTGAAGATTAATGAAATTAAGCTAAAGAGATGCACTGAATATAAATTCTTAGGAATATGGATCGATGAAAATCTGAACTGGTCATTTCACGTAAAGCAGCTGAGAATCACTCTGTCAAGGAATATTGGTATGATTGGTGAAATACGTCAACTGGTTAACAAACAAATTTTGACAAATTTATACTTTCATTTATCCGTATATAACATATGGAATCTTAGTCAGGGGGTAATGCTTTTGACTATAATCTGAATGCTATATATCGTCTTCAGAAAAGAATTGTTAGATATATTGTTGGTAAAAGATATTACGATCCCGTGGCACATTTATTTTCTGAGGTTAAAATTCTTAATGTCTATAATAATTACAAACTGATATCAGGAAACTTTGTGTATTCGATTACAATGAGATTGATTAAATTGGATAGATTTAAAGACTATTTTCAGAGTCTTTCGACTTTTCATAATTATGAAACACGTCATAGAGAGGATCTGAGTATACCTATGTGTCGATTGTCAATTGGGCAGAGATCTATCAAATACAATGCAGTAAAATTTGGTCTGAATTTCCTGATGATGTTAAAAATGCAAAATCTTTAAAATTATTTAAAATCAAATGTAGAACGTTTCTTCTTACAAAGCAATGAAACCTTCTGCTATGTATCAATGTAATATGTCTCATAACCATTTGACCTTTTATACTATTGAATTATTGTACTATTTGAATTATTGTATACTTTACTGTTGTCATAATTGAACTTTGAAGGAAATAGGGAGCATTAACTAAAAATAAGCGTCAGCTTACTATGCTCTCCTTTTTTTGTTTCGCCTTTCCTATTAAACACTAATATTTAATATGATTGTTATTTACCTTTTCTGATGCAATTGATATTTCTCAGCTATTTCACTTCTCAATTTTTCTCATGTATATATTAATTGTTATTAGATAATTATGCTATGTAAATGTATATTGTATTGACAGGCGGAATAAAATAAAGATTATTATTATTATTAAAAGTCATTAACATGAGAAGGACTCGCCAAAAAAGATTAATGACCTAGCGCTTTTGGGAGAAAGTTGCGTTCACACGAAACTGAATATTGGAAAACCTTCTCTCTCTCTTCTGGAAATAGGGAAGATGCAAAAAAAAATTAAAAAAAAAAGGAAGATCGAAAGAATTAGGGAAAAAGGAGATTACGAAGAGGAGGTGGAATGTAACGTATACTTCATGTAAGCATTGCTTTTTACGTTGCAATCATAAAGACTAATTGAAGATATCGTGAAACTCTTTCTTGTCATGTTCTTACTCGATTTGATTAATTCACTTTACTGTTCTCTTTATGCTTGAGGAATTTCTACTCATCTTTTACTTCCAGCAAGAGTTGCTTTTCTTATTTTCGGTTTTGTATAAGTTGCAGTGCAGTTACTATTGAAGGATTTGGTCAAAGGAGACGAGGGGCGGGGGTGGCTCAGTCGAGAGCGATTGGCTCGTAATCCTGCAGTTCTCAGGTTCGAGTCCCAGTTATGCCAGCGTTGACAGTTATCTCCGAAAAATTCCCCCACCCTGCTTTGGTCAGTAGGGGACACTGATGTGCTTGGAAAGGCCGCCATCGATCTGATGGGACGTAAAGCCGTGGGCCTGTGTGCAGGAAAGCCATATCCTATGCACGTTAAAAACACGCTGGATGGCCTTGACGGGAGGCTACTAACTGTCTCCCGACAGCTGTCGAGTAAGTCCTTTCTTTTAACCTTTTCTGAAACCTCGGGGTCCTTGTGACTTGGCCAAAATTGTCCCAAAAGGGGTAATTTCTTTAATTTTGCCCCTTTTCGGTAGCGCCAGGCTCGTAATCTGTAGTTTCCAGATTCGAATCACAGCTCTGCCAGAGTTGAGATTTATCTCCGCAAAAATCCCCACCCTGCCCTCGGTCAGTAAGGGACGCCGTCCATCGAATGTGATGTAAAACCGTGAACCCCATATGCGGGAGAGCCGTACTCAGTGCCGGTTAAAGAACACGCTGGGATAGCCATGACAGGAAGTTTCCACCTGTCACCTAAAAGCTGTCTACTGGATACCATTCTTCAACCTTCTTTGAGCCCTAGGGGTCCTTGTGACCTGGTCATTTTGTGCAAAAAAAGTTCCGCTCAGAGGTAAAACAACCCAACCTTCCGTGTATCCATCATGTCATCTTCACGATCCATCAAGTTCTTTTATGGGCATAGAGGGACGACTCTACCGCATACGGGCAGCTTCTTATAACGTCCCATATGGCGACCTTTCCAAGTCCAACCTTGTGCCCTTTCTGCTCAAGGGCAGATTGGGTATTTAGGGGAGATGACCCAGGTGGGACTTATTATGGGTCGTTCGGCTCAGAAATGTTGGGATCCACTGGTCTAAAATATTCCAATTTCATTTGCTTCTGTTCTACTTCTTAGAAGCGGATCTCTTTGACCCTTTGAAGGTCATTTCATTATTTCCTTATAAAAATAAAATAAATATCCCCTCAAGCTGCTGCTTGCCACAGAGGTCTGACAGTTCATATGCCATGGGTTGGGTTGTTTTACCCCTGAGCGGCACTTTTTTGCACACAATGGGCTAAATGGCCAGGTCACATGGACCCCGAAGGCTCAGAGAAGGTTGGGGGAGGGGACCCACTGGAACAGCTGTTGGGAGACAGATGGTAGCCTCCCGTCAAGGCCATCCAGCGTGTTCTTTAACGTGCACAGGGTATGGCTCTCCCGCACGCGGGGCCACGGCTTAACGTCCCATCCGACGGACGGCGGCCTTTCCAAGCCCATCGGTGTCCCCTACTGACCGTGGGCAGGGCGGAGAATTTTGCGGAGATAAATCTCAACGTTGACTCAGCTGGGACTCGAACCTGGGAACTACAGATTACGAGCCTGGCGCGCTACCGACTGAGCCACCCCCGCCCCTACATATGCCATAGTAGAAGGTCTGTGAGGTTGGTAGGACCTCAGCAGAAAAACAACACAAACATTCATGCCTTACCCGGGGATCGAATCCAGGTTCCTTAGATCAGTAGCCAAGCGCGCTAACCACTCAGCCACGGGACGGCTACTCGTTATAGTAACGTTAAACTTTATTTCCACATAAAAATATTACAGTGGATCTTCGGGAGACAGAGAATAATATTATTTGCATCCCAAATTCAATTCAATACTTACAAAAGTGTTTCAGCAGTTCAGTAGCAATATTAAGCAGCATCAGGGGAAATTAAATGCTTCTTGTATAACGAAATTAAAAGAAGGATTAAATTCAAATGCAGGAAGTATCTTGGTAGGTGCTTGAAAAACACCGATATTTGATATTTGTTAATAAATGTATATTTACCGTAATTGCAAATGAAGTAGAAGGAATGAAATCAGAAATTATCTACGCCCTGTTTTTTTCGGGTATGTGTGTTCTCTGTTCTCTACTTGAGTTGTACTGTGTAATATTGCTACAAAAGACTGCAGTCGAACATTGGTTTTAACGCAGCTATGAAATTATTTTATTCCAAGTATACATTTTCAGAAACGGTTTGAAAAACTTCAAGGATTTTCATCGAAACCATAAAGGAAGGCAGCTTTCTGTTCACGTTCTTTAAGAGTAATGATAATAAGTTTAAAACGAACTCCAGTTCGTATCAATCAATTTTAATTTACTTATTAGTATCCCTTGAAATTAAATTGAAAAACTTATATTTAAACAGATCATTTGTACTATGAGACAGGAGCAGTTCTAACGGGGGGTGGGGGTGGCAAGGGGGCCATTCCCCCTCCTTTCAGAATGCTAGTAAGGATCATAGAGGCAAAGAAAATTATTAAATTTGTTTTATATTATACATTTTTTAAGAATTAAAAAAAAAAACATGTTAAACGGTGGGAAAATGTACAGTCGCTCAAAAAAGTATCCAAACACTATGGTTGATTACAGAATTCAGAAAAAATATCTGGTAACGATTTTTTTTTAGAAATTACTGATCTGGCAACCTTCGTGTCACGTGACACGAAGGTTGCCAGATCTTCAAAATTGTTTCACATAAAGAAATACATTAACAAATTGCTTCACATAAAGAATAAAGGTTTATTTTTCTTAAAACAATAATTTGCTGTCTAATTTAATGAATAATAAGCATTTATATTATTTTATTTTTGCACAATCACAGAATGAATACAGAATATTACTCATCTCAAAGAACCTGTTGCCTGAAAGTCTAAAATAAATTCTCAACCACTGTTTTTCCCAGGAATTGCAATCGATGAGAGAAATAAATTTTTAAGGGGAGCGGGCACATAAGTAGTTGATTAGTAGGGAGTTACTCATAGCATTAATCGGAGGAGAGGAGGAATTATGTTCTTAAACTGACTTGGTTGGTTGGTGGGTTGTTTTACCTCTGAGCGGCACGTTTTTGCACACTATGGGCTAAATGGAAAATTCATAAGGACCCCGAAGGCTCAGAGAAGGTTGGGGGAGGAGAACCACTGGAACAGCTGTTGGGAGACAGATGGTATCCTCCCGTCAAGGCCATACAGAGTGTTCTTTAACGTGCACAGGGTATGGCTCTCCCGCACACGGGGCCACGGCTTAACGTCCCATCCGACGGACGGCGGAGCAATAAGTCCGAGTTATAAGCAAGATTTTCAAAGGAAGTTTACCTAAATTTTCATTTGAAACCACTTAAAATTATTTTTTTAATAGATTTAAATTTTAAGCTGCGGAAAATGATTAGTGGGCCATTTTATACCAAAAGAAACGAAAATTATTTCGCGGGCTTTATGTTGTGCAGGCGCGTGGACTATAACATACTATAATCATCAGATTATACAGACATCCAAGTAAATCTCCATTTCTTCCAGCGAATCCTTTTCAATTATTTCTGGGTAACAGGAATTTTCCTGTGAATAAATATTAGTGTTGTTTGTTTATGTAAAATCAGTCGTCATGATTACCGCCAAAGACACGCTATATTGTTATAGCCCCCCCCCCCCCAAAAAAAAAATCTGCTTAAAATAACTTTCGATTGTTTTATGTTTCCAGATTTTCCTACTTCGTGTCTGTCGTGGTAATTAAACTCAATTCAGGAAAGATTAATCAATTATAAATGTTTGATCAATGAAATACGAACACAAGAAATTCATTAGTAAATCTAACGTAGCCTATGATTAAGAAGGAGATAGTTTTATGAGAAACCATAGAATTAAAAGCGCTTTATTAAATTAAAATAAAATAAATACCCCTGAAGCAGCTGCTTGCCAGAGAAATTTCAGAGGAGCCTGTCAGTTTATTTTCTCAGGAGCCTTTCAGTTTTTTTGGGGGAAAACAAACCCGAACATCCATACCTTACCCGGTCTCCCAACAGCTGTTCCAGTGGGTCCCCTACCCCAACCTTCTCTGAGCCTTCGGGGTCCATGTGACCTGGCCCATGGTGTGCAAAAAAGTGCGGCTCAAAGGTAAAATAACCCAACCCAACAACTCCCAACCTTTTCTGAGCTTTTGGGATCCTTCTGACCTGACCATTTAGCCCATTGTGTGCAAAACAAGTGTCATTCGGAGATAAAACAACCCAACACAACCCTCACTCAAATGGGGCAAAAATTATTAGGATCTGAATAGAGGTGTTAGGATAGAATCACAAATTTGGAAGCAAATTACATGTGTTTTGTCTTTTTCTATTTAACTAATCTTTCTTGAACAAAAAAAAAACTTAATGTAACGTCCTCACGTCCCACGTACCTGTAGAGAGAATATGATTAGTAGGATTTTTAAAGAAACTTGGTTTATTGAGAGAGATAGGGCTAACAACATCAAACAGAGCCCTGATCGCAGGATTGGGCAAAGACCTGTTCCCCCACTGCTACAAGCCGAACTTTCTTGAACAAAAAAAAAACTTAATGTAACGTCCTCACGTCCCACGTACCTGTAGAGAGAATATGATTAGTAGGATTTTTAAAGAAACTTGGTTTATTGAGAGAGATAGGGCTAACAACATCAAACAGAGCCCTGATCGCAGGATTGGGCAAAGACCTGTTCCCCCACTGCTACAAGCCGAAGCCACCCATGCTGGTAGGAACTTCATGCACTACCATTTCGAGTAGACCTTTTCAAGAGCCATATGACCTGCCTGAGATACATTACTACAATTTAGGATTGGCGATGCCCAACTAGTTAAGTTAGAGTTCATGTATCTCTGATGGTACATGAACTCTCGCTTAGCTAGTTGGTTAGCTAGATCATGATTATCCACCAGCTGATATAAGGTATCCCATGCCTCTATTCACTTATTGATGGCAACTCACAAGCGAACAGAAAACACAGCGGAAGATTTTCCCTCAACAGAAGCCCATCAGTGCAGCAAGTCCAGAATCCATAATCAAGCTCAAAGCCATAAATCAGTCCAATCTAGTGGGTATAAATGGTCAGCACAAGAACCTTGTGAAGTTGACCACTCCTCAGTGGGGCACAAAGAAAGAAAAACGTGGCCAAAAAACTGTTTTACCTCTGAGCGCCCTTTTTTTGCACACCATGGGCTAAATGGCCAGGTCACATAGACCCCGAAGGTTCAGAGAAGGTTGGGAAAGGCGACCCACTGGAACAGCTGTTGGGAGACAGATGGTAGCCTCCCGTCAATATCATCCAGCGTCTTCTTTAACGTGCACAGGGTATGGCTGTCCCTCACACGGGGTCACGGGTTAACGTCTCATCCGATGGACGGCATCCTTTCCGAACCCATCAGTGTCCCTTACTCTCGTCAAGGCCATCCAGTGTATCCTTTAATTTTCAGAGTATTATGGCTCTCTTTATACGACGTCACGGATATGGTTTTGGAAACATTTATTTTAATTTAAAATTTGCTATAACAATATAAATTGATGTACAACCAAAAAAAGATTACTAATATTCCTCTTAAAACTACAACGTTAATATTTTCTACGTCTCGAGGAGGGTTGGGTTGTTTTACCTTTGAGAAGCAACTTCTTTCCACAAAATGGGCTAAATGACTAGGTTACAACGATCCCGAGGACTAAGAGAAAGTTTTGGGGTTGGGTTGTTTTACCTCTGAGCGGCAGTTTTTTGCACACCATGGGCTAAATGGCCAGGTCACATGGACCCCGAAGGCTCAGAGAAGGTTGGGGGAGGGGACCCACTGGAACAGCTGTTGGGAGACAGATGATAGTCTTCCGTCAAGGCCATCCAGCGTGTTCTTTAACGTGCACAGGTATGGCTCTCCTGCACACGGGCCCCCGTCTTAAAGTCCCATCCGATTGACGGCGTCCTTTCCAAGCCCATCAGTGTCCCCTACTGACCGTGGGCAGGGCGGGGAGTTTTACGGAGATAATTCGCAACGCTGACTCAGGTGGGACTCGAACCTGAGAACTACAGATTACTTGCCTGGCGCGCTACCGACTGAGCCACCCCAGCCCCAAAGTTGGGGGAGGGAACCCAATGGACAGCTGTTGGAAGGCAGATGGTAGCCTTCCGTCAAGGCTTTCCAGTGTATTCTTTAACGTGCACAGGATATGGCTATCCTTCACATGTAGTCATGGCCTTACATCTCATCGAACACACAACATGTCCAAGAAGCTCTTTGACTGCGAAAAATACCTTTTGTGCCTTTTATATTTATCAGGGACAATATATTATTATAATTTATAATTTTTTCCTTTTTTATGCAAAAAGATGAACCTAAATTATGGTTAGGTGAGAATAATTATGGTTAAGTGATGCCATCCGATTCTCCACTATACAGGATAGTACTAAATCTAAAGGAAGACACCACATGTCACTCTCGTGTGCTGAGGGGCAGGGGTGGCTCAGTCGGTAGCGCGCCAGGCTCGTAATCTGTATTTCCCAGGTTCCAGTCGCAGCTGGGTCAGAGTTGAGATTTATATCCGCAAAATTCCCCGCCATGCCCACGGTCAGTAGGGGACACCGATGGGCTTGGAAAGGCCTCCGTCCGTCGGATGGGACGTTAAGCCGTGGCTCCGTGTGCGGGAGGGCCATTCCCTGTGCACGTTAAAAAACACGCTGGATGGCCTTGACGGGAGGCTACCATCTGTCTCCCAACAGCTGTTCCAGTGGGTTCCCTCCCCCAACCTTCTCTGAACCTTCGGGGTCCATGTGACCTGGCCATTTAGCCCATGGTGTGCAAAAAAGTGCCGCTCAGAGGTAAAACAAACCAACCCAACTCTCGTGTACTGATCGACGCAAAAGGAAAACTCACATTGAAGCAGCAGAGAAGGAACCTTTCGAAAAGATCTGCATTACACAATAATTGTCTAATTCCGTCTGTGCATTCAATTCAAGAAAATAGAAACTTTTTGAATATTGAGCTGCGCCAAGAAATTATTTTGACAATAAGGATTGGTAGCGATAAATTCAGAATATTTACTGTAACTATGTAATTGAATTATGCCCAGAGTCGATCGTTTTCAAGGAGGAGTTCCAAGCTTTATTTTTTATTACATAAAAAAATTATCGCTACCATGAAATCAATTGGTTGGGACTAGTGTCCAAGAGTCCGAGCTCTCGTGGGTAAATGTATGATTGGGAGAGGGAACTCACTGGACAGCTGTTGGGAGAAGTGTGTCGGCCTCTCGTCAAGGCCATCCAGCGTGTTCTTTAATGTGCGTGGGGTGTGGCTCTCCCACACACGGAACCACGGCTTAACGTCCCATCCGACGGACGGCGACCTGTGTGCAGGGCGGGGAGTTGGCAGAGAAAAATCTCTACACTTGCACTGCTGGAACCCGAACCTGAGTATTGCAGGTTATGAGCCTGGCACGCTACCAACTGAGCCTCCCCTACCACGTAAAAATAATTTTAAAAAAGTTAAGAAAAAAAAATTAAAGAATAGAAAAAAAGGGAGTAAGAGAAGAATGTATTAAAAATAGGTAAAGAAAAGAGACTGAATAGAATAATAAGATTAAAAAAAGGAGAAAAATAAAATAGATGTTTGGGAGTTTAAAATACTTTAACAGAAGTTTACAAAGTAATTAACATGTACAGAATGAAGGAGTAAGAAAATTGATAAAATGAGAATAGAAAAAAAATAGAGGTGAACAGAATTTTAAAATGTATAATCAGAAATAAATATAATAGTTTAATAATGTGTTACATATATCGATTGAAACTCTATATTTTGTTGACATGTACAGAATAATAGAGTAAGATATATACAACAGCTGTTACTACTGCAACAGCCGTTGGGAGACAGATGGTAGCCTCCCGTTAAGGCCCAAGAAAAGCACAAAATGCACTAATGGGCACAATATGGGCTAATTTTGCACACAATGGGTTTCCCGTGAAATGGGCTTTCCGTTTCCTCTACTGACCCTGCGCAGAGAGTTTTGCGGTGATAAATTTCGACGGTGCGCAGGTGGGATTCGAACCTGGAAACTGCAGTTTACGAACCTGGCGCGCTACGACTGATTCATCCCTGCCCCGAGTGAAGTAGAAGTTACTTGTATATATTATTTAAAATGTCTGCACCTGAAGAGATGCATTCTAAATTCGAAAAATGGAACAGCGATTGTTGGATCAAACAGAAACATTCCTCATAACCAAATGCTCGACTCAAAGAAACCGTACAAAACCGAACTGGAAAAAAGAGATTCATTGTATTTTTCCAGGAAAGTGTTTTCTATAGAGCGAAATAGATTAATGTTAAATGTGAGAATGTGAAATGTGTAAATGTGAGATACCCTGCACATGTGCAACGAAATTTATTTTTGAATTAGAAATTTTATTTTACTCTCGGTGCCCTATGTCAATGTCATTAATATCTTTGTTAAACAATATAAATGTCACTTTTCAATGTCAATATTACAGTCATCGTATGTCAATGTCAAACAATACACTGAAGTGCCATTGAATTAGGGATAGCAACCTAGCAACGTGTTGGACCCCCTCAGGCTGATAACGGCCGTCACACGACGAGGCATGGACTCCACAAGCTTGCGTAAATGTTCCTCAGATATGGCGACCCATGCATCCTCCAGAGCTGTCCACAATTCTCTCAAGGTCATCGCTGATGAGACAGGGGCCCGAACACTCTGCTCGACAGTATCCCAAAGATTTTCGATGGGTTTTTAAATCTGGGCTCCTAGCTGACGAATTCATTATTTCAAAGTCAGCAGAATGCTCCTTGCAACCATGTAGTAGCCAACCTAGACCAGTGAGATGAACAGTTGTCTTGCTGGTAGATGCCATCTCTATTGGGATGCATGATGGTCATAAATGGGTGTAAACGGTCAGCCATGAGTTCTACGTACCGGGATGCATTGAGAGTCATCAGTACATGTACCAAAGGTCCCACAGACGTCCAATTGAAGACACCCCAGGCCATCACCCAGCTGGGCGGGGGTGGCTCAGTCGATAGCGGGCCAGGCTCATAATCTGTAGTTCCCAGATTCGAGTCCCAGCTGGGTCAGCGTTGAGACTTAATTCCGCAAAACTCCCGCCCTGCCCACGGTCAGTAGGGAACACTGATGGACTTGGAAATGCCGCCGTCTGTCGGATGGGATGTTTAGCCGTGTCTCGTGTGCGGGAGAGACATACCCTGTGCACATTAAAGAACACGCTGGATGGCCCTGACGGGAGGCTTACCATTTGTCTTCCAACAGCTGTTCCAGTGGGTTCCCTCCCCCAACCTTCTCAGAGCCTTCGGGGTCCTTGTGACCTGGCCATTTAGCCCATGGTGTGCAAAAAAGTGCCGCTCAGAGGTAAAATAACCCAACCATCACTGAGCCACCACCAGGTTGTGCTGTTCCAACCTGACATGATCCGTGGCTTCATGGGGTATGCGACATACGCTCAGTCTCACATCGGCGTGACAAAGTTTAAATTGGGATTCATCACTCCAGACTATCCTTTGCCAATTTTCGATTGTCCAGTTTCGATGTTCTTTAGCCCAGGCAAGGCGTTGAGCCCGCTGTTGTGCCATTACAAGTGGTACTCTGGTAGGTCGCCAGCTCCCGAAGCCGAGACGATGAAGTGAGCGTTGCACGGTCCATGCACTGACTTCCCGGCTGGAATCCACGTTTAGATGGGAAGTGATTTCAGATAATGTCTGGGCCCTATCGGTCTGTACGATGCGGGTCAGACGGCGAAGCAACGATCATTCAAGGCTCGTTGTCCTTTGCAGTTTACCGGGTGCTTGTTTTTTTGTCGGAATTTTCGTATTCCAGGAACACTCTTGAAACTGTCGTACGAGAAAATCCAAGTTCGTTGACAATTACGGAGATCGAGTGTCCCATCCGTCGGGCACCTACGATATGCCCTCTGTCAAATGCATCTAATCCCGCGCCTTTCCAATTACACTTCTCACGACGAATGCTTGGGGAAGCGAAAGCTGACAGTTATATATGACCATAGTTTCAGCCACGCATGCGCGTAAATGCGGGACTTCAGGTACTGAATTTGGATAACGTCTCCTATCCCTAATTCAATGGCACTTCAGTGTATTAACGTCACATGAAATGAAAGAAGGCTAATCATACAGCTATAATAAATGCTATAACAAATTACAAAATGTAAAATTCTGTACCTGAAGATAAGCTTTAAACTTTAAGCTTTGAGGAGCACAGTAATCATAAAATTTACTTGTACAGTCGCTCAAAAAAGTATCCGAACACTACGGTTGATTACAGAATTCAGAAATATATCTGGCAACGATTTTTTGGAAATTAGTGATCTGGCAACCTTCGTGTCACGTGATTACAGAATTCAGGAAAAATATCTGAAGCGTGTATAGCAACTGTACACGCTCCAGTTACCGTTCACAGCAAACTGGAGCGTGTGCAGCTGCTGCACACGCTCCAGTTTACTGTGAACGGTAACTGAACACGCTCAATATTTCCGTGAGTGAGCCCACACGATCTAGTATCAAAATAATATGACCACCTACAGTCGCTCAAAAAAGTATCCGAACACTACGGTTGATTACAGAATTCAGAAAAAATATCTGGCAACGATTTTTTTAGAAATTAGTGTTCTGGCAACCGTGTCACGTGACACGAAGGTTGCCAGATCACTAATTTCTAAAAAAATCGTTGCCAGATATTTTTTCTGAATTTTGTAATCAACCGTAGTGTTCGGATACTTTTTTGAGCGACAGTACAATGATCAAAAAATAATAAACAAATTAAAAAAAATTTCAAGAGTATCTAAATCTTGATTTTAAATAATATTTGGTCAGTATTCAAAGAGTTATAATAAATTCTGCAATATTTAACTGGCTGCAAAAAATTTGTGCAGTCGAATATGATTCCTCATAATTATTTAATAAAGAAGATGGTCTATGAAAATTGACGGTAGATTACGAGCCTGGACAGCTATTGGCTGAGATTATCGTATATATATTCCTCCCGTTTCTACAATCGCTCAAAAAAGTATTCTAACACTATGGTTGATTACAGAATTCAGAAAAAATATCTGGAAACGATTTTTTTAGAAATTAGTGATCTGGCAACCTCGTGTCACGTGTCTTTCGTGTCAACCATAGTGTTCGGATACTTTTTTTTAATATATATATTGCGTACGAATATATAATGCAATGAATATGGAGCGTGTGCAGTTACCGTTCACAGCAAACTGGAGCGGTTGCGGTTAATTTTCAGAGCACATTGGATCGTGTGGGCCCACTCACAGAAATATTGAGCGTGTGCAGTTACCGTTCACAGCAAACTGTTAAAATATCTGGAGCGTGTGCAGTAACTGCACACGCTCCAGATATTTTTTCTGAATTCTGTAATCACGTGACACGAAGATTGCCAGATCACTAATTTCTAAAAATATCGTTGCCAGATATTTTTTCTGAATGCTGTAATCAACCATAGTGTTCGGATACTTTTTTCAGCGACTGTAGGTGGTCATATTATTTTGATACTAGATCGTGTGGGCTCACTCACGGAAATATTGAGCGTGTGCAGTTACCGTTCACAGCAAAGTGGAGCGTGTGCAGTAGCTGCACACGCTCCAGTTTGCTGTGAACGGTGACTGGAGCGTGTACAGTTGCTGTACACGGTCCAGATATTTTTTCTGAATTCTGTAATCAACCATAGTGTTCGGATATTTATTTGAGCGACTGTACCATACATACTTCGTGTCACGTGACACGAAGGTTGCCAGATCACTAATTTCTAAAAAAACGTGATGGGCCTGGTGCGCTACCTGCTGAGCCATCCCTGCTCCTCAGAGAGTGTAGTTAAAACTTTTGGGAGCTTCGGAAACTGTGAATGGTATATTTCATCAATACTATTTAACTCAAAAAGAAATCTTTAATTTTCCTCTTCAAAAATATTCAAAATCTGCTTACTGACAGACAGACAGACAGACGAACAGACGACAAACTGAACCTCCTGGACCCATCGGACTTCCGTACCTAGGATACCTTCCCTATCTGGGTCCTACGCCGCATCTCAAACTAGCAGAATTAGCAAAGAAATATGGAGAAGTAACTTGTTTTTCTTTGAAATAAGCTAAAAATAATTGTCTTATTCGGAATAGTAATGATTAATTTTCCGCAGAATCACTAACTACAACGAGACGGGTTGGGTTGTTTTACCTCTGAGCGGCACTTTCTTGCACACCATGGGCTAAATGGCCAGGTCACATGAACCCCGAAGGCTCAAAGAAGGTTGGGGGAGGGGACCCACTGGAACAGCTGTTGGGAGACAGATGGTAGCCTCCCGTCAAGGCCATCCAGTGTGTTCTTTAACGTGCACAGGGTATGGCTCTCCCGCACACGAGGCTACGGCTTAACGTCCCATCCGACGGACGGCGGCCTTTCCAAGCCCATCGGTGTCCCTTACTGACCGTGGGCAGGGCGAGGAATTTTACGGAGATAAATCTCAACGCTGACCCAGCTGGGACTCGAACCTGGGAACTACAGATTACGAGCCTGGCGCGCTACCGACTGAGCCACCCCCGCCCCACAACGAAACGGGAGTAGGTCAGTCGGTAACGAGCCAGGCTCGTAATTTGTAGTTCCCAGGTCCGAATCTCGCTTGGGCCACAGCTAAAATTTATCTCCGACAAAAAAAAAATGTTCCCGTTCAATAGGGTACACCGATGGGCTTCGAAAGTCTGCGGTCCGTCGGATAGGACGTTAAGCCGTGTCTCGTGTGCGGGAAATTCATATCCTTGCACGTTAAAGAACACGCTGGATCAGCTTGACGGGAGGCAATCATATTTCTCTTAACACTATCCAGTGGGTCTTTGTTGTCACTGTTACACTGACAACAAAGTGCTGGAGATGAAACAGCATCCTTCAGTCACATCCTAATTCGCCTTTCATACCCCACGTGCACTTTCAAATCTCAACCTTGAACTACTTGTATCTCTGACATCACGAGCGCTTGCTCGTTCAACTCCCAGCCAATCATAGCACAGCTACTAAAATCCTCAGATGAGAAGAACTCGGGGAGCACAACACCGTGGTTAAGAGATCTGCCAAATCAGTTTGCTACGTGGATAAGCGTTGAAATATTCATTCTCAAGATGCTGGTGGAAAATCTTCTCCTTCTAGTGGATGCGGTTGGACTAACCACCTTGCTGCTGACAGTCCTAGTTGGATTAGTTATCCTCTGGTACTTTTTCCAAAATCGAAACTTACCTCCTGGACCCATCGGACTTCCGTACCTAGGATACCTTCCCTATCTGGGTCCTACGCCGCATCTCAAACTAGCAGAATTAGCAAAGAAATATGGAGATGTTATGAGTTTCACTGTTACTGGAAGGACACACATACATTTGAATGGTTTGGATGTAATAAAGGAAGCTTTAGTTACCAAAGGAGACGAATTTAACGGACGTCCGTACCTAGGATACCTTCCCTATCTGGGTCCTACGCCGCATCTCAAACTAGCAGAATTAGCAAAGAAATATGGAGATGTTATGACCTTCACTGTTACTGGAAGGACACACATACATTTGAATGGTTTGGATGTAATAAAGGAAGCTTTAGTTACCAAAGGAGACGAATTTAACGGACGTCCGTACCTAGGATACCTTCCCTATCTGGGTCCTACGCTGCATCTCAAACTAGCAGAATTAGCAAAGAAATATGGAGATGTTATAACCTTCACTGTTACTGGAAGGACACACATACATTTGAATGGTTTGGATGTAATAAAGGAAGCTTTAGTTACCAAAGGAGACGAATTTAACGGACGTCCGCAAGAATTTTCCATGATTAACTGGTTTGATGATGGAATGGGTGAGTCAGTAATAACTTAACTACAATTGTTTCAGTTTTGGGACATTCCTTAAAATATAGTTCCCGTGAATTTAGTGCTACAGTAAACATTCGATTATTAATTAATTATTATTATTAAACGTGAGATTTTGCTACAATTTTGTCATTGGTGAGAATGACGACACAGATAAAATATTGGGTTTTTTTAACCGATGGGCTTCAGGCCTCCGACCGTCAAATGGGACGTAAAGCCGTTGCCCCGTGAGCAGGAGAGCCATACATTATGCGTGTTAAAGGACACGCTGGATGGTATTGACAAGATCTCATCTGTCTGCTTCCAGCTGTCCTGTGGATCGTTTTCCTCCAACCTAGTCTGAGCCTTTGGGTCCTTGTGACCACATTTAGCCCATTTCGTGCACAAAAATGCAGCTCAGAGGTCAAACAATCCAACAGACAACACTGTAATGATATTCAGATGCTTTATTTGGTGAGTACTTACATAGCTGCATGCAGGAACTTTACATTTATCATTATTTATGACGTGTCTTACCGTTGATTTTTTTTATTTTCATCTCAGTGCATGGCAGATAATTAAGTGTTTACTGTAGTCCAGGAAGCCGTCTTGTGGCCGAGTGGTTAACGCGCTTGGCTACTGATCTAAAGACCTGGGTTCGAGTCACAGGTTTTAATGTTAGTCCAGGAAGCCGTCCCGTGGCCGAGTGGTTCTGTAGTCTAGGAAGCCGTCCCGTGGCAAAGTGGTTAGCGCTCTTGGCTACTGATCTACGGGACATGGGTTAGAGCCACAGGTTTATACTGTTAGTCCAGGAAGCCGTCCCGTGGCCGAGTGGTTAGCGCGCTTCGCTACTGATCTAAGGGACCTGGGTTCGAGTCACAGGTTTTAATGTTAGTCCAGGAAGCCGTCCCGTGGCCGAGTGGTTCTGTAGTCCAGGACGCCCTCCAGTGGCCGAGTGGTTAACGCGCTTTGCTACTGATCTACGGGACATGGGTTCGAGTCACAGGTTTATACTGTTAGTCCAGGAAGCCGTCCTGTGGCCGAGTGGTTAGCGCGCTTGGCTACTGATCAACGGGACATGGGTTCGAGCCACAAGTTTATACTGTTAGTCCAGGAAGCCGTCCCGTGGCTGAGTGGTTAGCGCGCTTAGCTACTAATCTAAGAGACATGGGTTCGAGCCAGAGGTTTATACTGTTAGTCCAGGAAGCTTTTAATGGCCACAGGTTTTAATGTTAGTCCAGGAAGCCATCCTGTGGCCGAGTGGTTAGCGCGCTTGGCTACTGATCTAAGGGACCTGGGTTCGAGTCACAGGTAAGGCATGGATGTACGTGTTGTTTTCTACTGAGGTCCTGCCATCTTCTCAGATCTACTGTGGCATATAAACTAACAGGCTCCTGTCAGATCTCTGTGGCAAGCAGCTGCTTGAGGGGGGGGGGGGGTGATAGTCCAGGAATCAGTCTTTGTTCAGATGAACACATAACTGACCTATCTTGAACCGGTTTTCTCGTTTAAAAGCTTGTTTTCCTCTGAGCTGCGCTTTTGCTAACACAATGGTCTAAATGGACAAGGTCACGAGGATCCCCAAAAAAATGAAATCCATGTCATATTTTTTTCAGAGGTCTATTCACTCATCACTGGGGATATTTCGGCGATATTAGATCTACTTATATTAAGTAAATGTTTTTTTTCAACTGATTACAGACAGAAATGAAAGTGAAATTTAAAACTTCTTTGCCAAATAATTAATGAAAAGAATTATGGTATGTTATATGTACAACGACCATTTATTAATTGTTTTGGAGGAAAATATCGGACATTTATTGAAAAATATTTTTCTAGTCATCTTCGAAAAGGAGAAAATATTCTAAAAAAGCTCCAAAATAAAACGAACGTTATTTAAACATGAATTTTATTTAAAAGGCAAAAAAAAATATTTATAAACTTAAAAACACAGAACAAATATATCCATAAATTAACTTTTAATCTGTCAACTGTTCATACTTATTGCAATAATTATTTAGAAATTTATTACAATAAAAAACCTTAGCATTTATCAATATTATAGTTATGTCTTATTAATTCCTCACTCACATCAACACAAATAAGAAAATTGGTCAAAAGTAGCAAGACAGAACGATTTTCACGGGTATCAAAAAATATAGGTCTTTTAAAGGACATAACAAAAAATAGAGGATATAAAAGTGTTTATGGATTTTTTTATGAATAAATAGGACAGTGCCCTAAAATATAGGACGAATGGTTCTCTAAGTTATATGCCAAATTAATCATCATTTAATTCTGGATTTTATGAAAATATAATGTTTAACAAAAATGACGCCTAATTTTAATGCGTTTTTTTTTTCAGAGTCGTGTAATAAAAAAAGCATCGGGGAATGCAAATAAAAATTTATTTTAAAAACCCAACAGACGAAAATAATTATAATGCATGTGAAGAAAAAGGCAATTTACTTCAGAATAACAGAAAAAAAATCGCTCTTTTCCATTATTTTGTATTTAAATGAAATGATGAATACTAAAAGTCTGTTTCATATTTATTGTATCTACGTTGTCATTCATTCTGGCTTTTTCAAGGTTTAAAGTCCTCGAAAAATGTTATTTTGGGGGTCGGTTGGAGTCCTGCCCCAAGTGATCAGTCCTAATAGGGGAAAGAAGTCTACTGAAAAGCTGTTAAGAAACAGATGGAAAACACCATTTAAGACCATCCAGTGTGTTCGTTAACATCCACAAGGTATGGATCCCCTACACACGTGGCAGCGTCTTAACTTTCCACCTGACCGATGATAGGCTCTCCATGCCTCTTCATATTCCCTTTCACATCGAGGGCACAGTGGCAATCAGTGAAGAAAATCTGAATCCTGGCACAATGTGGACTCGAACCTGGAAACATTTAGGTGACGAGTTTCATATGAATTTCTGAACGAAATTCCTTTGGGCTCATTTGGTAGAGGTTGTTGTTTGGGTTATTTTACCCCTTAAGGTGATTTTACCCCTTAAGTAATCCTGCACACGGGATTCAGCTTAACATTCTATCCGACGGCCAGCGATCTTCCCAAAGTCATCGGTCATGGGAGTTTAGCAATGGTAAATGTAAAAAAATAAGCGCATCATTTTTCTGGTCTTTTTTTTAATGTTCAAATTTTATTCTTAAGATAATGAACAAGGTCACCTTGATACATAAGGTCTGGACAACAGCTCAGCAAAAGGAAGAAAATTAAATATTTATAAAAGTTAAGAGATTTGTCTAAAATCTTTCTAAAACCTATTTATTTTAAACTAAATAAAAATTAACGAAGAATAAAATAGTAAAGAATAAAATTTGAACATTAAAAAAAGAGACCAGATAAATGAAGAGCTTAATAAGATAAAAAGGTACTTTTGAAGCACAGTAAGCTAAATAGCAAGGTCACAAACACCACAAGAGCTCAGAGAGGGTTAAGGAAAGGGATACACTGGAGAGCTTGTAACGACTAAAATACAACTCTCCGGTCGAAGCTATCCAGCGTGTTTTTTTACCGTGCTCAAAGCATGGCTCTGCTGAACACGGAGCAGTGGTTCTACATCCCATCCGACGGACGGCGGCCATTCCAAGCCCATCGATGTCCTCTACTGGCCGAGGGCAGGGCGCGAGGGGCGTTGGTGGCTCAGTCGGTAGCGCGCCAGGCTCGTAATCTGTAGTTCCCAGGTTCGAGTCCCAGCTGGGTCAGCGTTGAGATTTATCTCCGCAAAATTCCCTGCCCTGCCCACGGTCAGTAGGGGACACCGATGGGCTTGGAAAGGCCGCCGTCCGTCGGACGGGACGTTAAGCCGTGGCTCCGTGTGTGGAAGTGCCATATCCTGTGCACGTTAAAGAACACGCTGGATGGCCTTGACGGGAGGCTACCATCTGTCTCCCAACAGCTGTTCCAGTGGGTCCCCTCCCCCAACCTTCTCTGAGCCTTCGGGGTCCATGTGACCTGGCCATTTAGCCCATGGTGTGCAAAAAAGCTGCTCAGAGGTAAAACAACCCAACGTAGGGCGCGGAGTTTTGCAGAGATAAATCTGAACCCTGGTCCATGTGGGACTCAAACCTGGGAACTACAGATTACGAGTCTGTTCTGTCCTTGTGCTTTCATCGGGTATTACTGTTTTGGAGGAAACACTTGCGCCCACCGTTCTGTCTTCTCAAAACATTGTTAATCTTCCATCGAAGGCCACGTGAGCCTCTTTTGCGTCTTTCCAACACATCCACCCACTTCCTCCGCTTCACCTACATCGATAAGCACCAAGGACTCCACGTTGGAGGCGGGTTACAATTGAGAAGTACGTTTCATAAGGCAACTTTGTAAAATGAGTCAAATAGCGGTATCGCATTGCACCAACTTTCGCCGCAAGGATTGTAAATCACACTTTGTACTTAATAAAGTCTGTTTAATTTAACTGGAGATCATTGAATGACTGTTTCGGTTCCACTTGGAATTCAACTTTTTCCCAAGCTAAAAGCGGTTCATTGTAAAAAAACCCTTTATCATACACCACGCCCTGGACAGCACAACAACAGAAGAATCATATTTTTTAGTAATAAGTAATGAATAAATTATTTTGCATATAGCAAATCGAATAGCAATATTACTGCATTAGCACTATTGGTCCATTGGTAAGATATATTTGCATTATACAAAGATATTTACTCAATATATGTATACTCAATAGTAGAGAATATAGTCAATACATTCTCTACTATGTCAATAGTAGAGAATCTACCATTAGTTATATAAAGGAGAATAATACATTAATATTCGGTTCGTTAAATTCGGGTGGCTCGGTATTAATGTTCTGTTCCAGAATGAAGGATTATTTAATTAGTCCTTCAGAATAAATCCAATAAGAGATTATCAGTTCATGTGTTTCAAAGAATGTTTTTAAGGGACAGCTGGTTTGGTTTGGGTTGTTTTACCTCTGAGCGGCACTTTTTGGCACACCATGGGCTAAATGGCCAGGTCACATGGATCCCGAAGGCTCAGAGAAGGTTGGGGGAGGGGACCCACTGGAACCGCTGTTGGGAGACAGATGGTAGCCTCCCGTCAAGGCTATCCAGCGTGTTCTTTAACGTGCACAGGGTATGGCTCTCCCGCACACGGGGCCACGGCTTAACGTCCCATCCGATGGACGGCGTCATTTACAAGCCCATCGGTGTCCCCTACTGACCGTGGCCAGGGAGGGGGAATTTGCGGAGAAAAGTCTCAACGCTGACCCAGCTGGGACTCGAACCTGGGAACTACAGATTACGAGCCTGGCGCGCTACCGACTGAGCCACCCCCCGCCCCAAAATAGAGAGAAGAAATATAGGAGAAGAGGAAGAGGGAAAGAATTGAGGTTGAGAAGGGAACAGCTGGGATCTAGGGGGGAAGGTAAGAAGCCATGCGCCACCTCTTTTGAAAGGAAAGCAACGGAAAGAATATATTAATCCTTGGTATAGTGCATATTTCGTAAGAGCATTTTTAAGTGACCCTAATAAACATGGGAAAAAATTATCTATATGAAGGGAAAATTATATACCGAAACTGTATATAATTCATTCGTTACTATTAATTTAGTCGCTTTGTTCCTCCTTGAAGAATTTTTTAGATTCAAATTTTGGTTGGAAGAAGCGAAACTGTGGAGAGGAACAGCATTTTAAGAAACTGAGAATTGCTCTGAGTTTACAATAACAGCATGGAAAAGTGAAGAATGGGAGGAACTGAATGATCAGAAAGAAAAGGAAAATTTGCATTAGGAGAAGGAAAGAATTTGGATGTCTGCTGGAATATGCAAAATTGATAAGAGAAATAGAAATTAGGAAAACCGACATTTTCACTGGAATATAATAAATGTATCGAATAACGAAACAAGAAACAAACTGAATGATAGGGTTGAGTTGTTTTACCTCTGAGCGGCACTTTTTTGCACACCATGTGCTAAATGGCCAGGTCACATGGACCCCGAAGGCTCAGAGAAGGTTGGGGGAGGGGACCCACTGGAACAGCTGTTGGGAGACAGATGGTAGCCTCCCGTCAGGGCCATCCAGCGTGTTCTTTAACGTGCACATGGTATGGCTCTCCCGCACACGGGCCACGGCTTAACGTCCCATTCGACGGACGGCGGCCTTTCCAAGCCCATTGGTGTCGCCTACTGTCCGTGGGCAGGGCGGAGAATTTTGCGGAGATAAATCTCAACGCTGACCTAGCTGGGACTCGAACCTGCGAACTACAGATTACGAGCCTGGCGCGCTACCGACTGAGCCACCCCCGCTCCCAGGGACAGCTGGCAGAGATAATTATGTTTTGCTGAGGCACGTCTCGCTGATCACTAGAGTTGCGAACTATTAATTTTTTTTACTATCGATAGTCATCGATTTTTCGGAAAACAATCGATACATCGATTGCACTATCTGTAGTTGTTTTATAGTGTTGCCAACTTATAAAAATAAACTTTTTTGTGAAGTTTAACTGATTTTAAAAATATTATAAAAAAATGATTTTCGGTTGAATAAGTACTAATAAAAAAACTCTTCGTGTTTGCCAACATTTATATTAATTTATATTTCCACCTTTTGATGTCGAAAATTTTACAAAGCGGAACAATTTTAAATAAATATAAAGTTTCATCGAGAAACTTATTATTCAAGTGTTAAAGTGTGGTAGTTAAAAAGTTTACATTGACAGTTGCCACTTGCTGTTTCCCTAATTGGGAAACTGTAGTAAATATTCTAAATGATACTACAATAAGTACCATTTAGACCTGACCTTGGACAGGCTGTCTACACCAAGCAGCCAACAAACTCACAAGTGTTTCGAGCTCAATAATTATCAAATTAGCTCTACTGAATTTGAGCCCAAATTCAGTAGAGCCATACCATGCGGAAATGATTGTGTCACACAGTTGCTGCAAATTGGACGGCAGCACAGTCTCCCTGCAAAGAGCCGTTAACACCTCATCCAAAAGATGCTGGATAGGGTTTAGATCTGGGGATTGTGCAGGCCAATGAAGCAAAAAAAAAAAGAATCGTTGGCATGTTCCTGGAACCATTTGGTGATAATATGTGCCTTGTGAGCAGGTGCATTATCATGCTCAACATGTCCAACATAATGAGGATAATGCATTGACTTATATATTCGTAAGATGATTAAATGTATTAAATTACATATTATTTTTAAAACTTCTGAAAAATTGCTCAAAATAAACATACAATGGCTTTTCCAGTTTTCGTAAAATGCACTCCTGAACGGGATAAAATTCTCATTGAATAACTTTACGCTAAGCTACCACTGTAGGCAAATAGCCATGAACTTTAGACAGGTTGAAACACTAATTAAATCACATTAAATAATTTAAGAGTAAGACAAATTATAGTTGCGGCGTGCTAAAACGATTGCACTTCGCATGCACAGATCGCGCCTTACAGTGGTTTTTGTGTCTGCACACCAATTTGCCACATTCGGCTTCGGCAAAAACCGCAGAGCGGCGCCACTTACGCTTGTGCGGAGCTGGACTTCTTCTCCTTAGACCTTCGTTGATCCTGGCCTCCTATGACAAAGGAGACCGATACATGCCTCAGAAGGCCCGCCATGGCTGATCTGAAAACTAAGAAGAAAAATTAATCAAATCAACATCAAACTCATCATCATCCTCAAGCAGCCATGGGTTACGGAGGTCCAGCCAGACCTCGCATATTTGTCCTGAGCTACACCTGCTGCATCTGGCCACTGCACACGAATTCTAACAAGGTCCGATTTGACATTGTCTGCTAACCACATCCCAGGTCACCCCTTCTTTCTGAGGACTTTAGGCACACTATTATTAACCCTATTCGCTAATCTATAATTATCGCTAATCTATAATACGGGAAACATAGTAAAAAAAAAAATTGCGCAATTGATGCGATAAAAAAGTGGAAATGTTGAAAATCTCGTTTGCTTAGAGCGGTCAAAATCTTTGCATTATTATTACAATGCAGTTATTGCCATCGGGGTTTTTCTCTCCAAAAAGTGTTCCTCACATTAATCACTTTTCCTTTGCCTATCCAGGTATCACCCAGACGGAAGGCCAAGTATGGCGAGAGCAAAGGAGATTCTTCCTGCAAAGAGCCAAAGATTTCGGTTACGGCAAGATAAGCCTCGAAGGTCACATCCAAGAGATCATCCAGATGTTCCTCAGCTACGTGGAGAGATCGAAAGGAGAGCCATATGACATCCACATCCCTTTGTCCAATAGCACTAGCAACGTCATTTGTCAGATTCTGTTCAACAAACAGTTTGACTTTGGCGACCAAGATTTTAAACTGATTGCCAACAACTTACGCACTATGGTGGAGTACTTTTTGGGTTCCCGCGTTTTCATCATTGGACCACTAACAAAGTAAGTCCTCTAAGCAATGTTTCAAATTCTCATATCCCTCGGGACAGGGATTAATTCATTCCGTAGTGTGCAGGCTCGTAATTATACGATTCGCTTGTTCGAGTCCTGTGCCAGCGTTGAGATTTTTCTCCGCTAATCCTCCTCCCCCCCTCCTTGCCCTCGGTCAGAAAGGGAACACTGGTGGATTTTGATAGGCCGTTGTTTTTCGGATGGCTCCTTGGGTTGGGTTGTTTTACCTCTGAGCGGCAATGTTTTGCCCACCATGGGCTAAATGGCCAGGTCACATGGACCCCGAAGGCTCAGAGAAGGTTGGGGGAGGGTACCCACTGGAACAGCTGTTAGGAAACAGATGGTAGCCTCCCATCAAGGCCATCCAGTGTTTTCTTTAACGTGCACAGGGTATGACTCTCCCGCACACTGCGCCACGGCTTAACGTCCCATCCGACGGACGGCGGCCTTTCCAAGCCCATCGGTGTCCCCTACTGACCGTGGGCAGGGCGGGGAATTTTGCGGAGATAAATCTCAACTCTGACTCAGCTGGGACTCGAACCTGGGAACTACAGATTACGAGCCAGGCGCGCTACCGACTGAGCCCCCCCGCCCCAATGATGGCTCCTTGTGCAGAGAGCCATATATATATATTGCATCTTAAAAAACACAACACAACATATTACATATACAATGGATACCCTCACACATTAATATAAAATACAATGACATGGCAGACACTTTAGCAAAAAATGCAAAAAACCTGAACCATTCTATGAATTCCCCATATCATTTTATCCTACATAAAGAGTTAAATAAAAAACACATGAACAGTACACTTCAAAATTGGTATTCCACATATGCAAGTCACATACACAGATACTTAATTTCACATAAAATTAATAAATTCAACAATTATGAATTACAAAAAAGGAAATTAGCATAACATTAGGAATCAAAGCCAACCTAGCACTAGCAAATACCTTGCTCTACAAAATGAATAAAATAAATTCACCAAATTGCCTAAAATGTAATGAACCACAAACAACAGAACACATAATTTTTCAATGTAGAGAATTTACAGACGAAAGAAATAAATACTCCAAAAACTCAGAAAACATAAAACTAATCAATTTAACTTTCATTCAATCCTTGAGCCAAAAGAGAAAGCCCTTAAACCCATATACTATAATCTACTAATTAATTTTCTAAAGAACATAGACTGTTTAAATTCCTTATAAAAATTAAACAAAATTAATTTAAATATTAATATAAAAAATATGAAATGAAAACTCTCAAAAGTGCCTGAGGAAACCGAGAGTTGACCTTGAAAGAATATTCAATTGTTGATGTGTGATATGAATATATATATATGGATGGCTTGACATGTGACTTCCATCTGTCACTTAAAATTTGCCTAATGTATCCCCTCCCCTAAACTTCTCTGAGCTCTTGGGAGTCTTGTGACCTGTCTATTCAGCCCATAGTGTATAAAAGAGTATCGCTTAGAAGTTAGACAACAAAACCTATTAAGCTCGCAACCTCAGTATGTATGAACGCAAACAAATGATACACATAAGATATGAGTGTAATTTGTGTATCTCTAATTTTTAGGGTATTCCAAACTTTAAATGAATCTGGCAACCTTCCTGTCACGTGACAAGAAGGTTGCCAGATCACTAATTTGTAAAAAAATCGGTGCCAGATATTTTTTCTGAATTCTGTAGTCAACCATAGTGTTCGGATACTTTTTTGAGCGACTGTAGGTGGTCATATTGTTTTGATACTAGATCGTGTGGGCTCACTCACGGAAATATTGAGAGTGTGCAGTTACCGTTCACAGCAAACTGGAGCGTGTGCAGTAACTGCACACGCTCCAGTTTGCTGTGAACGGTAACTGGAGCGTGTACAGTTGCTGTACACGCTCCAGATATTTTTCCTGAATTCTGTAATCACGTGACACGAAGATTGCCAGATCACTAATTTCTAAGAAAATCGTTGCCAGATATTTTTTCTGAATTCTGTAATCAACCATAGTGTTCGGATACTTTTCTTGAGCGACTGTACAGGTAAATGTGTAACGGATTTTGCTATATTATTCGAATGCAACGGCTGAAAGTAGCAAGTGCATATCAAATGAAAGCTTCTGACGTGGGGAGTGTTTTAGGCTATAAAACGTTACCCCCCAGTGCGTTCGTCGCCTCCAAAATTGGTGAAATGTGAAAATCGTTCTTCTACTGTATCTTCCGAACGCAAGGTTCCCAGGTTCGAGTCCCAGCTGGGTCAGCGTTGAGATTTATCTCCACAAAATTTCCCGCCCTGCCCATGGTAAGTATGGGACACCGATGGGCGTGGAAATGCGCCGTCCGTCGGATGGGACGTTCAGCCGTGGCCCCGTGTGAGGGAAAGCCATACCCTGTGCACGTTAAAGAACACGCTGGATGGCCTTGACGGGAGGCTTACCATTTGTTTCCCAACAGCTGTTCCAGTGGGTCCCCTCCCCCAACCTTCTCTGAGCCTTCGGGGTCCATGTGACCTGGACATTTAGCCCATGGTGTGCAAAAAAGTGCCGCTCAGAGGTAAAACAACCCAACCCAATCCGAACGTAAGGGCTACAGTTACGATTTAGGTAGATAACAAATGAAAGTTCCTCCTCACGTGGGGGCTCTCATAGGCTGCTTCAAATTTTGCAGCCTAGCCTTCTTCACCCAAAAAAGGGACGGAAATTTCTAGGACCCCCCAAAGTGTTTTATCTTATGTTAAAACTTGTGACGTCTACAATGTCGTAGGTTATCTCAAATAACTCACCATTTTTCTAAGGCCTTCAGATGGTACTGTTTATAACTCTATTCTCTAATCTGTAGTTATGCATACGAGCAACATGGCCAAACCAACGCAGTCTCTCTCTGCACAATATGCTGATCAAAAGAGGTTGACGACTGCTTCGCGAAACGACATCATTATTTTCAAGTTCAAACCACGTATTGCCCAAAATGCTGCGTAAACATTTAGAGTCAAAGGGTTGGGTTGTTGGGTTGTTTTACCTCTGAGCGGCACTTTTTTGCACACCATGAGCTAAATGGCCAGGTCACATGGACCCCGAAGGCTCAGAGAAGGTTGGGGGAGGGGACTGCTTGACGTTTGGGGGGGGAACTGCTTGACGGGAGGCTACCATCTGTCTCCCAACAGCTTTGGGAGACAGATGGTAACCTCCCGTCAAGCCATCCAGCTTGTCTTAAACGTGCACAGTGTATGGTTCTCCCGCACACGGGGCCACGGCTTAACGTCCCATCCGACGGACGGCGGCCTTTCCATAGAGTCAAAGGTATCAAATGTCTTGTTGTCTTGTTTACTAAGTATCCATGTTTCGCTACCATAATTGCTTTAGAAAGAACAAATTCAGTCTTTAGATATATACGCTGATTTCTCCACACTCTCCATAGATTCTTAAAATCCCCAGCAGAAATCCCTATTTTTCTCTTTAGTTCATGCTGCACATCATCAGTATCTGTTAAACAGATCCCAAGATAATTAAACTGAGACACTTGCTCAAGGGTGCAACCATTCATGTTAACTGAACCACAACCTGCATAACCAGTCAGGTTATGCCTTTTAGGCAGGTAACCAGGCAAATATACATAGAATAAATAGAGAGAAAACTATAGTAACGGATGACAGTTTAAGAAATGTATAAAAAAATATGGTAGGTCACTCATGATGTTCGTGGCTTATTCGTGGCTATTCATCACTCACAGACCTGCCTAACCAGGCAATCAGCGACTCGTCACTTAGTTTTCTCCCTCTTTATCATCAAACCTATTTATCATACTACCAATCTCATCAACAGCTCGAATGAAAGAGTTCATCTCATCAACATCATTTGCCAAAAGGTCTAAATCATCAGTATAATCTAAATTAGAAATTTCGTATCTCCAGACCATTTAAGGCCAAAATCTTTCCCTTGCAGTGAATTTCGCATAACACAATCAATAACCAAAGAGAAAAGGGGACAACATACACCCTTTGTCCAACACCAGAAGCAATGCTGAACCAATTGCTACAAGCCTTACCAACTTTCACACACGACTCAATTTTATTTTAGAGAGCCATCATGGTTCTAAGTTGTTAGGTATTCCATACAATCTCACAATCAACCACAAATTATGACGGTCAACTGAGTCAAAAGCTTCTTTTGAAATTTATGAAGCTAGTAATCACAGGTTTCTGAAATTTTAAACATTTCTCAAGTATCTGCCTAAGTGAAAGTATTTGATTTATACATCCCTTATCACTCCTGAATCCCTACTACCCATCATTTGAATTAAATATCGATTGTTGTGTCACAGTGGTAATGATAACTGATACTGATAACCCTACCTTATTTAGTAATTAGCAAACTTGACCACTGAGCTATCAGATGTCTGAACATACACTGCCTGGTCAAATTGTTATTAATACCCACCCAATACTTCGTCGTATGCTTCATAATACAGTTTCCAGATTTTCAATTCTCTGCTCATAGTTCTCGTTCAAATCTATTTTGAAGTAAATTGTTTTACGGAAATAAATGATCTTTGCCGACGAGTGGGATTCGAACCCACGTCTCTCCAGATACATGCTAGGGTCATCTCTCTCATTTGATGAATTGTAGAAACCCTGTTTAGCCGTTCAGTTCGTGTTAAACAACGCCTGTCCCTGTTTCTCAGAACCTTTTTCCTCCCTCATTTGCCACGATTTGCGAACGTTTTTTGAGATCATTCCCTTCTCCATACAATTGAGATATTTGTCCCGTGATTTTCCACCCAGTTACATCACCTCCATTACGGATGCTTCTACCCATCGCGCTCCAGCGATGAGCCGCCTTCGAAGTTTGATCGACCATTTTAACTACGTTGCACTTGATTTTATTTTCCACTATGTCTTTACGGCTTTTAGGACTTCGTAGTGACGTAGAACACTAACGTCATTAAGAAATTTTTCATGCATTGGGATATTTCATGGTAGGTCACTCATGACGCACCGTTCATAATAATATGACTAGAGAGTGAAGTTTGTGCATTAATATTAAATGGTTGATTAGCGCATGCCATTTTTTATTGCATTAAGAAAGAAAGTCGCATCAATCAGAAAAAGAAAATCAAAGTCTGATCAAAGGGACTTGGTCCAAGTGATATGCGATCTTGGCTCTGATCAAAGGGACCTGAATCCAAGTGATTAGCGATCTTGGCTACTGATCAAAGGGACTTGAATCCAAGTGATTAGCGATCTTGGCTACTGATAAAAGAGACCTGAATCCTAGTGATTAGCGCTCTTGGCTACTGATCAAAGGGACCTAGATCCAGGTGGTTAGTGCTCTTGGCTACTGATCAAAGGGACCTGATCCAAGTGATTAGCACTCTTGGCTACTGATCTAAGGGACCTGAATCCAAGTGGTTAACGCTCTTGGTTACTGATCAAAGGGACCTGCATCCAAGTGGTTAGCGCTCTTGGCTACTGATCAAAGGGACCTGCATCCAAGTGGTTAGCGCTCTTGGCTACTGATCAAAGGGACTTGGTCCAAGTGATATGCGACCTTGGCTACTGATCAAAGGGACCTGAATCCAAGTGGTTAGCGCTCTTGGCTACTGATCAAAGGGACCTGAATCCAAGTGATTACCGCTCTTGGCTACTGATCAAAAGGACCTGGATCCAAGTGGTTAGCGCTCTTGGCTACTGATCAAAGGGACCTGCATTCAAGTGGTTATCGCTCTTGGCTACTGATCAAAGGGACCTGAATCCAAGTGGTTAGCGCTTTTGGCTACCGATCAAAGGGACCTGCATCCAAGTGGTTAGCGCTCTTGGCTACTGATAAAAGAGACCTGAATCCAAGTGATTAGCGCTCTTGGCTACTGATCAAAGGGTCCTGAATCCAAGTGATTAGCGCTCTTGGCTGCTGATCAAAGGGACCTGTATCCAATTGGTTAGCGCTCTTGGTTACTGATCAAAGGGACCTGCATCCAAGTGATTAGCGCTCTTGGTTACTGATCAAAGGGACCTGGATCCAAGTGGTTAGCGCTCTTGGCTACTGATCAAAGGGACCTGAATCCAAGTGGTTAGCGCTCTTGGCAACCTATAAAAGGGACCTGGTCCAAGTCATATGAGATCTTGGCTACTGATCAAAGGGACCTGAATCCAAGTGATTAGCGATCTTGGCTACTGATAAAAGAGACCTGAATCCAAGTGATTAGCGCTCTTGGCTACTGATCAAAGGGACCTGAATTCAAGTGATTAGCGATCTTGGCTACTGATCAAAGGGACCTGAATCCAAGTGATTAGCGATCTTGGCTACTGATCAAAGGGACCTGAATCCAAGTGATTAGCGATCTTGGCTACTGATAAAAGGGACCTGAATCCTAGTGATTAGCGCTCTTGGCTACTGATCAAAGGGACCTGAATCCAAGTAATTAGCGCTCTTGGCTGCTGATCAAAGCGACCTGCAACCAAGTGATTAGCGCTCTTGGCTACTGATCAAAGGGACCTGGATCCAAGTATTTAGCGCTCTTGGCTGCTGATCAAAGCGACCTGCATCCAAGTGATTAGCGCTCTTGGATACTGATCAAAGGGACCTGGATCCAAGTGGTTAGCGCTCTTGGCTACTGATCAAAGGGACCTGGATCCAAGTGGTTAGCGCTCTTGACTACTGATCAAAGGGACCTGCATTCAAGTGGTTATCGCTCTTGGCTACCGATCAAAGGGACCTGAATCCAAGTGGTTAGAGCTCTTGGCTACCGATCAAAGGGACCTGCATCCAAATGGTTAGCGCTCTTGGCTACTGATCAAAGGGTCCTGAATCCAAGTGATTAGCGCTCTTGGCTGCTGATCAAAGGGACCTGTATCCAATTGGTTAGCGCTCTTGGTTACTGATCAAAGGGACCTGCATCCAAGTGATTAGCGCTCTTGGCTACTGATCAAAGGGACCTGATCCAAGTGATTAGAACTCTTGGCTACTGATCAAAGGGACCTGAATCCAAGTGGTTAGCGCTCTTGGCTTCTGATCAAAGGGACCTGGTCAAAGTGATATGCGATCTTGGCTACTGATCAAAGGGACTTGATCCAAGTGATTAGCACTCTTGGCTACTGATCAAAGGGACCTGATCCAAGTGATTAGCACTCTTGGCTACTGATCAAAGGGACCTGAATCCAAGTGGTTAGCGCTCTTGGCTTCTCATCAAAGGGACCTGGTCCAAGTGATATGCGATCTTGGCTACTGATCAAAGGGACCTAGATCGAAGTGGTTAGTGCTCTTGGCTACTGATCAAAGGGACCTGATCCAAGTGATTAGCACTCTTGGATACTGATCAAAGGGACCTGATCCAAGTGATTAGCACTTTTGGCTACTGATCAAAGGGACCTGAATCCAAGTGGTTAGCGCTCTTGGCTTCTGATCAAAGGGACCTGGTCCAAGTGATATGCGATCTTGGCTACTGATCAAAGGGACCTAGATCCAAGTGGTTAGTGCTCTTGGCTACTGATCAAAGGGACCTGATCCAAGTGATTAGCACTCTTGGCTACTGATCAAAGGGACCTGAATCCAAGTGGTTAGCGCTCTTGGCTTCTGATCAAAGGGACCTGGTCCAAGTGATATGCGACCTTGGCTACTGATCAAAGGGACCTAGATCCAAGTGGTTAGTGCTCTTGGCTACTGATCAAAGGGACCTGATCCAAGTGATTAGCACTCTTGGCTACTGATCAAAGGGACCTGAATACAAGTGGTTAGCGCTCTTGGCTTCTGATCAAAGGGACCTGGTCCAAGTGATATGCGATCTTGGCTACTGATCAAAGGGACCTGATCCAAGTGGTTAGCGCTCTTGGCTACTGATAAAAGAGACCTAGATAAAAGTGGTTAGTGCTCTTGGCTACTGATCAAAGGGACCTGATCCAAGTGATTAGCACTCTTGGCTACTGATCAAAGTGACCTGAATACAAGTGGTTAGCGCTCTTGGCTTCTGATCAAAGGGACCTGGTCCAAGTGATATGAGATCTTGGCTACTGATCAAAGGGACCTGAATCCAAGTGATTAGCGATCTTGGCTACTGATAAAAGAGACCTAGATCCAAGTGGTTAGTGCTCTTGGCTACTGATCAAAGGGACCTGATCCAAGTGATTAGCACTCTTGGCTACTGATCAAAGGGACCTGAATACAAGTGGTTAGCGCTCTTGGCTTCTGATCAAAGGGACCTGGTCCAAGTGATATGCGATCTTGGCTACTGATCAAAGGGACCTGATCCAAGTGGTTAGCGCTCTTGGCTACTGATCAAAGGGACCTGAATCCAAGTGGTTAGCGTTCTTGGCTACTGATCAAAGGGACCTGAATCAAGTGGTTAGCGCTCTTGGCTACTGATCAAAGGGACCTGAATCCAAGTGGTTAGCGCTCTTGGCTTCTGATCAAAGGGACCTGGTCCAAGTGATATGCGATCTTGGCTACTGATCAAAGGGACCTGAATTCAAGTGGTTAGCGCTCTTGGCTACTGATCAAAGGGACCTGGTCCAGGTCATATGCGATCTTGGCTACTGATCAAAGGGACCTGAATCCAAGTGATTAATGCTCTTGGCTACTGATCAAAGGGACCTGAATCCAAGTGGTTAGCGTTCTTGGCTACTGATCAAAGGGACCTGCATCAAAGTGGTTAGCTCACTTGGCTACTGATCAAAGGGACTTGGTCCAAGTGATATGCGATCTTGGCTACTGATCAAAGAGACCTGAATCCAAGTGATTAGCGATCTTGGCTACTGATCAAAGGGACCTGAATCCAAGTGATTAGCGATCTTGGCTACTGATAAAAGGGACCTGAATCCTAGAGATTAGCGCTCTTGGCTACTGATCAAAGGGACCTGAATCCAAGTAATTAGCGCTCTTGGCTGCTGATCAAAGCGACCTGCATCCAAGTGATTAGCGCTCTTGGCTACTGATCAAAGGGACCTGGATCCAAGTGGTTAGCGCTCTTGGCTACTGATCTAAGGGAGCTGGATCCAGGTGGTTAGCGCTCTTGGCTACTGATCAAAAGGACCTGGATCCAAGTGGTTAGCGCTTTTGGCTACTGATCAAAGGGACCTGGATCCAAGTGGTTAGCGCTCTTGACTACTGATCAAAGGGACATGCATTCAAGTGGTTATCGCTCTTGGCTACTGGTCAAAGGGACCTGAATCCAAGTGGTTACCGCTCTTGGCTACCGATCAAAGGGACCTGCATCCAAGTGGTTAGCGCTCTTGGCTACTGATCAAAGGGTCCTGAATCCAAGTGATTAGCGCTCTTGGCTGCTGATCAAAGGGACCTGTATCCAATTGGTTTGCGCTCTTGGTTACTGATCAAAGGGACCTGCATCCAAGTGATTAGCGCTCTTGGCTACTGATCAAAGGGACCTGGATCCAAGTGGTTAGCGCTCTTGGCTACTGATCAAAGGGACCTGAATCCAAGTGGTTAGCGCTCTTGGCAACCTATAAAAGGGACCTGGTCCAAGTCATATGAGATCTTGGCTACTGATCAAAGGGACCTGAATCCAAGTGATTAGCGATCTTGGCTACTGATAAAAGAGACCTGAATCCAAGTGATTAGCGCTCTTGGCTACTGATCAAAGGGACCTGAATTCAAGTGATTAGCGATCTTGGCTACTGATCAAAGGGACCTGAATCCAAGTGATTAGCGATCTTGGCTACTGATCAAAGGGACCTGAATCCAAGTGATTAGCGATCTTGGCTACTGATAAAAGGGACCTGAATCCTAGTGATTAGCGCTCTTGGCTACTGATCAAAGGGACCTGAATCCAAGTAATTAGCGCTCTTGGCTGCTGATCAAAGCGACCTGCAACCAAGTGATTAGCGCTCTTGGCTACTGATCAAAGGGACCTGGATCCAAGTATTTAGTGCTCTTGGCTGCTGATCAAAGCGGCCTGCATCCAAGTGATTAGCGCTCTTGGCTACTGATCAAAGGGACCTGGATCCAAGTGGTTAGCGCTCTTGGCTACTGATCAAAGGGACCTGGATCCAAGTGGTTAGCGCTCTTGACTACTGATCAAAGGGACCTGCATTCAAGTGGTTATCGCTCTTGGCTACCGATCAAAGGGACCTGAATCCAAGTGGTTAGCGCTCTTGGCTACCGATCAAAGGGACCTGCATCCAAGTGGTTAGCGCTCTTGGCTACTGATCAAAGGTCCTGAATCCAAGTGATTAGCGCTCTTGGCTGCTGATCAAAGGGACCTGTATCCAATTGGTTAGCGCTCTTGGTTACTGATCAAAGGGACCTGCATCCAAGTGATTAGCGCTCTTGGCTACTGATCAAAGGGACCTGGATCCAAGTGGTTAGCGCTCTTGGCTACTGATCAAAGGGACCTGAATCCAAGTGGTTAGCGCTCTTGGCAACCTATAAAAGGGACCTTGTCCAAGTCATATGAGATCTTGGCTACTGATCAAAGGGACCTGAATCCAAGTGGTTACCGCTCTTGGCTACCGATCAAAGGGACCTGCATCCAAGTGGTTAGCGCTCTTGGCTACTGATCAAAGGGTCCTGAATCCAAGTGATTAGCGCTCTTGGCTGCTGATCAAAGGGACCTGTATCCAATTGGTTTGCGCTCTTGGTTACTGATCAAAGGGACCTGCATCCAAGTGATTAGCGCTCTTGGCTACTGATCAAAGGGACCTGGATCCAAGTGGTTAGCGCTCTTGGCTACTGATCAAAGGGACCTGAATCCAAGTGGTTAGCGCTCTTGGCAACCTATAAAAGGGACCTTGTCCAAGTCATATGAGATCTTGGCTACTGATCAAAGGGACCTGAATCCAAGTGGTTACCGCTCTTGGCTACCGATCAAAGGGACCTGCATCCAAGTGGTTAGCGCTCTTGGCTACTGATCAAAGGGTCCTGAATCCAAGTGATTAGCGCTCTTGGCTGCTGATCAAAGGGACCTGTATCCAATTGGTTTGCGCTCTTGGTTACTGATCAAAGGGACCTGCATCCAAGTGATTAGCGCTCTTGGCTACTGATCAAAGGGACCTGGATCCAAGTGGTTAGCGCTCTTGGCTACTGATCAAAGGGACCTGAATCCAAGTGGTTAGCGCTCTTGGCAACCTATAAAAGGGACCTGGTCCAAGTCATATGAGATCTTGGCTACTGATCAAAGGGACCTGAATCCAAGTGATTAGCGATCTTGGCTACTGATAAAAGAGACCTGAATCCAAGTGATTAGCGCTCTTGGCTACTGATCAAAGGGACCTGAATTCAAGTGATTAGCGATCTTGGCTACTGATCAAAGGGACCTGAATCCAAGTGATTAGCGATCTTGGCTACTGATCAAAGGGACCTGAATCCAAGTGATTAGCGATCTTGGCTACTGATAAAAGGGACCTGAATCCTAGTGATTAGCGCTCTTGGCTACTGATCAAAGGGACCTGAATCCAAGTAATTAGCGCTCTTGGCTGCTGATCAAAGCGACCTGCAACCAAGTGATTAGCGCTCTTGGCTACTGATCAAAGGGACCTGGATCCAAGTATTTAGTGCTCTTGGCTGCTGATCAAAGCGGCCTGCATCCAAGTGATTAGCGCTCTTGGCTACTGATCAAAGGGACCTGGATCCAAGTGGTTAGCGCTCTTGGCTACTGATCAAAGGGACCTGGATCCAAGTGGTTAGCGCTCTTGACTACTGATCAAAGGGACCTGCATTCAAGTGGTTATCGCTCTTGGCTACCGATCAAAGGGACCTGAATCCAAGTGGTTAGCGCTCTTGGCTACCGATCAAAGGGACCTGCATCCAAGTGGTTAGCGCTCTTGGCTACTGATCAAAGGTCCTGAATCCAAGTGATTAGCGCTCTTGGCTGCTGATCAAAGGGACCTGTATCCAATTGGTTAGCGCTCTTGGTTACTGATCAAAGGGACCTGCATCCAAGTGATTAGCGCTCTTGGCTACTGATCAAAGGGACCTGGATCCAAGTGGTTAGCGCTCTTGGCTACTGATCAAAGGGACCTGAATCCAAGTGGTTAGCGCTCTTGGCAACCTATAAAAGGGACCTTGTCCAAGTCATATGAGATCTTGGCTACTGATCAAAGGGACCTGAATCCAAGTGATTAGCGATCTTGGCTACTGATAAAAGAGACCTGAATCCAAGTGATTAGCGCTCTTGGCTACTGATCAAAGGGACCTGAATCCAAGTGGTTAGCGCTCTTGGCTACTGATCAAAGGGACCTGCATCGAAGTGGTTAGCGCTGTTGGCTACTGATCAAAGGGACCTGAATCCAAATGGTTAGCGCTCTTGGCTACTGATCAAAAGGACCTGGATCCAAGTGGTTAGCGCTCTTGGCTACTGATCAAAAGGACCTGGATCCAAGTGGTTAGCGCTCTTGGCTACTGATCAAAAGGACCTAGATCCAAGTGGTTAGCGCTCTTGGCTACTGATCAAAACGATCTGAATCCATGTGGTTAGCGCTGTTGCCAACTCATCAAAGGGTCTTGATCCAAGTGGATAGCGCTCTTGGCTATTGATCAAAGGGACCTGATCCAAGTTGATATCGTTCTTGGCTACTGATCAGAGGGACCTGGTTCGAGCCCTGGATAGGGCATAGATGTTTATCTTTCTGTTGAAATGTCTCCTTCCTCACAGATTAGATTAAAATATGGTGGAAATATTAGATGCCCATCAACTTTGAGCTTCCTCCTATCGGAAACTTTTCTCACAGTTCTTCTCTATGCAGTGTTACGCTGGAAGTCTCCTGTATGACCTTTGGAGCAAGCTGATACTTGAAGGATAAAAAATATTATCGCAGATAGAATAGAGTGATTTCTATATGATATCGAAATTAAAATGGTCACTCTTTTACAGCCTTACGAAGGCGAGGGTTTGTTCAGTCGATAGAGTGCCCAGGCTCGTAATCTGCAGTTCCCAAGTTCGAGCCCCAATTAGTGAGATTAATCTGTGCTAAATACATACCTTACCCTCAGTGAGAAGGGGGACACAGATGGGCTTGTAAAATGGAACTTAAAGCCGTGGGTCAGTGTGCACGAGAAAGCCATAACTTGTGCACCTTAAAGAATACGCTGGATCACCTTGATGGGGGTTTTCAATCTGACAGGTGTTCAGTGGATCTTCACCTACCAATATTCTCTGAATCCTTAGGCTTCTTGTGACCTGGCTATTTAGCCCAGTTGTTACATAAAAGCGCCACTCAGAGATAAAACTACTCAGCAGTCTTATAAAACTTCAATTTAATGTTAAAACTCGATCTAAGCATAAGAGAATGTTCATACAAATGTACGAAGTGTAATTTATAGGTTGAGTTGTTTTACTTCTGAGCAGCACTTTTTTGCACACAATGGGCAAAATGACCAGGTCACAAGGACACCGAAGTCTCAGAGAAGATTTGGGGAGGGGATCCAGTGGAACAGCTGTTGGGAGATGGTAGCCTCCCGTTAAGGCCATCCAGCGTGTTCTTTAACGTGCACAGGGTATGGCTCTTCCGCACACGGGACCAGGGCTTACGTCCCATTCGACGGACGGACGGCGGCTTTTCCAAGCCCATCGGTGTTCCTTACTGACTGAGGCAGGGCGGGGAGTTTTGCAGAGATAAATCTCAACGCTGACCCAGCTGGGATTCGAACCTGGGAAATGCAGATTACGTGCCTGGCGCGGTACCGACTGAACCACTCCCGCCCCATTTAATTTATGCTAAATATTTATTGTTTTATTAAAAACTTAAATCATTTCTTAGGAAAGGCAACGCCACGAGGCTTCACGATACCAGCAAGATCCGTGATCGTTCCCAATCTTTATTCTATTCACCGTGATCCCGACCTGTGGCCTGACCCCGAAAGATTCGATCCCTCGCGTTTCTTGAATCCTGATGGCAAATGCGAGAAAAGAGAAGGGCTCTATATTTTTTTCTTTAGGTAAGTTTTCATTTTCTTTACATAGAATTAATTAAAGAAAATTTCCATTTGTGATCCTTTAGGAAGAGCATGTCAGCATCAATTGAATCCACATGGCGCAAATATCCTGGATTTGCATCCCATTTGTTAGAAAGAAGAGGAGATTCAAGCTGCCGTCTGTCGAATGAGACTCTAAGCTGTGGTCGGTGTACAGGAGAGCGGTATGCTTTGCACGTTAAAGAACACACTGGATGTTCTAGACGAGAGGCTATCATCTGACTCCTAACAGATGTTCACTAGGATTCCTTACCCTAACTGACTTTGAGAATTTGGGATCTTTGTGACCATGCAGGAGGCGGGGGTGGCTCAGTCGATAGAGTGCCGAGTTCGTAATCTGCAGTTCCCAGGTTCGATTCTCACCTCGGTCAGCAGTGAGATTTATCTCCTCTAAACCCCACCCTATTCTCAGTCAGAGAGAACACCCGATGGACTTGGAAATGCCGCCGTCCGTCAGAGGGTGTGTAAAGCCATGGGCAGTGTGCAGGAAAGCCATATCTTCTGCATGTTAAACAACACGCTGCATAGCTTTGAAAGGAGGATGCCATATGTCTCTTAACATCTAACCAGTGGGTCCCCCCTCCCCCACCCCCCTCTGAATGCTCTGGATCCTTGTGACCTAGCCATTTAGCCCATTTAGTGCAAAAGAAGTGCCGCTCAAACGTAGAACACCCAACCTGGTTTGCAGTATTTGCCTATTATATTGTCAGAACATAGGAGAGTGTACAGTCGCTCAAAAAAGTATCCGAACACTAGAGTTGATTACAGAATTCAGAAAAAATATCTGGCAGCGATTTTTTTAGAAATTAGTGATCTGGCAACCTTCGTGTCACATGACACGAAGATTGCCTGATCACTACTCTGCCAGCTCCCTCAAAAATACACATTCCTTGAAACACAATCTCTTATTGGATTTATTCCGAAGGACTAATTAAATAATCCTACATTCTGGAGCCGTCCGTAAAGTTTCAACATAACATCGATTAAACGAACCGAATTTTAATGTATTATTCTACTTTATATAACGAATGGTAGTTTCTCTACTATTCACATAATAGAGAATGTATTGACTATATTCTCTATTATTGAGTATATATATTGAGTAAATAGCTTTCTATAATGCAAATATATCTTACCAATGTATCAATGGTGCTAATGCAGTAAAATGATGCATATGGTAAAAAAAACATATTTTTATTAATCATATCATCATATAAATTATGTTTTACGCGTAATATACCAACATATATTAACAAAAACAACAACATGGCATAAAAAACACGGACTTCTTGGAATTAAATGAATCATTCTTGTAAATCAATGATTCATGAATACCTCACATGGATATTGATATTTCTTTTTCCCAACAAAACATTATTAAATACAGACAGTAACGTGCGCCATCTACCGACCGTAACGTGCACTAAACCTCGGGAATTCTATCAACAAAATATTGCATAAAAAATAATGTTCACCATTGAAGGGAAATGAGTGTAATAAGGAAAGCTCTTAGTCCCATTCCTGACTGTTTACCTCCAGAAATCATTTTTGATGTAAACCTTTCAAAACCGTGTTTTCAAAGCGATGGTCCGCGAGCCGTCGGTTCGTGAGATCCGAGCCATCGGCCCTGATCATTGAGTTCGTGCAGATTCCACGTAGAAATTCTTTGTCTCCTTTGCTAAGTCGGTTAGCTGCCTTCTTCGTTGAATGCATCAGGATTCTGGCTGCGAAAGTTCTTTGTTGAATACATCACGATGATTGGATCATCGTGCAGTCATCATTTCAACATGATGCTGGAAATTCGGAAGTTTCTGGGGGAAGGGTGCTTCCAGGCCTCAATATCCTGGACGTCAACAACCTGTACAGTCGCGCAATAAAATATGCGAAGAATATGGTTGATTACAGAATTCAGAAAAAAAAATCTGGCAGCGATTTTTTCAGAAATTAGTACTTCGTGTCACGTGACACGAAGGTTGCCAGATCACTAATTTCTAAAAAAATCGTTGCCAGATTTTTTTTCTGAATTCTGTAATCAACCATAGTGTTCGGATACTTTTTTGAGCAACTGTACATAACTGAATAGCCTGTTGTGCGTTCGTCTGTGACTGCACTGGCATTTCGTCCAGTAACTCACCACTCATCTCTCTGTCTGCATTTCAATCAAGCCTCATCATCCATCAGATAAATTCCTCTTTTTAATATTTCTTTTCTGATTGCTTACATTTATTACATCACCATTTTCTTAATTTATCATAATTCTTTGAAATGAATGGAATCTGAATTATACACACACATCTGTAATCAGAGCTGGTTCTTGGGGCGAGTGAGGCACTGGAATCGGCGGGAAAAATTTTTTTTTGGGGGGGGGTGAAAATGAATAAATTCAAATATACAAAACTATGCCACAAATTTACTATCATTTCGCAATATTTAGGTTTCTCCATATGAATCAAAGACCTGAAAATACTCATATCGCCTCTGGTGAATATGGTTGGTTGGTTGTTTTACCTCTGAGCGGCACTTTTTTGCACACCATCTGCTAAATGGCCAGATCACAAGGACTCCGAAGGCTCAGAGAAGATTGGGGGATGGGACCCACTGGAACGGCTGTTGGGAAACAGATGGTAGCCTCCCGTCCAGGCCATCCAGCGTGTCAGGATATGGCTCTCCCGAACACGGGGCCACGGTTTAACGTTTCATCCCACGAACGACGGCTTTTCCAAGCCCATCGGTGTCCCCTACTGACAGTGGGCAGCGCGGGGAATTTTGCGGAGATAAATCTCAACCCTGACCCAACTGGGACTCGAACCTGGAAACTGCAGATTGCGAGTCTGACGAGCTCACCGGTTAAGCCACCCCCGCCCTGGGGAATATGGGAATCTTATTTTCAAAGAGAATGAACTTTTTCCTTTTCCTGCTTTTTCACTCCTTAAAAATTTTAATTAGAATTAATGGATGATGTGAAAAATGCAAATAGTTTACTTTATTAGTAATTTTTCAACATTAAAAGTATTTGTCTTTTATCCCTTAAATTCAAAATGTTACTTTTCTTACACCCCTCTGAAAAAAGGACAGATTATTGCTGTCAGTGGAATATCTCTTGACACTCTACTGTCAAAATTTGAAATTTTTAGCATAAACAGATCACCAACCTACTGTCGAAATTTGAAATTTTTATCATAAACGGATCACCAACCTACTGTCGATATTTGAATTTTGTATCATAAACAGATCACCAACCTACTGTCGAAATTTGAAATTTGTATCATAAACAGATCACCAACCTACTGTCAGCTGTCCAGTGGGTCCCCTTCCCACACGCCACCCCCAACCTTCTCTGAGCCTTCGGGGTCCTTGTGACCTGTCCATTTACTCCACTGTGTGCAAAAAAAGTGTCATTCAGAGGTAAAACAACCCAACCTTAAACTCCCTAAGGATTAAAAAAATGCGAATTTTAATATTTCATTAGTACCAATCCAACCAAAAAAAGTTTTCCAATATCTCTTAAAAAAATTGCGTTTCCCACCCACACTGGGTCTAAGGGGTCAACTCAATGTTACCAATAAAAACTTCATGCTTTCACATTCCACCACCAAAGTTTCAAATTTCTAGTATAAATGCATCGTTTGTAATATTCGTTTAAAACATTTGAATTTTTAAAATATTCCACCGTTTGAGGGCGCAATTATCGTTTTTGGTATATTCGGAAAATGCAAATCGTAATATTTCATCAATTCCTATCCAACACCGAAAGAATTTTTAATTAATCTGTATAAACAAAAAAAGCTGACGTTGACAGACAGACTAGACGGCAAACACATTTTCTCATGTTATTTTTTGAATACGAGATAAAGAAACTATAGGGAAGATTTCTAGCAAATAATGTCTTAAAGAAGCGAAAAAATTCTAGTGTGCCACAGGCGACAAAATACCTAGAGCGGACTTTGTCACCAATTACTGTTACATCTGATTACTTGATAAATGTAAATATTTCATATTTGTAATCAAACAATAGTCTACCTCATTATTCCATTTCAATATTTTTCCTTCTTTACTTCATTTAATTTTGTTTGCTCTCGATAGACGGCGCCACAATGATCATTAAAATATATATTTAATCCACAGCCGTGATTTGAACACAGTGCAGCATGCCAAACTTCATTTTTGCTGAGTACTAACTTCAAATTAAACAATTTTTCGCTGGCCACAATAAAAAAAACTTAAAAAAGCTTAATAATATATATTTTTTTATCCGTAAAAATATATGGGATAACATTTCATTGTTTTACACTATTTGTAAATTTTTCAATAAAACCAAGGCCGGACTTACGCATAAGATAACTAAGCTACAGCTTAGGGTCTCACGATTAAGAGGTCCTCAAAAAAGTAAGTTTGAAATTTACTATGTCACGAGCATTTTAAAAAATTAATCTAATGTCCAAATACTGGTCATCATTGTGTACCAATTCTAGTATAATATTTTCACCACATTAAATTATTTTTTAAATGTTCCCTTCAATCGGTATAAATGTTACCAAAGCATATGGCCTCAAATTTGTCATAGCTTAGAGTAGGGGTTCTCAACATGGGGTACGTCGTAAAATTTTTTTGGGATACGCCGTAAGAGCTCAAAGTCGCTGGATCTAGTAACAAAGTCGCTAAGTAGCCCCAACCATTGATCAACTGCGCAAGCGTAAACAAGCGCAACCATTTCACTGATTTACCGAGTAAAATGTTTATAATTTTAAAAGATTTGTTAAATTCTTTATGTCATCTTTTGTGTTTATCGATATATATATATATAATTTATGAATAAAAAATTTAATGTGTTTATATATATGTCTTATTTTATTCCCATTGTTATACAATAACTATAGTTTTATCTACCTATACAAGGGGTACGCCAGTTACATACACATTTCCAGGGGGTACGTGAAGCATAAAAAGTTGAGAACCACTGATATATATGTTTTATTTTATTCCCAATGCTATACTATAACTATAGTATTATCTATCTATGCAAGGGGTACGCCAGCTACATACCCATTTCCAGGGGGTACGTGAAACGTAAAAGTTTGAGAACCACATATATATATGTTTTATTTTATTCCCATTATTATACTATAACTATAGTTTTATCTATCTATACAAGGGGTACGCCAGTTACATACACATTTCCAGGGGGTACGTGAAGCGTAAAAGTTTGAGAACCACTGATATATATGTTTTATTTTATTCCCATTATTATACTATAACTATAGTATTATCTATCTATACAAATTTGAGCCCTAAGCCACTGGTTCTCAACCTTTTATGCTTCACGTACCCCCTGGAAATGTGTATATAACTGGTGTACCCCTTGTATAATTAGATAAAACTATAGTTAGAGTATAACAATGAGAATAAAATAAAACATATATATCAGTGGTTCTCAATCTTTTATGCTTCACGTACCCCCTGGAAATGTGTATGTAACTGGCGTACCCCTTGTATAGATAGATAAACTATAGTTATAGTATAACAATGGGAATGAAATAAAACATAAAAATCAGTGGTTCTCAACCTTTTATGCTTCACGTACCCCCTGGAAATGTGTATGTAACTGGCGTACCCCTTGTATAGATAGATAAAACTATAGTTATAGTATAATAATGGGAATAATACAAATTTCCAGGGGGTACGTGAAGCATAAAAGTTTGAGAACCAGTGGCTTAGGGCTCAAATTTGTCATAGTAAACTATGATTAATTAATTTAATTGTTGAACGAATAAAATAAAAAATAATACAAATTACTCAGGAGGACTCAGGAGGAAGGAAGGTCAAGGAAGGAAGTGAAGGTCAAGTGAAGGACTCAGGAGGTCAAAGTCCGGCCCTCGATAAAACATTTATTTATTAACAGAATTGTTTATTAGTGTGGTAAAAGTAATTGTTTGTTTGTAACAGTTTCAAAATCCGGCCCGAAATTGCGGAAATATGTAGCAATGCATTTAAATGTCCATCAGTCAATCTTGATTTGCTACGGAATTATCGCAATATATGAATTTGCTTAAAAAAATTCTTCAGTGAGTTTTACACACCACGGGCGAAATGGCCAGGTCACATGGACCCCGAAGGCTCAGAGAAGGTCTGCGGAGGGGACCCACTGGAGCAGCTGTTGGGAGACAGATGGTAACCTCCCGCCAAGGTCATCCAGCGTGTCTGACCTGGGTTGTTTTACCTCTGAGCGGCACATTTTTTGCATACAATGGGCAGGTCACAAGGATCCAAAGGGCTCAGAAAACAACGAGAAAGGGGGACCCACGAGAAAACACTCTAAAGACAAATGGTAACTTCCCGTCAAGGCCATCCAGCTTTTTCTTCGACATGCGCAATGTATGGCCTAATGCACACTGAACCACGGCTTAACGTCGCATTCGATGAACTATGACCTTTCCAAACCAATCAGTATCTCCTTTCTCCCCGATCTTCGAACAGTTATCCAATAAATCCTCCTCCCCAATAAGCTTCAAGCCTTTGAGGTCCTCATGATTTAAATTATTGGTTCTCAAAGCGGTGCCGTGAGATTCGTCAAGTGTGCTGAGAAATTTTGGATGATATTGAGGAAATTTGTAAACCATTTTGTCGCTACTTTCTGCCAGTGAGTCTTTTTTTTCATTTGGACATATAGGACAGAGAAGAATCCCTGCTTTTGCCGGCATTTTCATACAAGGACATGCCTTACTAAGACCGAAGTCACTGCTGACCACTGCCTCAGTTAGAGCTAACACAGCACACAAAAGTTTGCCTTGCTGGAACAGTCGCTAGCTCCCTAGTCACTATGGGTTGGGTTGTTTTGCCTCTGAGCGGCATTTTTTTAACACCATGGGCTAAATGGCCAGGTCAGAGGGACCTCGAAGGCTCAGAGAAGGTTGGGGAAGGGGATCCACTGGAGCAGCTGTTGGGAGACAGATGGTAGCCTCCCGTCAATCCATCCAGTGTGTTCTTTAACGCGCACAGGGTATGGCTCTTCCGCACACGGTTCCACGGCTTAACGTCCCATCCGACGGACGGCGGCCTGTCCAAGCCCATCGGTGTCCCCTACTGACCGTGGGCAGGGCTGGGAGTTTTGCGGAGATAGCCACTATGCCAGTTAAGGATAATTGCTTTAAGCCTAATCTTCATTTAACTTTTTCCGTTTAGTCAACAATTTTTCCGTATTAAATCTTAATATCGAAACCGAAATTACTGCAAAAATGTCCATAACACCTACGACGCACGCACTAACCTCGGAAAACGTCAAAACTTGAACAGAATTGCTCTGCATTTACTCCATAGATATGGATATTACTGAAAGCCAATTGCGCATGCGCGAGTCTCCTGTAGTGTTACCAACTTAAATTTTTAGTGTGCCGTTAGTATTTACGGCGAAAAATAGTGTGCCGTGAAGAAAAAAAGTTTCAGAATCACTGATCTAACTATTTAGGGATATAAAAATACCCCCTCAAGCAGCTGCTTGACCACAGAGGTCTGACAGGAGCCTGTCAGTTTATATGCCATAGTAGTAGGTCTGAGAGGATGGCAGGACCTCAGCAGAAAAACGACACAAACATCCATGCCTTATGCGGGGCTCGAACCCAGGTCCCTTAGATCAGTAGCCAAGCGTGCTAATCACTCGGCCATGGGACGGACAAAAATTTGTCAACTGCACGCGGTGTTCCCAAGTGGTCGCCCAAGTACTGACCGCGTCCAAAGCTGCTTAACTTCGAGGGATCAAACGAGAACCGGTGCTTTCAGCTTGGTCGTAAACATTGTGATCAGTTTTACTCCCATTGTTTGTAATGAGGATAGGTGCAATGGTGGCTTTAATGTTGGTCCTATAACACAGTCTGAAGTTATTATGGCTATTTCTAAGCTTAATCTACATAAATCACCAGGAGTAGATGAAATTATTACTGAAATGCTTAGAGCTGGGAGTGTTTCCATTACCACATGGACGACTGAAATTTTGAATATTTTTTATGATAAAGGAATGATTCCTAAGGATTTTACCTGAGCTATTATTATCCCTATTTTTCAAAAAGGTGATCGCAATTCTTGTGATAACTATAGGGGTATCAGCCTTCTTTTCAGATAAAGTTATTTGCATTATTTTGCTTAATAGAATTAATAATCTAGTTGATGGAAAATTGTGTGATGAGCAGTGTGGATTCCGAAGCTGTAGGGCAGGCATGTCAAACACGCGGCCGGTCGGGAACTGTTCTGCGACCCGCCAAGATTGATAACCAATACGTTTATTTAACTTTTGACAACACTGGATTCTTTAATTAAAATTATAAGTACGTACACAGTACATGAATTAAATAAACGTATTTCAGAAAACATTTCCATTTATATATAAAGGAAACTATTGCGCATAAATGTATATGTCGGAGCCCGATCGTAGAATTGCTCATATCAATGAAATGCCCGATCATTTCATGAAATAGTGGCATTTCATGATAGGAGCAATTCTACGATCGGGCTCCGACATGTATATGTCGCAGGGAGATGATAAAAATAGGGATTTGATCAAATCCTAAGGTATATGATCAATTCACGGAAGATGTTAAAATAACAACTCTGTGGGGTGATTTCCCTGAAGAAAGTAAGTGATTTGATCAAATCCCTTAACTGTTTTAGTGAAAAGATGAAATAATATTGTTTAGATATTAAAAGTATTTATTTAATAAACCATGCATTATTAAATGTAGAATAGTTAATACAACAATAGTCATTGAAACACAAATTATTTATTCGAAACTAATTAACAAAAGAAATAGGTACTTAAGCTGATATTTTTAAGAACAGCATTATTAAATGTAGAATAGTTAATACAACAATAGTCATTGAAACACAAATTATTTCGGCTATTACGGAATTGTAATAGCCGGTCCATTGTACTTTTTTCGTTTTTTCCGAATCGCCTTTTTCACCTCTTATTATCTCCTTTCCGAATCGCCTTTTTAAGGTATTCTTAAAGTATCTCGATCAACAATACACCGCCTGGCCGAATTATTCAAAACGCCCTTCATGAGCGAAGGCCAAGTGAGAACGAATCTGTAAAGTGATGAATCTCTTGAGTATGAATCTTCGGGTCTCGTGACTCCGTGGTCCGAATTATAATGAAACGCCCCGAATGAGCGGAGGCCAAGTGAGAACGAATCCGTCAAGTGGTGAATCTCTTTAGTATGAAACTTTAGCTCACGTGACACTACTTTGGACACTAGAAAGGGTCCTTTTTTTTCCTTTCTGGGAAAAATGTTTAAGTAGTGGTGCTAATTTAAATTCTTCAATGATTGTGACAGCTTCTTCTATCCTTTCGCGAGTCCACAAAGGTTTTTCTTTTTCATGCCGCTTGTTCAAAAACGTCCTGATAGTTTCATTAAACTTTTCTTCAGATACAAATTCGGTCAGAGTTTGATTTTTTTCTATATCTGAACTCATTTTTTCTACGGTAGGTACTTGATAAAACTCGAAATATAGAAAACAATAATAAAAATGCGCGCAACCTTCCTCGCGTAATGTTTGGGCGCTGGCCGGCACGGACGCCAGAGGGGATTTGGGTTGTTTGGGTTGTTTTAAATCTGAGCGGCACTTTTTTGCACACCATGGGCTAAATGGCCAGGCCACAAGGACCCCGAAGGCTCAGAGAAGGTTGGGGGAGGGGACCCACTGGAACAGCTGTTGGGAGACAGATGGTAGCCTCCCGTCAAGGCCATCCAGCGTGTTCTTTAACGTGCACAGGGGATAGCTCTCCCACACACGGGGCCACGGCTTAACGTCCCATCCGACGGACGGCGGCCTTTCCAAGCCCATCGGTGTCCCCTACTGACCGTGGGCAGGGCGGGGAATTTTTGCGGAGATAAATCTCAACGCTGACCCAGCTGGGACTCGAACCTGGGAACTACAGATTACGAGCCTGGCGCGCTACCGACTGAGCCACCCCCGCCCCCGCCAGAGGGGAGCGGTGAGGTAAAGGGGAGTGGTAACAAGCGAAACATAGAGCTGTGCGAGTCCTGACTTGTTTATTTCATCTTTTCACTAAAATAGTTAAGGGATTTGATCAAATCACTTACTTTCTTCAGGGAAATCACCCCACAGAGTTGTTATTTTAACATCTTCCGTGAATTGATCATATACCTTAGGGATTTGATCAAATTCCTATTTTCATCATCTCCCTGCGACATATTACACATGTTTCGAGGTCATTCAAATGTACGTACTTTGCGCGTGGTAATGAATCACGAAATGCCAGTAGAGTCGGAAACTATTCGTTAGCAGTCATTGAACGAATACTGCGTTCTAGTCTAGTTTGCACATAACAATTTTCATCTGGTTTTTTTTTTGTTTTGCGGCCCGCGATTTAATATATAATACTTAATATGTGGCCCTCGGTGGTTAACGAGTTTGACATGCCTGCTGTAGGGGATATGTAGATCAGATTTTTTCACTTAGGCATATTTTTCAGAAATTTTTAGAGTTTCAGAAACCTTTGGTTACTAGCTTTGTTGATTTCAAAAAGTTTTTTTTTTTTCATATTTATGGTTAATCGTGAGATCGTATAGCATACCAGACAAGTTAGTTAATATAATGAAAGCTCTCTATAATAACACTGAGTCGTGTTTGAGAGTTGGTAAGGCTTGTAGCAATTGATTTAGCATTACTTCTGGTGTTCAACAAGGGTGCATTTTGTCTCCTTTTCTCATTAGTTTGGTTATTGATTATGTTATGCGAAATTCACAGCAAGGCAAAAATCTTCGCCTTAAATGGTTTGGAGGTGCTAAAATTTCTTTTGATTTTGATTTAGATTTTGCTGATGATTTAGCCCTTTCTGGCAAATGATGTTCATGAGTTCTTTCATTCGAGCTGTTGATTAGACTGGTAGTAGAATAGGTTTGGTTATAAACAGAGAGAAAACTAAAGTGGTGAAAATTGGTCAGGCAGGTTGTGATTCAGTTCATCTGAATGGTTGCAGTCTTGAGCAGGTGTCTCAGTTTAATTACCTTGGGAGCTATGTAACAGATACTGGTGATGTGCGACATGAGATTAGCAGACGAATAGGGATTGCTGCCGGGACTTTTAAGAATCTATGGAGAGTGTGGAGAAATAGGCGTATACACTTAAAGACTAAATTAGACTGTATAATAGTTTGGTTCTTTCTAAAGTTAGTTATGGTAGTGAAACTCGGACTCTTTCTAAACACGACAGCAAGAGTTGTTATTATTAAGTTGTTCAACTGTGTAAGTAATGATAAGGTTAGGCAGAGGAGTTGCCAACCTCCTTTGAGTAGCATATTTTGCAGAGAGAGACTCCGTTGGTTTGTCCATGTTGCCCTGTCTTTTGGTTTGTCCATGCATAACTATAGATTAGCGAATAGAGTTATGACCAGTGTGCCTCAAGAGGGAGGGCCTTCTTCAGACTTTCCCATGTGATATTTTGCTTTCTCACTTGGCTTTCGCTCATTAAGGGCGTTTTAAATAATGCGACAGGCGGTGTATTGTATATTGAGATACATTAAGTATACCCTAAAAAGGCGATTCGGGAAAAACGGAAAAGTAGATAAGAAAACCTTAAAAAGGCGATTCGGAAAAAAACGAAAAAGTACAAGGTATCGGCTATTACAATTCCGTAAATAGCCGATACGCCATATCTTTCCTAAGGGCCACACTTTGACAAGCGCCCGCCAGTGGTGCCTATATGGGTAATTATAGATTAGCGAATAAGGTTATGAACAGCGTGCCTAAAGGCCTCAGAAAGAGGGAAAGACCTAGGATGCGGTGGGCAGACAATGTCAAACAGGACCTTGTTAGAATTGGTCTACAGTGGCAATATGCAGCAAAATATATCTCAGAAAAGAGTGTTTGGAGAACTTAATTACACAATGTGGATGGACCTCTGTAGCCCATGGCTGCTTGAGGATGATGATGATGACAATACGCACAAAAAAAAAATGTGACTCAACGGTAAAACAACCCAAAAGTTCCAGTTTGATCCATTTTTTATTCTTAATCTGCCCAATCTTTATTCTTAATCTGCCTCTTTTAGCTTTGCATCTAATTCAAATTAAAAAATACTACCGTATAATTCATTCATAGAAATAGGAATTGTTTTTTTAATAAATGTAAGCAAGGCATGGTTGCTGGTACCGTCTTTCTGCTGAGATCTCGCCTATCTCACAGATCTGCCCTTTCACATAGTAAATTGTTAGGATCATGTCAGACCTCTGTCGCACGCAGCTGCTTGAGGGGAAATTTATTTATTTTTAGCAGTTTTTCAGAAAGTAATAATCTATAAAAATAAATACCCCCTCAAGCAGCTGCTTGTCATAGAGGTCTGACAGGAGCCTTACAGTTTATATGCCATAGTAGAAGGTCTGAGAGGATGGCAGAACCTCAGCAGAAAAAACGACACGAACATCCATGTCTTATCCGGGGCTAGAACCCAGGCCCCTTAGATCTGGGTTCCAGCCCCGGATAAGGCATGGATGTCCGTGTCATTTTTTCTGCTGAGGTCATACACAAAGAAAAACATCGATCTTGATCCAGTGGTCTTTTAAGAAAGAAGGCATAACGAAATTCCAATTTTTTTCTCCCCATAGGAAAGAGAGCATGTCCTGGAGAATCACTGGCAGTGATGGAGATCTTCATCTTCATCACTTCTCTGCTGCAGAGATTCGACATCGGAGACCCTGCTCCTGGCATCAACGATCCAGAGAAAATCAACTACCAACTGATCGCCACACCTCGCTTCAAAAGCTAGAGAAATTTAACTGCCATTGATCGCCGATTTTAACTTAGAAACTTAGAAATCACTTAAACATGAAACTAAATATTTGAATCAAAATATAATTTCTGGTTTTGTTTTCTTATAGATGGGAACAGTGCAGCATGCTTCTGTCTATATCATGAAAGCATCACTGTGTTCCTCCTTTGTTTTTACTTACATGTATCGAAAATGTTTCACAAACCATTATGTATACGATAAATCATTCTGTTACTATAGGCTGCATGAAAGCCTTTAGTGATGCATCGTATATTTTCAGAGGCTGCTTCCTCGTATTATTTCCGGTATACATTATTTTTCTTCAACATCCCAGTTAATCCGATCTCTGATAGTCGAGAAGTTACTGAATTTATTCATTTACTTACTTAATTATTTCATTTTTCCTAAAGGAAGAATATTATATCTAGCTAGGGAAACAGTCACATTAAGTGGATAAACTAACTTATACCCCCTCAAGCAACTGCTTGCCACAGAGGTCTGACAGGAGCCTGTCAGTTTATATGCCATAGTAGAAGGTCTGAGAGGACGGCAGGACCTCAGCAGAAAAACGACACGTACATCCATGCCTTACCCAGGGCTCGAACCCAGATCCCTTAGATCAATAGCAAAGCGCGCTAACCACTCGGCCACGGGACTGCTAGGGGGGCTTAAACTAACTTAATTACTAAAAAATAACAGAAACAGATTTCTATTTTTCCATACGTTACTGTACACAAAACTCTGAAGAAATTTTACTTTAAAAAAAAATAAATCATTAATCCATTTATTAGGGTTGTTTGGGTTGTTTTACCTCTGAGCGGCACTTTTTTGCACACCATGGGCTAAATGGCCAGGTCAAATGGACCCCGATGGCTCAGAGAAGGTTGGGGGAGGGGACCCACTGGAACAGCTGTTGGGAGACAGATGGTAGCCTCCCGTCAAGGTCATCCAGCGTGTTCTTTAACGTGCACAGGGTGTGGCTCTCCCGCACACGGGGCCACGGCTTAACGTCCCATCCGACCGACGGCGGCCTTTCCAAGCCCATCGGTGTCCCCTACTGACCGTGGGTAAGGCGGGAAAGTTTGCGGAGATAAATCTCAACGCTGACCCAGCTGGGACTCGAACCTGGGAACTACAGATTACGAGCCTGGCGCGCTACCGACTGAGCCACCCCGCCCCCATCCATTTATTAAGATTTCAATTAATGTCACGTGACACGAAGGTTGCCAGATCACTAATTTCTAAAAAAATCGTTGCCAGATATTTTTTCTGAATTCTGTAATCAACTATAGTGTTCGGATACTTTTTTGAGCGACTGTAGGTGGTCATATTATTTTGATACTAGATCGTGTGGGCTCATTCACGGAAATATTGAGCGTGTGCAGTTACCATTCACAGCAAACTGGAGCGTGTGCAGTAACTGCACACGCTCCAGTTTGCTGTGAACGGCAACTGGAGCGTGTACAGTTGTGGTACACGCTCCAGATATTTTTCCTGAATTCTGTAATCACGTGACACGAAGGTTGCCAGATCACTAATTTCTAAAAAAATCGTTGCCAGATATTTTTTCTGAATTCTGTAATCAACCATAATGTTCGGATACTTTTTTGAGCGACTGTATATAAATATATACTACTGACAAAAACTTTGTCAAAATTTTCATCTCTCTCCCTTTCAAAGTTCTGGTTAATCCAAATAAAACTTTCCCTCAGAAATTAATTAAAACCTATATAATAATTATCGTTCCAGACCATTTAATAAAATAAATATTTTTGAAGTTCCAGTGATGATTATTTCAATAATATTGAATATTTATGAAACAAGAAAAGTTATTGTTAAAAATTCTAGCTTCCACAATTCTTTTAATACCGAATGAATATAGATGAAAATCCAGACAGGAATTTTTCTTCTCCGAAGTCAATTTATTGAGAGGCCAGCTAGGCCCACTCCTTAGGAGAAATTCCATTTTAATGATTCATCATAAGCTTTTACTCTAGGATATGATCTCAGACCGATGATTCTCTATGCTTCACCCATATGGGCGAATACTATACCCACCAACATTCGTAAGATTCAGGTCTTACAGAACAAGATTTTGAGAACTGCTGTCGATGCCCCCTGATTTGTCACTAACAGACAACTCCATAAAGACCTGGGCATGGATCATATATATATACACATAAGTAGTTACGTCGCACTATGGGGATCCCCCGCACAGTGCTTCCCACCCTATGACGTCACCGGCCACGTCCAGTACACACCCAAAACTATCCACCTTATTAACATTCATAACCGACCACGCCCCCTTATTAATATTCATAATTAAAAATGAATTAATGTTTTATGATTGATTAATCCCCTTTTATTAAAAATTCTCCCTCTTTATTAAAAATTCATCCCCCTCTATTAAAAACCCGTGGCGCCCTCTAGTGTATATTGTGAGTACTATATTTAGAAAAGCCCTCTATTTTAACTGACATTATTCCCCATTTTTACTCCCCCCTCATTAAAAAAAAACCCTTATCAAAAGTTCCGCCCCCCCTTTATTAAAAACCATACCTGTACTTTTAAGTACCCTCTTTAAAGACCACCTGGTTGACCCACCTGTATTTTTAAGCCCCTCTCTGAATTTCCTAACACCTGAAAAAGTTTTCGTTTTTTAATGGCGCCATCTATTGTATACTTTAGTAAGCATTCTGTTTTAATCGAAATTTTTCCAATTTTTTTACTCCCCATTATCAAACCTGCCCCTTGGTTGACTTTTTATTTAAACCCCCTTATCAAAAGATACGCCTCCCCTCTGTTTAACTCCCCTCTCACCGATCACAAATTCCCAAATAAGTCCCTAGATTTCTACTCTCATTTGAAATTTGCAAAGTCCAACTAAACGTTCGGTGGCATCCTCTCAGAATGGCTGATGCAATCCTCAAATATAATTACAAGGTCCCATATTTTGCGAATTCGACCTTCACTAGAATAAGGACTATCCCACAGTAACTGTTTTAAAAAACTGTCCTGCAGAAAATGAAAAACTGCTATTGGGTAAAAAAATTAATCAAAGGAAAACAAAAAATTTTTGTTTTAAAAACAAATTATTCGTAATTATGAAAAATATTGAGGGGTAATACGGTCTGGTGATCTGTACGGGTGACATAAAAGTCCGCTTTAGAACAGGCAACAAACGTTTGATATCTCACCCCTACTATGGACCACGTTTTATTGAAGAATGGATCTTGGATCACGTCACGCCCTGCGCTGTCGATACCCCTTTGCTTCCATATCAGACATGATGTCTTACAACATGAAAACCCACTCGCAGCCTTGACCACTGTTTTAGGACACATCTCGAAATTTTTCCAAGTCCAGAGACGGTTTCCAGCCCTTCTGACTAAACCGCATTGTCACCCCTCAATTCTACCCGCTTTTGTCTCAGGCCATCCCACGAGATACGGTATGGAAACAATGTTTTGGAAATATCCTCTTATTGAAACATCCCATTTCCCCTTTATGGTAGGTCAGCTATTTGTTTCAATGTACCCCGTCGGAAGAAGACAAGCCAATTTGAAATTACGCGCCCCTAAACCTCCAAATGTTGCGCCTTTGTTATTAAAATTATTCTCCATCGGGTTGAAGGATGTCGCCATCATATATTTGTATTCACACATATTCTGCACTTTCCGCATCAGGACATGTTTTGGAACGATAAAGTGGTTTTACGTTAAATTCTTATCTCTGCCATGTCTCAATTAATTACACTCCGTAAGTATGCACTTAAAAAAGAGATGCACTTAAAAATTGATAAGAATCTATGAAATTCAAAGTTCCAAAGGATAATGCTGTGTATTTTTCCATATTATTGGAAATGCAATTAATCTTCTTATTTTTTGATCACACCGATTCCTTGCATAATAAGATGGCTTTCATATCCCTTTAGGTTATAAAATATAAATGGAATATTATTTGCGAGCTTAAAATTGAGATTACACATATTATGATCGGCTCCTCCGAGAAGCGCTAGGGGAAGAAGACTATATCCATACAATGAAAATATGGAACTCATTCGACATAAAAAACCTAGGCCAATATCACGACCTGAAGACCGACGTGCTCCTCTTAGCTGATATTTTTGAGAAAATTATGTGTCACATACTATGAAATTGATCCCTGTCATGTTTATACAGTTCCTGGAGTAACTTCATGCCTGAAGATCACAAATATTAATCTAGAGTTGATAACAGACCCTGCAATGTACCTTTTCCTGGAAAAAAGCGTACGAGGGGGAATTTCAGTGAATCGTTTTGCACTGTAAACAGCAAGCATTTAGAATGAAAGACGAACTGAATGCAAGTTTGCTTATGAAAGCTTCATTGTCATACAATCTTAGAAATAAACTAACTCATTATATAGCTTAATCTTCAGATGCGTGTTTCTCTATAGAATCATAAACTCTCAATATCTATTCTTTGCGTTTTCTCATACATCTCGCAAGATAATTAAAGTAATTTTCTCAAAAGAACACAATCAGTGACTCATCTTCCATATGTGTATATTTACTTTCTAATAAACCATACTTTAACGACCAAAGTAGGTAAATCGCAAGCATCATCTGAGTCAGATTATTATTTTTTCCATACAGCTAGACTTGCTAATTCTTTACGTTGAAAATCTCACAATAGCCTGAAATGGACACTATTCAGTAGTTTAACCACGATACAGCTATAAGTTATGATAAATAACAACAGATTAAAAGATTTATCTCATAGACAGTAGGTTAGCACGCTCAGCTTCTGATCTAAGAAACCTAGAGATCCATGGTAAGACATGAGTGTTGTTTTTGTACTGAGTACCTTCTACTATGTCGTATGAAAGGATTCTCTAACCGTTACGACAAATAGTTGCTTAATGCCATATTTATTTTTAAAGATACACTGATTTCGAACTTACTAAGATTCTTACATGCAATCAATAGATGCACATATTAGGACCTATACCTTTCATCTCCTAACATATGAAAATGAACGTTTGGCAGTTTTAATACAATGGCATGAATAGTCATTATAAATTATAGCATGTTGACTGCATTCACATTAAGTCTGAATCGAGTAAATGGAAGACAATAGCTGTTATTACTTCAAGCAGAATAAAGATCCTCTTTAATTTTACATAAACTTATGACTATGTAAAGATTATGTATGTACGAGAACGTTTCTCTGATCTTATGCAAAGTACGGATGCACTCCTGGCAGAGGTCATGGTCTGTTCTTATCGACAGGGTCAAGGGGTGATTGCAGACAGAACTGCCGATGCACACTAACTGCACATCAGTATTTGCATTTGTTGCTGATAAACGATTTCCTTCATTAAAAATAGAAGCTAAGTAAATAATTTGAAAACCGCTTTACTCCCAATGTTTACTTGAAAGGTATCTTTCCCATGAGGGGTTTATCAGATAGTGGTAAAGGTCACTGTTTTGCTCAACCTTGAACATGTCGAAAGATGTATCTTGACCCCCACGGGCGTTTATGAGATATGGTAAAGGTCAATGTTTTGGACGCATATAAAGGTTAGCATAGGACCTGAATTTACTAGTTTCTTCTGAGCTACAGTCTGTCGTTGGTCACCATGGAGAAAACCACGCTCTCCTTCGGTGAAGTTGTTCGAACTATGCTCGAGAGCGTCGGTATCCCGTCGTACCAAAAACCCATATCGTATGAAGAATGTCTACAAATTTTAATGAATATATTGACAGAAAAAATTTTGCAAGCCTTAAACATCACGTGTGATTGAAAGACCATCACCATTGAACTGGACGAAGTGGCTCATGAATATTTATGCAGAGTCTGTTTTGCAGAAGAAAACATGCTGAAAGCATGGACTATTGGGCCGTGGTGGAGGATGCTATGACCTCCGTAGAAATAGCTAACATTGCAAGCAGAAATTGTAACAGAAAAAACAAAGGTTCTTTTCAGAACCACCTCATTTGTGTAGAAAGAATTACGGATCGTACAATTTCTTCTTTCTGTTTGCAACGCTTACTTCTCTATCTACATATTTCTTTTTTATCTCCACAGTCAACCCATTGTCTCCCCGATTAACAGAGTGAATTTTATATGGTGTTTAACCTTCAGTTAAAATTATAATTTTACACACTACGTTAGGATTAACAACTCTTATAGTGTAAAAGTAGTTTTTGTTGCTAGGATCCGTCTCCACTTTTAAAATTTAGATGTTACACATTCTTGTAGAGTCTCTCTCTCGCAATTTCGCACACATTTATTAAAAGTATCAACTTTATTATGAATCAGTTTAATCATCAGTAATGGGTATATTTGGAAAAAATCAAAGGGACAAGTTTGTTGCTTCCTCACGAGGAAATCTGAGCTTAAACGCTAAGCCGGGAAATGATCGGGCTTGGATCTTCTCGGTGCAGGATGAATGACAGCTCTGCACGCTTTCACAATTGGAGCGCCCTCTTTCGACAGCGTCTTTCTGGCACTTTGTGCGTTCTTCACCAAATAGAGAATGATTGGATTTTTGTAGGGATAAACTCTCTCTCTCTTACAGTATAGTGGGTGAATGGTCTTTACTGCTGTAAACTTTTACCTTACTATTTCTTTTTGTGATTTAATTGAGGGCCTTCTCTTCGAATGCATGAAGTGTGGTACGAATGCTGACGTAACGCGGCTAGCGTTACGATCGAAGTGTGTTCCACTTATAGAGTAAACGCAAAGGAAGCAAAGGCTATTCTGCATAGGTGGTGCCACTCCCTCGTGCAGGATGTTTTTGAGACTTTTTGAATTTATTTTGGAAACTCTGAGACGTGGCTATCTGATATATACAGAAACACTTCAGTTATATTTTCCAAACATGTGTTCGTCATTTCTGCTTCTGAGCTATTAGTTTTAGTGGATTGATATTTCCGGTTTTCAAGTAGCTATATTTGTTGTGTTGAACTTTAGGAAATGTCCCTGATCTTTTCCCATGTACGTTGTTGATTTTTCCGATATTTCTGTCATCCATTCCAGCATATTTTGAAGGTATTCTATCATCTCCAGTACTGTTTGATTATAAAAGCTGTAATACCTTCCACTTCGAAGAATTTTGAAAAATATTTTCCCTTCCACTGTAGTGTGTGCATATTTACTGTTATTCCAATTTCACTTCATATAATGTCTTTCAATCAGTTCTACCAACGATTTCGTTGGTTTTTACAGTTGTTTTCTCTGACATTGCATATATTTTGAATATATAATAATGAATGTAATGTATCCTGATTTTCTACAGTGAGATCCTAGCATACTAATATTTCATGGTTTTCCGGTGATACTCCTTCGCCTAAAGAGGGACTTTTATCAGTCTTTAAGATCACTTTTCCTCCACGAATTAAAAGTCATATACAAGAAAATTCCTGATTGTTGCATATATCACTTCTTTTGAATTTTCTATCTTGTAGTATATTTGCTCGAAAGAATGGTATTAAGAAGCAGAGACGATACTTGTTTGAAAGAATTTACGGGGATGTTTTTAAACACGTAAATATTCTACTGTGTATACCTATATATTCTCATTTCGGCATATTTAGAAGATAATCTGTCATCCACCCTCTAGTACTTTGTACATTTTCTGTCCGTCCTTCTGTGCCTTTTATTGTCCTGTATGAGTAATCGATTTCACTGTAGTTCACTCCATTGGAGCGATTTTGCACTTGTTCAGAAAAGTAAATATTAGATTCACATACAACTGAAAAGTTACATGTAATATTAACATGCTTGCACAAAAAATGAATGTTGCTAACTTGTATCTTCACTAGAAATGAACGTTGTTGTAAGAAATTGTGACATTAACACCCTAATACTTAAAAAATGAATACTTGTGGTTAAACTATTGTTATTTGTATTCTTCTTGCTGGCACAGGGCGCGCTCTGCAGGGCTGTTTTGTTTCTTAGCTGTTTTCAGGCGAACTGATGAATGCTTACTTTTACGTGACGTTTTTGATATTTTTTCTTTTAATGTGTGAATGCGGGTAGGGTGCTTTTTTTTCGCTTTCCTATCGCTTTTCTTTTTCAATCTTACTTCTGTAATGTGGCCATTGATTGTCTTGATGAGTGTTTAAAGTGTGAAATAACCATTGAAAGACTTGGCGTTTTATGCGTAAGGTCCGGAAAACGGTTGAAACGCAAAGTATTGTCTAACAGTTCGATTCTGGGAGCCCTCAGAATCGAAAAGCATTTAGTACACACTAATGGAATTTACTGGAGTAATGCTACTTTCTATAGGTAGTGTTATTTCAGAATTCCAAACAAGTGAAACACGAATACATAACATTATCAAAAAACGGGTCTTTGCAGGAAAAACAACCATTTTCACACTTAAAAAACATAGTGCCACTTGTTCTGAGAATTCCACCCCGGTGCGGGGAAAACAACCATTTTCGCACAAACATAGTGTACTTACTTGTTCTAAGAATTCCACACTAGTATAGAAATATATATTCTCATGCAGAAAAAATGACTGAACCGATTCTTAGACATGAAAATGTGCGTGTTAAATTTCCTCGTGTAGTGAAACGTCTAATTTCAGCCATGTCATGACTTTTTAGTTCAAATTCTAATTATATATTGTCCTGATCATCGTTCATTGACCAGGATTGTATTTTAGCAAAGTGCCTGGTCATATCACTACTGTGAGAAAGATCGCCCTCCATGCCCCATTTTTGCATCGAGGTCACCACCAGAACTGTACATTATCGTGGCTATTCGTCGGAAAAAATAATAATCTGCTCAGATGATGCTTGCGATTTACCTACTTTGGTCGTTAAGGTATGGTTTATTAGAAAGTAAATATACACATATGGAAGATGAGTCAGTGATTGTGTTCTTTCGAGCAAATTACTTTAATTATCTTGCAAGATGTATGAGAAAACGCAAAGAATAGATATTGAGAGTTTACGATTCCATGGAGAAACACGCATCTGAAGTTTAAGCTATATAATGAGTTAGTTTATCTCTAAGATTGTATGACAGTGACGCTTTCATAAGCAAACTTGCATTCAGTTTGTCTTTCATTCTAAATGCTTGTTGTTTACAGTGCAAAACGATCCACTGAATTTCCCCCTCGTATGCCTTTTTCCTGGAAAAGATACATTGCAGGGTATGTTATCAACTCTGGATTAATATTTGTCATCTTCAGGCATGAAGTTAATCCAGGAGCTGTATAAACATGACAGGGATCAATTTCATAGTATCTGACACATAGTTTTCTCAAACACATCAGCTAAGAGGAGCACGTCTGTGTACAAGTCGTGATATTGGCAAGGTTTTTTATGTCGAATGAGTTCCATACTTTCATTGCATGGATATAGTCTTCTTCCCCTAGCGCTTCTCGGAGGCGCCGATCATAATGTGTGTAACCTCAATTTTAAGCTCCCAAATAAGATTCCATTTATATTTTATAACCTAAAGGGATATGAAAGCCATCATATTATGCAAGGAATCGGTATGATCAAAAAATAAGAACATTAATTGCATTTCCAATAACATGGAAAAATACACAGCATTCTCCCTTGGAACTTTGAATTTCATAGATTCTTATCAATTTTTAAGTACATTTCTTGAGAAGCTAGTCAATAACCTATTGGCAGAAGAATTCCATTTTCAATCTGTACTTAAGCGGAAAAAATCCCACCGAAGATAAGATGGGAGCTTCTGCTGCCCTCTCTGCCACAGTGTGGCATTTCATCATGTCATTATTTATTTCACTTTGTCAATAGAGTTGAGGAAGATAAAAGCACGGAGCGGGCAGTCTGCTCACAAGTAAACGATTTAGATAAACAATAGCATATCTGTTTTCACATCAACGGGGTGTTCTATAGGTCAGTGCATAAATGATCCCCTGACCTTTACCAGCTGGTGGGCAGCCTGTGCGCACACTCGTTTCCAGCCCTTCAGATAAGCGACAATAAAAGCAGGAGCTTTCAGTACTTGTAATAAAGGATTTTAAGAAGTAGGAGCGTGTATGGAGAGAAGGGTATTTCAGGACTTGCAATGTTTCACACTGAGTGAATCAGTATGTAAAGACATTATTTTTTGTTTGTCGCTTCTTGTACGCTGAACGTGAGAACATCGATTTTCGTGACATATGTGCAGAATTCTTTTACTGAGGCCCGATCATAACATATATGTTAGAGCATAGTTAGGCGGATTTTTATGTTATCGAAGACACTTTCTCATGTAGCTTGTTCCATAGATACACTGATATAATCGTTAAAGTATTTGCTAAATTTTGACTATCAATCCAGTTGCAAATTTCGGTGGATTAACTCAGGTAAGTTGAGAAGTTGTGATCGATCATGTGAGACTTAAATGTATTATTTTTATAGTAGCTTAGTGTATTTGTTAAAACTAATGTCCCCTACTCCATTAACATACATTCATGTTGGAACTAAAGTTTTTTACGCACCGCACCGTAAGCTGAAACGCAAGGGTACCCACAACGTACTTTTAGCATTCTTACTTTCTGTAGCTTTCTGCCTCGTTTCTTTACAGAATTATTTTTCCCGATGAAAACAACTGACCTTGTAAAGCGTAGTGAACACACGCGTACTGGTGCTGCAACGTGAAATAAAATTTTATCAGCGTGATGAGGCACACGTTCGCCGATAAACGGTGGAAAAGACGATTTTTTAAAACGGTGAGAGCGTTTAGAACTGTAGATTTTTAAAAAATAATTACTCCCAAACAATTAGCTGATTTTTATTCGGAGGAAGAAATTGTTATCGATTGTTACTGCGGAGGAAGAAATTGTTATCGATTGTTACTGCGGAGGAAGAAATTGTTATCGATTGTTACTGCGGAGGAAGAAATTGTTATCGATTGTTACTGCGTAGCATTACTTCCTAGGAACGAGTAATATTTTGCATCATGTACTGAGGATGCAGCAGTTATAAGTATTAGGAATAAAAAGTTTTATACCATGTCGCATAACGGATATACTTACGGAGAGTAATTAATTGAGACATGGCAGAGATAAGAATTTAACGTAAAACCACTTTATCGTTCCAAAACAAGTCCTGATGCGGAAAGTGCAGAATATGTGTGAATACAAATATATGACATCGGGTTGAATACAAATATATTCAACCTGATGAAGAATAATTTTAATAAGAGAGGTGCAACATTTGGAGGTTTAGGGGCGCATAATTTCAAAATGGCTTGTCTTCTTCCGACGGGGTACATTGAAACAGATAGCTGACCTATCATAAAGGGGAAATGGGATGTTTCAATAAGAGGATATTTCCAAAACATTGTTCCCATACCGTATCTCGTGGGATGGCCTGAGACAAAAGGGGGTAGAATTGGGGGGTGACAATGCGGTTTAGTCAGAAGGGCTGGAAACCGTCTCTGGACTTAGAAAAATTTCGAGATGGGCCCTAAAACAGTGGTCAAGGCTGCGAGTGGCTTTTCATGTCATAAGACATCATGTCTGATATGGAAGCAAAGGGGTATCGACAATACAGGAGGTAACGTGATCCAAGATTCATCCTTCAATAAAACGTGGTCCATAGTAGGGGTGAGGTACCAAACATTTGTTGCGTGTTCTACAGCGGGCTTTTATGTCACCCGTACAGGTCACCAGACCATATTACCCCTCAATATTTTTCATAATTACGAATAATTTGTTTTCAAGACAAAAATTTTTGTTTTCCTTTTATTAATTTTTTTACCCAATAGCATTTTTTCATTTTCTGCAGGACAGTCTTTTAAAACAGTTACTGTGGGATAGTCCTTATTCTAGTGAAGGTCGAATTCGCAAAATATGGGACCTTGTAATTATTTTTGAGGATTGCATCAGCCATCCTGAGAGGATGCCACCGAGTTTAGTTGGACTTTGCAAATTTCAGATGAGAGTAGAAATCTAGGGACTTATTTGGGAGTTTGTGATCGGTGAGAGGGGAGTTTAACAGAGGGGAGGCGGAACTTTTTATAAGGGGGTTTAAAAAAAAAGTCAACCAAGGGGCAGTTTTGATAACGGGGAGTTAAAAAAATTGGAAAAATTTCGATTAAAACAGAATGCTTACTAAAGTATACAATATATGGCGCCACTAAAAATCGAAATCATTTTCAGGTGTTTGGAAATTCAGAGAGGGGCTTAAAAATACAGGTGGGCCAACCAGGTGGTCTTTAAAGAGGGAACTTAAAAATACAGGTAGGGTTTTTAATAAAGGGGGCGGAACTTTCGATAAGGGTTTTTTTTAATGAGGGGGGAGTAAAAATGAGGAATAATTTCAGTTAAAATAGAGGGCTTCTCTAAATATAGTACTCACAATATACACTAGAGGGCGCCACGGGTTTTTAATAGAGGGGGAATGAATTTTTAATAAAGAGGGAGAATTTTTAATAAAAGGGGAATAATCAATCATAAAACATTAATTAATTATTAATTATTAATATTAATAAGGGGGCGTGGTCGGTTATGAATATTAATAAGGTGGATAGTGGTGGGTGTGTACTGGACGTGGCCGGTAACGTCATAGGGTGGGAAGCACTGTGCGGTGGATCCCCATAGTGCGACGTAACTACTTATGTGTATATATATATGATCGATGCCCAGGTCTTTATGGAGTTGTCTGTTAGTGACAAACCAGGGGGGCATCGACAGCAGTTCTCAAAATCTTGTTCTGTAAGACCTGAATCTTACGAATGTTGGTGGGTATAGTATTCGCCCATATGGGTGAAGCATAGAGAATCATCGGTCTTATGATCAATCATTAAAATGGAATTTCTCCTAAGTTGTGGGCCTAGCTGGCCACTCAGTAAATTGACTTTGGAGAAAAAAAAATTTTTGTCTGGATTTTCAACTATATTCATTCGGTATCAGAAGAATTGTGGAAGCTGGAATTTTTAACAATAACATTTCTTGTTTCATAAATATTCAATATTATTGAAATAATCTCACTGGAACTTCACAAATATTTATTTTATTAAATGGTCTAAAACGATAATTATTATATAGGTTTTAATTAACTTCTGAGGAAAAGTTTTATTTCGATTAACCAGAACTTTGAAAGGGAGAGAGATGAAAATTTTGACAAAGTTTTTGTCAGTAGTATATATTTATATACAGTCGCTCAAAAAAGTATCCGAACACTATGGTTATTTACAGAATTCAGAAAAAATATCTGGCAACGATTGTTTTAGAAATTAGTGATCTGGCAACCTTCGTGTCACGTGATTACAGATTTCAGGAAAAATATCTGGAGCGTGTACAGCAACTGTACACGCTCCAGTTACCGTTCAGAACAAACTGGAGCGTGTGCAGTAACTGCACACGCTCCAGTTTGCTGTGAATGGTAACTGCACACGCTCAATATTTCCGTGAGTGAGCCCACACGATCCAGTATCAAAATAATATGACCACCTGCAGTCGCTCAAAAAATATATCCGAACACAACGGATGATTACAGAATTCAGAAAAAATATCTGGCAACGATTTTTTTAGAAATTAGTGATCTGGCAACCTTCGTGTCACGTGACATTAATTGAAATCTTAATAAATGGATGGGGGCGGGGGTGGCTCAGTCGGTAGCGCGCCAGGCTCGTAATCTGTAGTTCCCAGGTTCGAGTCCCAGCTGGGTGAGCGTTGAGATTTATCTCCGCAAAATTCCCCGTCCTGCCCACGGTCAGTAGGGGACACCGATGGGCTTGGAAAGGCCGCCGTCCGTCGGATGAGACGTTAAGCCGTGGCCCCATGTGCGGGAGAGCCACACCCTGTGCACGTTAAAGAACACGCTGGATGGCCTTGACGGGAGGCTACCATCTCTCTCCCAACAGCTGTTCCAGTGGGTCCCCTCCCCCAACCTTCTCTGAGCCTTCGGGGTCCATGTGACCTGGCCATTTAGCCCATGGTGTGCAAAAAAGTGCCGCTCAGAGGTAAAACAACCCAAACAACCCTAATAAATGAATTAATGATTTATTTTTTTTTAAAGTAAAATTTCTTCAGAGTTTTGTGTACAGTAACGTATGGAAAAATAGAAATCTGTTTACTGTTATTTTTGAGTAATTAAGTTAGTTTATCCACTTAATGCGACTGTTTCCCTAGCTAGATATAATATTCTTCCTTTAGGAAAAATGAAATAAATAAGTAAGTAAATGAATAAATTCAGTAACGTCTCGACTGTCAGGGATCGGATTAACTGGGATGTTGAAGAAAATAATGTATACCGGAAATAATACGAGGAAGCAGCCTCTAAAAATATACGATGCAACACTAAAGGCTTTCATGCAGCCTATAGTAACAGAATGATTTATCGTATACATAATTGTTTGTGAAACATTTTTGATACATGTAAGTAAAAACAAAGGAGGAACACAGTGATGCAAACGTTTGTTGCGTGTTCTAAAGCGGGCTTTTATGTCACCCGTACAGGTCACCAGACCATATTACCCCTCAATATTTTTCATAATTACGAATAATTTGTTTTTAAGACAAAAATTTTTGTTTTCCTTTTATAAATTTTTTTACCCAATAGCATTTTTTCATTTTCTGCAGGACAGTCTTTTAAAACAGTTACTGTGGGATAGTCCTTATTGTAGTGAAGGTCGAATTCGCAAAATATGGGACCTTGTAATTATTTTTGAGGGTTGGGTTGGGTTGTTTTACCTCTGAGCGGCACTTTTTTGCAGACCGTGGGCTAAATGGCCAGGTCACATGGACCCCGAAGGCTCAGAGAAGGTCGGGGAGGGGACCCACTGGAACAGCTGTTGGGAGACAGATGGTAGCCTCCCGTCAAGGCCATCCAGCGTGCTCTTTAACGTGCACAGGGTATGGATCTCCCGCACACGGGGCCACGGCTTAACGTCCCATCCGACGGACGGCGGCCTTTCCAAGCTCATCGGTGTCCCCTACTGACCGTGGGCAGGGCGGGGAATTTTGCGGAGATAAATCTCAACGCTGACCCAGCTGGGACTCGAACCTGGGAACTACAGATTACGAGCCTGGCGCGCTACCGTCTGAGCCATCCCCGCCCCTATTTTTGAGGATTGCATCAGCCATCCTAAAAGGATGCCACTGAAATTTTAGTTGGACTTTGCAAATTTCAGATGATAGTAGAATTCTAGGGACTTATTCGGGAGTTTGTGATCGGTGAGAGGGGAGTTTAACAGATGGGAGCAAACCTTTTGATAAGGAGGTTTAGAAAATACATGTCAACCAAGCGACAGTTTTGATAGGGTTTTTAATAAAGGGGGCGGAACTTTTGATAAGGGGGAGTCGAAAAATTGGAAAAATTTCGATTAAAACAGAATGCTTACTAAAGTATACACTAAATGGCGCCACCAAAAATCGAAAACTTTTACAAGGATTAGAAAATTCAGAGAGAGGCTTAAAAATACAGGTGTGTCAACCAGGGGGTCTTTAAAGAGGGGGCTTAAAAATACAGGTAGGGTTTTTAATAAAGGGGTGGAACTTTTGATAAGGGGTTGTTTAATGAGGGGGGAATAAAATTGGGAATAATTTCAGTTAAAATAGAGGGCTTTTCTAAATATAGTACTCCTAATATACACTAGAGGGCGCCACGGGTTTTTAATAAAGGGGATGATTTTTTAATAAAAAGGGAGGAATTTTTAATAAAGTGGATTAATTAATTATAAAACATTAATTAATTATTAAATAATTATGAATTATGAATCATGGATATTAATAAGGGGACATGGTGAGAAGGGGCGTGGTCGGAAGTGGCGTGACCTGTAATGACGTCATACCACATGACCGGAAGGGCCGTGGCCGGTAGCGTCACAGTGGGAAAGCCCAGTACATGGGAGGTCCCCACAATCAGACGTAACTACTCACATATAAATGCCTCAGTTGACTAAGAGTCGAAATTTGTAACTGAAAAATGTATTTTACTACATTATCAAAAGATTAAATTTCATAGAAGGGCAACTTGATTAAATCATCAGTGTTACGCCTTTACAATTTTTATTTTAATCTCCGCTTTAGCAGAGGCCTTCCTCGATTACGGAATGATTATGCATCGCGGTCTTGGATTAAACGAAAAAAATAAACCTTCTATCCCTGTGTCTTAATTTTTTACAGGTAGCTTTTGTTAACTATGAAAAGCTAACAATCTTAACACAAAAGTAGAAAACGAGAATATTACTTTTTCTCCTTTTATATGTCATAGGTTTTACAACAATATTGAAGTCTCGTCACGAATACTTCAGCGATTTATTTTTCCATGCTATGTAATAGAATATAAAACTGTCAAACGTATTCAAAAAAACAAGGTGTGAATAAAAGTGTTTTTACAGATTTTCAATTCTATTTGGATATTTGGGAATCGAGCGTGAATTCGAAATAAATAAACAAACTATAAAGTATACTTTTATTCTTCCTCTGGGTGAAGGGAACTTTCATGTTTCAGACCGGTGATTCTCTATGCTTCACCCATATGGGCGAATACTACACCTACCAATATTCTTAAGATCAGGTCTTACAGAACAAGATTTTGAGAACTGCGAGTCTATGAGAGAGAACTGCGGTCTATGCCCCCTGGTTTGTTACTAACAGACTTCATAAAGACCTGGGCATCGACCATATATCATCATCATCATCATCATCATCATCATCATCATCATCATCATCATCATCATCATCATCATCATCATCAAGCAGCCATGGGCTACGGAGGTCCAACCAGACCGTGCAATTTAGTTCTCCAAGCAAGTCTATCCTGAGCTACATATACTGCATCCGGCCACTGCACACCAATTCTAACAAGGTCCTGTTTGACATTGTCAGCCCACCGCATCCTAGGTCTCCCCTTCTTTCTGAGGCCTTTAGGCACACTGTTCATAACCCTATTCGCCAATCTATAACTATTGATACGGGCAACATGGCCAAACCAACGGAGTCTCTCTCTGCACAATATGTTGCTTAAAGGAGGTTGCAAACTCCTTTGCCTAACCTCATCATTAGTTACAAAGCTGAACCACCTAATGCCTAAGATACTGCGTAAGAATCTGGAATCAAAAGCATTTAGTTTCCTGTTATCTTGTTTACAAAGTGTCCAAGTTTCACTACCATAACTAACCCTAGAAAGAACCAAACTATTATACAGTCTAATTTTAGTCTTTAGGTGTATACGCCTATTTCTCCACACTCTCCATAGATTCTTAAAAGTCCCGGCAGCAATCCCTATTCGTCTGTTAATCTCATGCCGCACATAACCATTATCTGTTACATAGCTCCCAAGATAATTAAACTGTGACACCTGCTCAAGACTGCAACCATTCAGATTAACTGAATCACAGCCTGCCTGACCAATTTTCATCACTTTAGTTTTCTCTCTGTTTATAACCAAACCTACTCTACTACCAGTCTCATCAACAGCTCGAATGAAAGAGTTCATCTCATCAACATTATTTGACAAAAGGGCTAAATCATCAGCATATATTTGAGAAACCAGAAATTTTCGTATCTCCAGCCCATTTGAGGCCAAAATCTTTCCCTTGAAGTGAATTTCGCATAACATAATCAATAACCAAGCTAAAGAGAGAAGGAGACAAAATGCACCCTTGTCGAACACGAGAAGTAATGCTAACCAATTGCTACAAGCCTTACCAACTCTCACACACGACTCAGTGTTATTATAGAGAGCTTTCATTATGTTAACTAACTTGTCAGGTATGCCATATGATCTCACAATCAACCACAAATTATGACGATCAACAGAGTCGAAAGCCTTTTTGAAATCAACAAAGCTAGCAACCAAAGGTTTCTGAAACTCTAAACATTTCTCAAGAATCTGCCTAAGTGAAAATATCTGATCCACATATCCCCTACCACTTCTGAATCCACATTTCTCATCACGCAATTGACTGTCAACCAGATTCTTAATTCTATTAAGCACAATCATGGAAAGAACTTGACCTGCAACAGAGAGTAGGCTGATACCCCTATAGTTATCACAAGAACTGCGATCACCTTTTTTGAAAATAGGGATAACAATAGCTCTGGTAAAATCCTTAGGAACCATGCCTTTATCATAAAAGATATTCAGAATTTCAGTCATCCAAGTGGTAACCGAAACATTCCCAGCTCTAAGCATTTCCGTAGTAATTTCATCTACCCCTGGGGATTTATGAAGTTTAAGTTTAGAAACAGCCAAAATAACTTCAGATTGTGATATAGGGCCAACATTAAAGCCACCAATGCATCTATCATCATTGCAAACAATGGGAGTAGAACTAACTACACTGTTTAGAACATCACTGAAATGCTCAGCCCACCTAGCCATGACAGAATCCTCCCCTTCAATAACCTTACCTTGTTTATCCTTCAATCCTTGTATACCTGTCCGTTTTCTACCACACAAAACATTAACTATCTGGTACAGCTCTCTGCTGTTGTGCTGTCTAACTGCTTCCTCGGCTTTGTCAGCCAAACCATCAAGCCAAATATTCTTATTAGCAGCTAATTGATCTTTTACACGTTTATTAAGTTCTCTGTAATGCTTTCTATTAGGACTAGTAGGGTATTGATTAAAGACATTCCTGCAGTTCTTTCTTTCTGAAATAAGCTCAAGTGCCTTATCACGCAGATAATTCTGTCTCTTCTGCTCCTTTTTTCCTAAAAGACTACTGTTAGTGTCCAAAAAAGCCTGTTTAAAATGATCCCATTCTTCCTCAACTTCAGTAGTAAGCATACCATGACTTATCATAATGACTAAGTAACCTATCATGGTAAGCTTTGGCTATAACTGGATCTTTCAGAGCTTCAGTATTAAAAGTAAATTTTTTAACCCTAGCACAACACTTTTTAAGTTTAAGTTGCAACACACTTTTAACAAGGTAATGGTCAGATCCAATTTCAGCTCCCCTATATGCCCTGGTATTCCTAACAGAACTAGCCCATTTGCTGTTAATTAATATGTAATCAATCATATTCTTATGCAGCCCATCAGGTGAAACCCATGTGTACTTATGTATGTCACGTTGTTTGTAATAAGTGTTAGTTATTCTGAATCCATTGAGTTTACTTACTTGTAGGAGACGTTGCCCATTGCCATTGCAGCTACCAATACCAAAAGGGCCTATTACTTCTCACCAAAGGTCAGAGTCAGTACCAACTTTGGCATTGAAGTCACCAAGAACAAAGGTAATATCTCCTTTCTTGACAGAATTCAAAATATCCTGAAGTTGTTCATAAAACCTATCCTTCTCATCCTCATCGGCATCCTCAGTGGGGGCATAACAGCAGATAACATTCAATTCTTTAATGCTTGTCTGAAATTTTGCTGTAAGAAACCTCTCATTAATGCACTCATATCCTAGAAGAGCATCACTAACGTGTCAGCTGAGAAGCAGACCCACGCCATGGTGATGCTTATTGTCGTCCCTCCCTGAAAAGAGAAATTTAAGATTATTTTTAAGAATCTGACCTTTATCTGTCCATCTGGTCTCTTGCAAGCCGAGAATATCTAAATTATAATGGTGGAATTCTTGTGTGAGGACATCAAGAGAAAAAGCTCTGTGCAGAGTCCTCACATTCCAACTACCTATGGAGAGAAAACGGTTAGTGGGATGTTTAAAGAAACTATGTTTATTGAGAGAGGGAATGCCGACAATATCAAACAGCCCCCTAATCGCAGACATGGGGCAAAGACCCGTTCCCCCACTACTAAAGGCTGAAGACATCTACACTGGAAGACTTCCTCCAATGTAGAATTTGACGATGCCAATAGAAGCAAAGAGTTCAGGTGCCTGCGATGACTTCTGCTCAGGATTATCCACCAGCTGATAAACTTATCCTGTGAATCTATTCACTTGGGGCTGTCAACCCACAAACAAACAGAAAACACAGCGGAAGATTTTCCCTTCACAGAAGCCCACCAGTGCAGCAAAATCAGGATCCATAATCAAGCTCAGAGCCATATATCTGTCCAGTCCAGTGGGTTTATATGGTCAGCACCAGGACCCTGTGTGGTTGACCACTCCTCAGCAGGGTAGAAAAAAAAGAAAAGTAGCCATAGTTGTCCAGATCAGTAAGCCACACTAATCTGGCAGCCCTCCCCTTCCGTTCACTTCCACAAGAGAGTATCTCCTTTGAAAGGTACTAACGGTCCGTACCACAAGAAGGCGGGGTCGGACATTAGGGGCTAGGCCTGGCCGGTTCTATGCATCATCACAGAGGATTGGTGCATAGCTCTCCTTCCAGTGACTACCTAGGTACCATTTACAGATATAAATATATATAAAACGCACCTCAAAAAGATCTTTTGAGATGTAAGCAATAATCCCAATGAGATTATTTCTTCTCTGATTCTTTACGATCATACTGTTTTGAACAAGTACAAGAGACCTAAAACGGTAGCGTTCTCTGAGGAGACCTACCCGTTTTAGGTTTCTTATACAATTTTACTGCTTTTTTTTTTTTAGCTATTCTTATGTTTGCCCCTAGGGACCCACCTAAGGGTGATTTACTTATATATTTTTTTCTTACTCATGCCAAATAGGCATATCTTTATGATGGACATGGTTAGGGGTAAAATTATTACCTGGTACATCGAATATTATTATATGATCTACGATTTACGAACTATATTTTATTTAATCTCTAATTTATCTACAGTCATATTTTTCAATTAAATGTATATTATAGAAGCTATATAACTTGGAAGTTAGAATCCCTTTAACATAAGAGGGAATTTTCAAATATTTTGTTAGGGCAGTTTTCACAACGATCTTTCTGATAGTTTTTACTGCCTTCGCTGTAAAGAAATTTCATTGTAACGGTTATACTTTCGTTACCTGCATGATTTCACTAAAATGACATTTCATTGTACTAAGATTTTTAACCTGAAAACCACAAAACTTTCCGAAATATGTCTTAATATAAGGAAAGCAGTCTCTTAAAATATGGAAAGCATCATGTTTGACTTTTAATCTCACATTATCCGTTTATTACAAATTGTGACCTTTAATCCTTGTTGCAATACTCTGATAAGAAATATCCTTTCGAAAACATTTTCATCATATCTGTCTCAGGTGCTGTGAAATGATAGCATAAATAAAAGTAGCACGTTGAATGCCACTTAAAATGATGGCTGTTCCTTTTGTGAACTGCATTTTCCCTCCGATAAGTTATTTCAAACTCACAATCGCAATTGTCTCCATGTTCCTATGTTTCATAGTGATAAACTGGTTAAAACGACCACGAACTCATTTGCCTCCTGGTCCTTGGAGGTTGCCTATTTTGGGCTATTATCCATTTATGACCAAAACGCCCCATTTGAAATTTGCGAAGTTGGCAAAGAAATATGGAGAAATCATGAGTTTGAATTTGATGGGGAAGACAGTCATTCATCTCAATAGCTACGAAGCGATAAGAGAAGCCTATTTGAAGAGAGGAGATGACTTCTCTGGAAGGCCTCAAGATTTCTCCCCTTTGCAGTGGATCTTGGAGGGAAAAGGTTAGTAAATATTAACAAAGTTGGGAGTGAATATTAGTGAAGATGGGAATAAATATTGACGAAGTTGAGAGTAAAGATTAGTGATGCTGGGAATAAATATTAACGAAGTTGGGAGTGAATATTAGGGAAGCTGGGAATAAATATTAACGAAGTTGGGAGTGAATATTAGGGAAGCTGGGAATAAATATTAACAAAGTTGGGAGTAAATTTTAGTGAAGATGGGAATAAATATTGACGAAGTTGAGAATAAATATTGACGAAGTTGAGAGTAAAGATTAGTGAAGCTGGGAATAAATATTGACGAAGTTGGGAGTAAATATTAGTGAAGCTGGGAATAAATATTGAAGAAGTTGGGAGTAAATATTAGTGAAGTGGGAACAAATATTGACGAAGTTGGGAGTGAATATTAGTGAAACTGGGAATAATATTAACGAAGTTGGGAGTAAATATTAGTGAAACTGGGAATAAATATTGACGAAGTTCGGAGTAAATATTAATGAAACTGGGAATAAATATTAACGACGTTGGGAGTGAATATTAGTGAAGCTGGGAATAAATATCAACGAAGTTGGGAGTGAATATTAGTGAAGCTGGGAACAAATATTGACGAAGTTTGGAGTAAATATTAGTGAAACTGGGAATAAATATTAACGAAGTTGGGAGTGAATATTAGTGAAGCTGGCAATAAATATTGACGAAGTTGGGAGTAAATATTAGTGAAACTGGGAATAAATATTAACGAAGTTGGGAGTGAATATTAGTGATGCTGGGAATAAATACTGACGAAGTTGGGAGTAAATATTTGTGAAGCTGGGAATAAATATTAACGAAGTTGGGAGTGAATATTAATGAAGATGGGAATAAATATTAACGAATTTGGGAATAAATATTAGTGAAGTGGGAACAAATATTGACGAAGTTGGGAGTGAATATTAGTGAAGTGGGAACAAATATTGACGAAGTTGGGAGTGAATATTAATGAAGATGGGAATAAATATTCACGAATTTGGGAGTGAATATTAATGAAGATGGGAATAAATATTAACGTAGTTGGGAGTGAATATTAGTGAAACTGGGAATAAATATTGACGAATTTGGGAGTGAATATTAATGAAGATGGGAATAAATATTCACGAAGTTGGGAGGATATTAGTGAAGCTGCGAATAAATATTGACGAAGTTGGGAGTAAATATTTGTGAAGCTGGGAATAAATATTAACGAAGTTGGGAGTGAATATTAATGAAGATGGGAATAAATATTAACGAATTTGGGAGTAAATATTAGTGAAGTGGGAACAAATATTGACGAAGTTGGGAGTGAATATTAATGAAGATGGGAATAAATATTCACGAATTTGGGAGTGAATATTAATGAAGATGGGAATAAATATTAACGTAGTTGGGAGTGAATATTAGTGAAACTGGGAATAAATATTGACGAATTTGGGAGTGAATATTAATGAAGATGGGAATAAATATTCACGAAGTTGGGAGTGAATATTAGTGAAGCTGCGAATAAATATTGACGAAGTTGGGAGTGAATATTAGTGAAGCTGCGAATAAATATTGACGAAGTTGGGAGTAAATATTTGTGAAGCTGGGAATAAATATTCACGAAGTTGGGAGTGAATATTAATGAAGATGGGAATAAATATTAACGTAGTTGGGAGTGAATATTAGTGAAACTGGGAATAAATATTGACAAAGTTGGGAGTGAATATTAATGAAGATGGGAATAAATATTCACGAAGTTGGGATTGAATATTAATGAAGATGGGAATAAATATTAACGAAGTTGGGAGTAAATATTAATGAAGCTGAAAATAAATATTAACGAAGTTCGGAGTAAATATTAATGAAGCTGGAAATAAATATTAGTGAAATTGGGAGTAAATATAAGTGAAGCTGGGAATAAATATTAATAAAGTTGGGTTGTTTTTGTCTGAGCCATGGACGTGGCAGGGGATAATTTCTCTCCTCTGGAAAAAACGATCGAAAAATTAATATATGTTAAATAATATAAAGTGTACCAAAAATGAATGTCTTTTACATTTTTTTTATAGAATGAACCAATCTTGATATTTTTCTTGCTTTCCTTTTGTTGTCAGAAGTATTGCAACTATTTTTTATTATTTTGAAAAAACATTTTTACACAGATTCTCAATAACAAGTCTATTTATTTCGTTTTATATTCGGGCATTCTTAGTTGTATTATGGTAGAAAAATTTAAATCTGGAAACATGGATGGTTTTTCCCAGCTGTTGGAAATATTTTGCTCCTCTTCGAAAATAATTTACCCTCCACCCACTGGAAAACTTTCTGCCGACTCCCAGGGTCTGAGCAGCAATTTCTGCACACAGTAGGTGCTAAATTGCCAGGTCACAAGGGGAGGAGAGAACCCACTGGACAGCTGGTAGGAGACAAATGGAAGCTTTCAGTCGATGCCACTTCACTACTGCTGACAATGGTTCTTAAGAAGGCACGAAAGCTGACAACGGTGCTTAAGAAGGCACGAATGCTGATAACGGTGCTTATGAATGTAGGAAAGCTGACAATAGTGCTTAAGAAGGCACGAAAGCTGACAACGGTGCTTAAGAAGGCATGAATGCTGACAACAGTGCTTACGAGGGCATGACTGCTGGCAATGGTGCTTAAGAAGGCACGAAAGCTGACAACGGTACTTAAGAAGGCGCGGATGCTGACAATGGTGTTTAAGAAGGTGCGAAAGCAGACATCAGTGCTTAAGAAAGCACGAAAACTGACAACGGTGCTTACGAAAGTACGAAAACTGACAAAGTGCTTAAGAAGGCACGGATGCTGATAATAGTGTCAATGGTGTAGGCAATGGAGCTTAAGGAGGCTCGAAAGCTGATAACGGTACTTAAGAAGGCACGGATGCTAACAATGGTGTTTAAGAAGGTGCGAAAGCAGACATCAGTGCTTCAGAAAGCACGGAAACTGACAACGGTGCTTACGAAGGAACAAAAGCTGAAAATAGTGCTTAAGAAGGCACGAATGCTGACAACTGCGCTTACGAAGGCCAGAACTTTGACATCATCATCATCATCCTCAAGCAGCCATGGGTTACGGAGGTCCAACCAGACCATGCAATTTAGTTCTCCAAGCAAATCTATCCTGAGCTACATCTACTGCATCTGGCCACTGCACACCAATTCTAACAAGGTCCTGTTTGACATTGTCTGCCCACCGCATCCTAGGTCTCCCCCTCCTTCTGAGGCCTTTAGGCACACTGTTCATAACCCTATTCGCCAATCTATAATTATTCATACGGGCAACATGGCCAAACCAACGGAGTCTCTCTCTGCACAATATGCTGCTTAAAGGAGGTTGCAAACTCCTTTGCCTAATCTCATCATTAGTTACAAAGTTGAACCACCTAATGCCCAAGATACTGCGTAAGCATCTGGAATCAAAAGCATCTAGTTTCCTGTTATCTTGTTTACAAAGTGTCCAAGTTTCACTACCATAACTAACCCTAGAAAGAACCAAACTATTATACAGTCTAATTTTAGTCTTTAGGTGTATACGCCTATTTCTCCACACTCTCCATAGGTTCTTAAAAGTTCCGGCAGCAATCCCTATTCGTCTGTTAATCTCATGCCGCACATCACCATTATCTGTTACATAGCTCCCAAGATAATTAAACTGTGACACCTGCTCAAGACTGCAACCATTCAGATTAACTGAATCACAGCCTGCCTGACCAATTTTCATCACTTTAGTTTTCTCTCTGTTTATAACCAAACCTACTCTACTACCAGTCTCATCAACAGCTCGAATGAAAGAGTTCATCTCATCAACATCATTTGCCAAAAGGGCTAAATCATCAGCATAATCTAAATCAGAAATTTTCGTATCTCCAGCCCATTTAAGGCCAAAATCTTTCCCTTGAAGTGAATTTCGCATAACATAATCAATAACCAAGCTAAAGAGAAAAGGAGACAAAATGCACCCTTGTCGAACACCAGAAGTAATGCTAAACCAATTGCTACAAGCCTTACCAACTCTCACACACGACTCAGTGTTATTATAGAGAGCTTTCATAATGTTAACTAACTTGTCTGGTATACCATATGATCTCACAATCAACCACAAATTATGACGATCAACAGAGTCGAAAGCCTTTTTGAAATCAACAAAGCTAGCAACCAAAGGTTTCTGAAACTCTAAACATTTCTCAAGAATCTGCCTAAGTGAAAATATCTGATCCACACATCCCCTACCACTTCTGAATCCACATTGCTCATCACGCAATTGACTGTCAACCAGAATCTTAATTCTATTAAGCACAATCATGGAAAGAACTTTACCTGGAACAGAGAGTAGGCTGATACCCCTATAGTTATCACAAGAACTGCGATCACCTTTTTTGAAAATAGGGATAACAATAGCTCTGGTAAAATCCTTAGGAACCATGCCTTTATCATAAAAGATATTCAGAATTTCAGTCATCCAAGTGGTAACCGAAACATTCCCAGCTCTAAGCATTTCCGTAGTAATTTCATCTACCCCTGGGGATTTATGAAGTTTAAGTTTAGAAACAGCCAAAATAACTTCAGATTGTGTTAGAGGGCCAACATTAAAGCCATCAATGCATCTATCATCATTGCAAACAATGGGAGTAGAACTAACTACATTGTTTAGAACATCACTGAAATGCTCAGCCCACCTAGCCATGACAGAATCCTCCCCTTCTATAACCTTACCTTGTTTATCCTTCAATCCTTGTATGCCTGTCCGTTTTCTACCACACAAAACATTAACTATCTGGTACAGCTCTCTGCTGTTGTGCTGTCTAACTGCTTCCTCGGCTTTGTCAGCCAAACCATCAAGCCAATGATTCTTATCAGCAGATAACTGATCCTTTACAAGTTTATTAAGTTCTCTGTAATGCTTTCTATTAGGACTAGTAGGGTATTGATTAAAGACATTCCTGCAGTTCTTTCTTTCTGAAATAAGCTCAAGTGCCTTATCACGCAGATAATTCTGTCTCTTCTGCTCCTTTTTTCCTAAAAGACTACTGTTAGTGTCCAAAAAAGCCTGTTTAAAATGATCCCATTCTTCCTCAACTTCAGTAGTAAGCATACCATGACTTATCATAACGACTAAGTAACCTATCATGGTAAGCTTTGGCTATAACTGGATCTTTCAGAGCTTCAGTATTAAAAGTAAATTTTTTAACCCTAGCACAACACTTTTTAAGTTTAAGTTGCAACACACTTTTAACAAGGTAATGGTCAGATCCAATTTCAGCTCCCCTATATGCCCTGGTATTCCTAACAGAACTAGCCCATTTGCTGTTAATTAATATGCAATCAATCATATTCTTATGCAGCCCATCAGGTGAAACCCATGTGTACTTATGTATGTCGCGGTGTTTGTAATAAGTGTTAGTTATTCTGAATCCATTGAGTTTACTTACCTGTAGGAGACGTTGCCCATTGCCATTGCAGCTACCAATACCAAAAGGTCCTATTACTCCTCCCCAAAGGTCAGAATCAGTACCAACTTTGGCATTGAAGTCACCAAGAACAAGGGTAATATCTCCTTTCTTGACAGAATTCAAAATATCCTGAAGTCGTTCATAAAACCTATCCTTCTCATCCTCATCGGCATCCTCAGTGGGGGCATAACAGCAGATAACATTCAAGTCTTTTAACGCTTGTCTGAAATTTTGCTGTAAGAAACCTTTCATTAATGCACTCATATCCTAGAAGAGCATCGCTAGCGTGTCTGCTGAGAAGCAGACCCACGCCTTGGTGATGCTTATTGTCGTCCCGCCCTGAAAAGAGAAATTTAAGATTATTTTTAAGAATCTGACCTTTATCTGTCCATCTGGTCTCTTGCAAGCCGAGAATATCTAAATTATAACGGTGGAATTCATGTGTGAGGACATCAAGAGAAAAAGCTCTGTGCAGAGTCCTCACATTCCAACTACCTATGGAGAGAAAATGGTTAGTGGGATGTTTAAAGAAACTATGTTTATTGAGAGAGGGAATGCCGACAATATCAAACAGCCCCCTAATCGCAGACATGGGGCAAAGACCCGTTCCCCCACCACTAAAGGCTGAAGCCATCTACACTGGAAGACTTCCTCCAATGTAGAATTTGACGATGCCAATAGAAGCAAAGAGTTCAGGTGCCTGCGATGACCTCTGCTCAGGATTATCCACCAGCTGATAAACATATCTTGTGAATCTATTCACTTGGGGCTGTCAACCCACAAACAAACAGAAAACACAGCGGAAGATTTTCCCTCCACAGAAGCCCACCAGTGCAGCAAAATCAGGATCCATAATCAAGCTCAGAGCCATATATCTGTCCAGTCCGGTAGGTTTATATGGTCAGCACCAGGACCCACAGTTCCTAAATAGGCCCGAACTCTGACGCCAGTGCTTAAGAATGCATGAAATCTGACAACAGCCCTTCAAAAGGCATGACCGCTGACAACATTGCTTAAGAAGGCATGAACGACCACGATGACTTGCGAACGTGCTGTAATAAAGGAAGAATATCACTAGGTAATATGCACCAAATGGAAAAAATTGACTAAATATTAATTGATTTTTGAACTTCCTTACTTTCCTCGATTGATCCACGCAGATAAAGAAAATCAGAACGAATTTCCTGTTCAATTTACTTGTTATACTCCATCTAAAAAAATTAACAAAAAAACTAATAGGGTGTCTGTTTTAGGGAATTCGAACGATAGATAATAATTAAACCAAGGAGTATGAAAGTATTTGTCATGGACTAATGAAAACGTAATTTGTCATTTATTACAAATGCGAATATAATTTAAAGAGAAATTTACTGCCAGTTGCTGAAGGTGGCGTTGCAAGCAGTGGTCTTGAGTTTCCATCTGTGAAGTGTGGTTATTCTGTAGTCTCGGGTAACACTTGCAGCAGCTGCAGTGATTCTTTCCTTTAAATATCTTATTTTGCGAATTTTTTTCGGAGTGGACGATGTTTTTAATGTATCCCCAAAAAAAGAAGTCCAGTGGTGTGATATATGTTCCTCATGACGAGGAACCTTTAAGAGTTTCTACACAATTTTATACACAATTATTTTGGTTATTTAATAATTTAATAGAATATAGCATTTTCTAGTATCGGTGGGCGCCAAGGTATTTCCAATGGTAGCGCACCTTACTCATAATCTGCAGTTCACACTTTTGAGTCCCACCTGGGCAACCGTTGAGGTTTATCTCTGTAGGACTCCTTGCCTTGCCTTCGGTCATTAGGGAACACCGATGGGCTTAGAAAGGCTGCTGACCGTCAGATGAGGAATAAAGTTGTGGTTCCGTGTGCAGGAGAGCCATAACCTGTGCACTTTAAAGAACACGCCAGATATCATCGACAAGAGGCTACCATTTATCTTCTAATGGCTGTCCAATGGGTCCCCTTCTCCCAACCTTCTCTGAGCCCCTAGGGTCCTCGTGACCTGGTCATTTAGCCCATTGTGTGCAAAAAAACACTCAAAATCACCACCCAAACCAATGCAAATATCGTTATCCCCTCATACACAGTCGTATCAGAATAATATGACCACACACGGAATCACAATGTACCATCCAGGCATATCACAGAATACACATGACAAGGTCAACCACAGGGAGATATAAACTGCTGGCCAGAACAGATGAGCCACAGTGCATAATGTGAGTACAATGGGCAGAGGTATTGATTTGACGGATGTTCATCGGCTACGGCGCCAAGGGTGGAAGCATCTCGGAAACAGCAGACTTTGTGGGCAGTTCGTGAGGTGCTCTAGTAAGGGTGTACCAACAATGGACTGCTGGCACACCGAGTGTCTCCAGACGTCATAACTGTGGATCCCCAAAGGCCATCGACCCCAGAGGAGAACGTCGCCTCCATCGAATGGTAAAGGGCAATCGACATGAAACAGAGCAGCAATAGACCACTCAAATGAACACTGGGGCACCCAGGTACGTGTCCCCGATAACAGTAGAGCGAACCCTGTTACTCATGGGTCTCCAGAGTCGACGCTACCTAAAGGTTACCTCATGTTAACCAAGGTCCATCGGCAACGATGCCTGCAGTTCGCATGGGAATCATCATTGGACAGTGGAAGAGTGGAAAAAGGTTGCCTTCTCTGATGAATAGCGGTTTCTACTCCATAGAAGTGACTAGAGGTGGCAGATACGGTGTCAGGCACATGAGAACCAACACCCGGACATGCTTGTCTGTCACATACAGGCCAGCGGTGTCAGTGTGCATGTCTGGGGAAGTTTTCCTGGTATGAACTGAGACTGCTGGTACCACTGAATGGGTCCCTGAATGCCAATGGCTACCTGTTCATCCTCGCACCCAACTGGAGTGAGACCTCCTTGTCGAGGGGGGGGGGGGGCGCTTACGATGCCTCCAAGAAGTTGGGTTCGGATCGCTTACACTCTGGAGTTCATGATATCTTGTGCCCCCCGGTGAAGGGGGCCTGTTGAGGGCCGGTGGACTGGTTTCAGCCAGGGGCCAGTCCAGTTGGCTTATTGACTTGTCCCCTGGGAAGCTTGGAGCTGCAACCCTGGTTGAGGGTCGTACTTGAGGGTTCTGTGGATAGGGTTTGGCTAGCCCGTCCAGTAGGCACATCGATGCGGTCTCAGTGATATTGTGGGTCGGAAGATTGTTCACTGGGGGCTTCGACCCGCTCACAATGGAGAGGACGAAGTTGAAGGCTCGCGACCGGGTGTGGCTGCCCTAGTTGACGGATTTATCGATGGAAAAGCCAAACTAAGAGTCCCACATGAACTGATTAGGCAGACCATAGTTGTCATAGCGGGGGCACTCGGGTGCCTCCGTGAAGTGGGATGCGGTGCTGCAGTTCTGTGGAGCCCGGTAGGCTGATGGCTGTAGTGAAGTTGTTGGAGGGCCGCTGACTGGTTTGGGCAGTCCTGGTCAAGTGTGCCCCGAGGCGGCCTCAGTGCGGTCTAGGCCGAAAAGGCGGGGCTGTGGTTCTAGGTAAAGCGGGGCTGTGGTTCTCGCTCGATGGAGAGGACGATGTTGAGGGTCATGCTGAAAGATTAGGCGTGGCTCATCGGCGGGACAAGCCTGGGTGTCTCTGCTGCGATGGACTCAAAAAGTAGGAATTTTTTAAGTTTGGCTTTCAAAATTCTAAAGTTACCATCTGATTATTTTGTCAGTTTTTGGACAAAAATCAGTGAGTGATTTGGCATATTCTAGGCATGGCAATTTCAAAATTCTAAAAGATCCCACTCGCTGAACCTCAGTGATTATTTCAACAGACAGCCTTGCTGTGAAAAGCACTATTTCTCTCTTCCACTCTTCCACTGTAAGGCAGATCCACGAAGGCAGATCTAACAGGAATTATCCTAGTTATCAGATTGTGGTTTCAGTGGCAATTCCCTCAAGGTGGTATGCAGTCTCCGTACTGCGGTACACCGGGATTGTCACGCATTATTACGTTGTCCATCCTCGTTGACCACATGCATTCATTCATGTTGGACGTTTACTCTGGTGGTGATGGTGCCTACCAACAAGACAATGCGCCCTGCCATGTCGCTAAGATGGTTCGTGACTGGGTCCAGGAACACGACAGCGATGTCCCCATTCTCCCTTGGTCGGCGAAATCGTCCGACCTCAATCCCATAGAACGTTTGTGGGATCATTTGGATCGACAGGTTCGGCGTGCGGACCCACAACCACGTCATCGCCGGAACCTCCATGCTCTGCTTGAGTCCGAATGGGCACGTGTGCCTCTGGCAACCTTCCAGGACCTCATTGCATCCATGCCATGCCGTCTCGCCGCTGTCATCTGGACAAAGTGTGGTTATTCCCATTATTAGAGAGTTAGTCATATTATTCTGATACGACTGTGTAATGACCTGTATAAATGGATGATAACTCAAGAATCATGATTGTTAACACTATTTCTAATAAAAATTTCTTGCAGCCATTGTTCAGCTTGAAGGTCCCATATGGAAAGAGCATCGTCGATTTGCTCTCCACACTCTCCGAGATTTCGGATTTGGAAAGCTCACTTTAGAAGAGCGCATCTTGGATATTGCCAAAGATCTCCTTGATGTCCTGCAGGAATCAAAAGGACGTCCACAGGACGTCTCCGAGCTCCTCTCCGCTGCCACGGCCAACGTCATCTACAGTTTAATGTTCGACAGGCACTACAACCTCAAAGATAAGGAATTCGTGGAACTTCTGAGACAGCTGTCGATCATTATGAGAAGTTTACCTGGAATCGATGCTTTTATTGCTGGACCAGTCACATGGTAAGTCTAAAGTGAAATTTTTCAAAAACGTTTATTATCCACTTAAAGGCTAAAAGGAATACTCCAAAGCTCAGAGGTGGGATGGGGAGAGGAACCCAAAGAAAACAAATACCTTAGGATTCAGTAGTAGGATGGGGAAAAGAATCCAAAGGAAAAGAAACTAGTACTCCAAGGTTAAAATATTAATTGGGTAAAGGAAACCAAGGAAAAAATCTTTATCGTTCAGAAATCGGATGATGAAAGGAATCCAGAGAAAAAGGAGCAAAAACTCTGAGGTTCAGAAATGCGATGGGGACAGGGACTCAAAGAGAAAAAAGAAACTTTAAGTTTCAACAGTGGGAGGGAGAAATGGACCCAAAGAAAAGAAACAACAAATACTCCAAGGTTCAGAAGTGAATGGGAAAAAGGGACCCAAAAAATATAATTCAAGAGTCAGAAATAGGATGGAGAAACTTCCCCCCCCCCCAAAAAAAAAAAGCAAAACAAATAATGCGCCAAGGTTCAGAAGTGGATGGGTCCTTTTTACCATCCACTTCTGAACCATGGCGCATTTGTATTTTGCTTTTCTTCAAAAAAGCGTTCGTTCAAAAATAATATATATATATGCATTCTTTAAGGTTTAGAAGTGGATAGGAAAAAGCATCAGAACTACTTCAAGTTCAAAAATGGGTGGAAGAATGGATCCAAGTTCAAAAATGGGATGGAGAAATGGATCCAAAGAAAAAATAAATAGTCCAAGGTTAAAACGAAAGTTGGAAAAGAGACCTCCCCCACCCACTAAAAATAAAACTTCAGGATTCATAATAAATGGAATGTGGAAACGTCCTAAGGAAAAACAAAGCACAGATGCTCCAAGATTCCGAAGTCAGTGGAAAAGGGTATCAAAAATACTTCAAGCTTCAGAATTCAATGGGAAAAGAACCAAAAAAAATACTTCACGATTCCGAAATGGAATGGAGAAAGGTGTGAAAGAAAAAGCAAACACAAATACTCCTAAGTTCAGAAGTAAATGTGAAAAGGGACCAATAAAAAAAAGTTCAGGATTCATAAATGGGCAGGAGAAAGTCTCAAAGGGAAACAAAACACAAATACCCCAAGTTTCAGAAGAGGATGGAAAAAGGGACCAATAAAAATAAGTTCAGAATTCATAAATGGGATGAGGAAAGGTGTCAAAGAAAAACAAAACACAAATATTCCAAGGTTCAGAAGTATATGGGAAAAGTGACCATAAATATTCCAAACTTCAAAAGTGGATGGAAAAGGGGACCAACAAAAAATAGTTCAGGATTCATAAATGGGCTGGGGAAAGTCTCAAAGGAAAACATTACACAAATACTGCAAGTTTCAGAAGCGGATGTAAAAAGGGATCAATAAAAAATAGTTAATGATTCATAAATGGGATAGGGAAAGATGTAATAGAAAAACAAAACACAAGTACTCCAAGATTCAGAAGTAGATAGGAAAAGGAACCATAAATACTCCAAATTTCAGAAGTGGATTGAAATAGGGACCAATAAAAAATAGTTCAGGATTCATATATGGGATGGGGAAGGTGTCACGGAAAAATCAAAACTCAAATATTTCAAGATTCAAAAGTACATGGGAAAAGAGACCATAAATATTCCAAAGTTCAGAAGTGGATGAGAAAAGGGACCAATAAAAAATAGTTCAGGATTCATAAATGGGATGGGGAAGGTGTCACGGAAAAATCAAAACTCAAATATTTCGAGATTCAGAAGTAGTTGGGAAAAGGGACCATAAATACTCCAAAGTTCAGAAGTGGATTTAAATAGGGACCAATAAAAAATAGTTCAGGATTCATAAATGGGATGGGGAAGGTGTCACGGAAAAATCAAAACTCAAATATTTCAAGATTCAGAAGTGCATGGCAAAAGGGACCATAAATATTCCAAAGTTCAGAAGTGGATGAGAAAAGGGACCAATAAAAAATAGTTCAGGATCCATAAATGGGATGGGGAAGGTGTCACGGAAAAATCAAAACTCAAATATTTCAAGATTCAGAAGTAGATGGGAAAAGGGACCATAAATACTCCAAAGTTCAGAAGTGGATTTAAATAGGGACCAATAAAAAATAGTTCAGGATTCATAAATGGGATGGGGAAGGTGTCACGGAAAAATCAAAACTCAAATATTTCAAGATTCAAAAGTACATGGGAAAAGAGACCATAAATATTCCAAAGTTCAAAAGTGGATGAGAAAAGGGACCAATAAAAAATAGTTCAGGATTCATAAATGGGATGGAGAAGGTATCACAGAAAAACAAAACTCAAATACTTCAAGGATCAGAAGTAGATAGGAAAAGGGACCATAAATACTCCAAAGTCGACAAGTGGATGGGAAAAGGGACCTATAAAAAATAGTTCAGAATTCATAAATGGGATGGAGAAGGTGTCACAGAAAAGCAGAAGATGAATATTTCAAGGTTCAGAAGTGGATGGGAAAAGGGACCAATAAAAAATTAGTTCAGGATTCATAAATGGGATGGGGAAGGTGTCAAATTAAAACAAAAGGTAAATACTTCAAGTTCAGAAGTGGATGGGAAAAGAGACCATAAATTCTCAAAGTTCAGAATAGGATGGGAAAAGGGACCAATAAAAAATTAGTTCAGGATTCCTAAATGGGATGGGGCAGATGTCAAAGAAAAGGAAAAGATAAATGCTCTACGGTTCGGAAGTGACGTAAAAAAGGGACCATAAACACTCCAAATTTCAGAAGTGTATGGAAAAATGGAACTATTAGATTAATTTCTCTTGTATTCGTTTTTGAAATCCGTTTATTATTCTATTTAATAAAGTTGGAAGTCTTACCTCTGACAGGCGAACCTTTTCTGCACAATGTGTTAAATAATGGCGAGGACACAAAGATGGTAAGTTCTTAAAATTAGGTAGAGAACAGGGTCCACTGGACAGCTGTCAATAAAGTTAGGAAACAGATGGATTTATATTTCCTAAGTTTCGTTGTTAGCAAAAAGCTGTAATTCTATCGCCAAGGCTGTCGCTTTCTTTAACATGTTCAGGGCTCTGTTTGACACGAAGGCACGGCTTAACATCCCATCGGAGAAATGACAGCATTCCCAAGCCCATTGGTATGCTCTTTCTTCCCAAAGATAAGATGAGGATTAGCAGAGAAATTTCTCAAAAAACTAGGAACATCACATTACAAACCTGGTGCACTACCGATAGAGCCAAAACTCACTCTTCTAATTTGAAAACTGCGAACTGAGAAATCACACTGCACTTATTTAAATCAATCAGCCAATGATGTATGATAAACGTCAAAGCGTGAACTACGTATGCAGTCGAAGCTTATGCAGTTTCCAGTCACATTACTACATATATTTCCTCATCGGTAAATACCATTGTGCTTAGAGTGCTTATACTTATTTTATCAACCATTCCTCTTCTCTTCCCTATAGTTGTATTCCATTCCGATATACTCAAAAGTATGCTGTGCTGAAGACTGTAAAGCAAAATTTCTTCTTCCATCTTGAAAATGTCATCCAAGAACATGAAGATTCGTTGGATGAGACGAGGCCTCGGGACTATACAGATGTTTATCTCTTAGAGGCGAAGAAGTTCAGAGAGAGGGGCCAAAAGGAAGACAGCACCTTCACAAGTGAGTTTGGGTGTTTGGGCACACTTTCCAAGTTAACATTTATGTAGAAAAGCTAATATTTAGAATGGATTCGATTGTTTTTGACTCTGAGGGGCACGTTTTGGCACACAATGCCTGAAATTGCCAGGTCACGAGGACCCCAAAGGCTCAGAGAAGATTGGATAAGGGGACCCAATGAACAGCTGTTAAATGACAGATGGTAGCTTCCCTTCAAGGCCATTCAGCGTGTTCTCTAACAAGCACTAGATAGGGCTTTCCTACTCATCGCTTTACGCACCTTCCAATGGACTCTTGGTCCGCTTCTGTAACGTCATTGCCAAGCGCCTTAGTCTTCTCTCAAGGTGCCGCTGGCACTTTCGAGTAAACCAGCCCTCTCCAAAATTAAGAGAAAGAATACCTTAGGAAATAATGAAATGCTGAATACTGTTGAATAAACAAGTTACTAAATGCTGACGAAAATATTTAAATCATAATCAAAGAAATCAATTATTTTGCTTCTTGTGTTAATTTCTTTTCACGTTATCAGCAGAACTGAAATTTTAATTATTACTTATCCAGCCCATAGATGTCTGTCTCTTATTTGTAGCTGTAGTCTGTTATAGTTCGGCAGTGTTCGGGAAGAAATAATCTCTAATATAGAGGTTCTCAACGTGGGTACGCGGTAAAATTTTTCGGGTACGCCTTGAGAGCTGAAAAGTCGTTAGATATATGTTATATATATATAGGCTTTATTTTATTCCCATTGTTATACTATAAATATAGTTTTATCTATCTATATAAGAGGTACGCCAGTTACATACACATTTCCAGGGGGTACGTGAAGCATAAAAGTTTGAGAACTACTGATTTATATGTTTTATTTTATTCCCATTGTTATACTATAACTATAGTTTTATCTATCTATACAAGGGGTACGCCAGTTACATACACATTTCCAGGGGGTACGTGAAGCATAAAAGGCTGAGAACCACTGATATACGTGTTTTATTTTATTCCCATTGTTATACTATAACTACAGTTTTATCTATCTATACAAGGGGTACGCCAGTTACCTACACATTTCCAGGGGGTACGTGAAGCATAAAAGTTTCTGAACCACTGATATATGTTTCATTTTATTCCCATTGTTATACTATAACTAGAGTTTTATCTACGTATACAAGGGGTATGCAAGTTACATACTCATTTCCAGGGGGTACGTGAAGCGTAAAAGGTTGAGAACCACTGATATATATGTTTTATTTTATTCCCATTGTTATACTATAACTATAGTTTTATCTATCTGTACAAGGGATACGCCAATTACATACACATTTCCAGGGGGTACGTGAAGAATAAAAGGTTGAGAACCACTGATATATATGTTTTATTTTATTCCCATTGTTATACTATAACTATAGTTTTATCTATCTATACAAGGGGTACGCCACTTACATACACATTTCCAGGGGGTACGTGAAGCATAAAAGGTTGAGAACCACTGATATATATGTTTTATTTTATTCCCATTGTTATACTATAACTATAGTTTTATCTATCTATACAAGGGGTACGCCAGTTACATACACATTTCCAGGGGGTACGTGAAGCATAAAAGGTTCTGAACCACTGATATATATGTTTTATTTTATTCCCATTATTATACTATAACTATAGTTTTATCTATCTATACAAGGGGTACGCCAGTTACATACACATTTCCAGGGGGTACGTGAAGCATAAAAGGTTGAGAACCACTGATATATATGTTTTATTTTATTCCCATTGTTATACTATAACTATAGCTTTATCTATCTATACAAGGGGTACGCCAGTTACATAGACATTTCCAGGGGGTTCGTGAAGCATAAAAGGTTGAGAACCACTGATATATATGTTTTATTTTATTCCCATTGTTATACTATAACTATAGTTTTATCTATCTATACAACGAGTACGCCAATTACATACGCATTTCCAGTGGGTACGTGAGGCATAAAAGGTTGAGAACCACTGCCCTAATATATCCATATATGTCTGGCAACATGGAGTTTACTTGTACGGTATGTAATAAGGACGGATTTTTTAAAAAAAGAATATTTACAGTGTTATGTTTCAATGTAAAGCTTCTTTTCGTATTGTATGTTTGGAGATAAGAATTGAGGTTTATAGAAATATGTCAGAAGATAGAAGCAAATGGGTATGCAATAATTGGAAGAAGAAAAGAGTTTCTTGAACGATGGGCAATTCCTATCTACAAGTGAAGCCGAACATGTGCAGCCATCTATGGGAGAAGAAGATAACCATTCTGTGAACAATGGTAAACCAAGTTGCTTTATGGATTCTTCAGTTCATAATTTAAATGAGGAGCTTATTAATATTTTTAAGTTGGAAATTAGGAAAGAATTCGCAAAGTTTGAAAAATAGAATTAATCAACAAAATGTTGATATTCTTAGGTCTCTTGAATTCTGTAGGAAACAAAACAGATGACTTCGTAAGGAAAAGTGAATTAATTATGAAAGAGCTTAAATGTCATACATCTGATCTTCACGAAACTGAGGAAAATGTATTTCTACTTGAAAAAACAAATTAACGTATTAAAGTCTAAGATTAATGATTTAAGACAAGACACATTGAAAAAAAAATCTAGAGATTGTTGGTATACCTCAACAATCGCAAGATAATTTGTAATTAATTGTAAATAAGGTATCTACTATATTAAAATTCCCCAGAAACAAGAGGATATGAAATTAATTAAAAAGGTTGTCTCGTAATGCTGGGTTGGGTTGGGTTGTTTTACCTCTGAGCAGCACTTTTTTTGCACACCATTTGCTAAATGGCCAGGTCACATGGACCCCGAAGGCTCAGAGAAGGTTGGGGGAGGGGACCCACTGGAACAGCTTTTGGGTGACAGATGGTAGCCTCCCGTCAAAGCCATCCAGCGTGTTCTTTAACGTTCACAGGGTATGGCTCTCCCGTACACGGAGCCACGGCTTAACATCCCATCCGACGGACGGCGGCCTTTCCAAGCCCATCGGTGTCCCCTACTGATCGTGGGCAGGGCGGGGAATTTTTGCGGAGATAAATCTCAACGCTGACCCAGCTGGGACTCGAACCTCGTAATGCTGATAAACCTGGTAATATTGTAACGGAGTTTAAGAACGAAGACATCAGATATAAGTGGTTGGATAGGAAAAGGGGGCGGGGTGGCTCTCGGTAGTGCACCAGGCTCGTAATCTGTAGTTCCCAGGTTCGAGTCCCAGCTGGGTCAGCGTTGAGATTTATCTCCGCAAAATTCCCCGCCCTGCCCACGGTCAGTAGGGGACACCGATGGGCTTGGAAAGGCCGCCGTCCGTCGGATGGGACGTTAAGCCGTGGCTCTTTGTGCGGGAGAGCCATACCCTACGCACGTTAAATAACACGCTGGATGGCTTTGACGGGAGGCTACCATCTGTCTCCCAACAGCTGTTCCAGTGGGTCCCCTCCCCCAACCTTCTCTGAGCCTTTGGGGTCCATGTGACCTGGCCATTTAGCCCATGTTGTGCAAAAAAATGCCGCTCAGAGGTAAAACAACCCAACCCAAGGATAGGAAAAGGAAAGGGAAGTAGTTGTTTCTAATTCATTAAATTAATTTAATAAAATAGAATATCCAAAAGGAATAAAATAGAAGAGAAACCATTTTACATAAATGAACAATTAACAATAGAAAGAAAGAGATTACTTTATAAAGTCAGAGCTCCTCAAAAGGAATTTGAAAATGTATGGATCAAGATGGGAAGAATATTCTTAAGGAAAAATGACGACTCAAATGCCATCAGAATTGACAATGAGCCAAACTTAATTAATATCTGATTCGTCATTAAGTTCCTTAAAGAACATTTTTGATCTTTTTACGTTGGTTAATTTTTCTAGCCATAAAATGGAAGGAACATAGGGCATTTATATTAACTTCGAAAAACTTAAATTGATCCATTCTGATTTCAAAAAAGGAATTAGTTTTATTCATTTGAATATCAGGAGTTTCCGCACACGGAGCCACGGCTTAACGTCCCATCCGACGGACGGCGGTCTTTCCAAGCCCATCGGTGTCGCCTACTGACCGTGGGCATGGCAGAGAATTTTGCGAAGATAAATCTCAACACTGATCCAACTGAGGCTCGAATCTGGGAACTGCAGGTTACGAAACTGACGCATTACCGACTGAGCCACCCCCGCCCCACTTGTGTATACAGTCAGCTACAGAAATGCAATAAAAAGCCTGGGGAGATGCTGCAAAACTAAATTTCAGCAGGTTGTTGATTGTGCAAAAATTTATTATTAGAATCATTGACAATAAAAGGTCACTTCTCTGAATTTCATCCTATATTTAAGAAAGTGAGGTTATTGACTGTGTCTCAACTTTACATTTTAAAAGTTATTGAATATGTCCATTTCAATTTACATTTATTTCAGGTTCGACAGACGTATACCACTTAGAGACATTCATTCAAACTGCAAATACCACGCATATCAAAGCAAGCTACTACTCGTAATATAAACTATATTTAACCTAAACTTCTGGGGCGGTGGTGGCTCAGTCGATAGTAATCTGTAGTTCCCAGATTCGAGTCCCAGCTGGGTCAGCGTTGAGATTTATCTCCGCAAAATCCCCGCCCTGCCCACGGTCAGTAGGGGACACCGATGGGCTTGGAAAGGCCGCCTTCCGTCGGATGAGACGTTAAGCCCGTGTGTGGGAGAGCCATATCCTGTGCACATTAAAGAACACGCTGGATGACCTTGACAGGAGGCTACCATCTGTCTCCCAACAGCTGTTCCAGTGGGTCCCCTCCCCCAACCTTCTCTGAGCCTTCGGGGTCCATGTCACTTGGCCATTTAGCCCATGGTGTGCAAAAAAGTGCCGCTCAGAGGTAAAACAACCCAACCCTAACCTAAACTTTATAACAGTGTTCCAGAAACAATGAAGAAAATTACTTCAAAATATTTATTTAATAAATTCCTTTGTGAATGGATTATAAACAACGAATGATTACTGTATGTAAAACCAATTTTTTGACTCTCCACATCAGTGGTTTTCAACCTTTTATGCTTCACGTACTCCCTGGAAATGTGTATGTAGCTGGCGTACCTTTTATATAAATAGATAAAACTATAGTTATAGTTTAACAATGGGAATAAAATAAAACATATATACAACCTATATTTAGCGACTTTTGATCTCCCACGGCGTACCAAAAAAAGGTTTTCTGCGTACCCCACGTTGAGAACCCCTAGTCCACATCATAGATTGGTTCAATTACCAACTGTTGCCATGTTAATCTTTCCGTATTTGTATTTTTATTTTAATTATACACCAGCCCCCAAGTATTCAGTTACTTTAGCTGGGTATATTTCATTATAATTTTATATTAATACATATGTAGATTGAGTAAAAATTGAATTGAATTAATGTACATGATAATGTTCTTATGCATTAGGACCAAAGGTTAACATGCATGGTTTCAGCCTTTAATACCCCTTAAATTTACTCTGTCCTGGCACCAGTATGTTCAGCCTATTTCCTAGAGAAGGTCTTCAAACCCTTTTCGGTGGTTGGCCATTTCTCAATATCCAAAAGGAACAATCATCTCACTTTTCTCTAATGGAGGAAACTCAGGAACCAGAACATCAATGCACTGTGCCAATGAAATTTTGAATTCTGAAAACAGCGGTTATTTTTTTCCTTCTTTGATCTGCAGCTTGCTGATTAAATTCAGAAGAATTCCTAAAGTTAAAAAGAAGCTTCCTACAAAATGAACTTTTTGAATTCAATACTAGTTTTTAAAAGCGCAGAAATGCTAATACACTGGATGAGCTGGATGCAAGTGTTTCTCCATCTGTAACTCGCCCAAGTGACTTAAGTTGCTCAACCCTGACATAGGATTTTAACAAGTGTTGATAAGTTCAATTTTAAAAAGCCGAATATACTCTTACCGAGCTATTCAGACCTTTTCCCCGAGTATAATCGAGCATGATACTCAGCGATTCAATCTTATACTCTGAGTATATTCGGGAGTGACAGAGAATGGCTCATTCTCTAAAAATGGCTTATCCTGTTAGCTACAGTATACACGGAAGAGGAAAAAACGACAAATCCTGTTATCTCAAGTATACTCGGAAAGGGTACAAATGACTTAACTTTGATCTCGAGTATACTCGCGTAAAACATGAGTCACTCATTCTTTGTCTCTGGTATACTCTAGTGGAACACAAAGGACTCATCCTGTTGTTCCCAGTATATTCACAAACACGAAAGGTTCATCCTGTTTCTCGAGGATACTCGAGGGGAACACGAAAGACTCATCGTGTTGTTTCGAGTATACTCGAGTGGAACGCGAACTGCTCATCCAGTAGTCTTGAGTATACTCGAGAGAAACACGAACGACTCATCCTGTTGTTTCGAGTACACTCGAGTGGAACACGAAAGACTCATCTTGTTGTTTCGAGTACACTTGAGTGGAACACGAAAGACTCATCTTGTGTCGAGTATACTCGAGTGGAACACGAACGACTCATCCTTTTGTTTCGATTATACTCGCGTTGAACACGAAAGACTCATCCTGTTATTTTGAGTACACTCGAGTGGAACACGAAAGATTCATCCTGTTTCTCGAGTATACTAGAGCAAAACATCGACTAATCCTGTTGTCTCGAGTATACTCGATCGAAACAAGAATGGCTCATCCTTTTGTTTTGATTATAGTCGCGTTGAATTATACTCGCTCATCCTGTTATTTCCAGTACACTCGAGTGGAACACGAAAGACTCATCCTGCAGTTTCGAGTATACTCGAGTGGAACACGAAAGACTCATCTTGTATCGAGTAGACTCGAGTGGAATACGAAAGATTCATCCTGTTGTTTTACGTATACTCGAGTGGAACACGAACGACTCATCCAGTCGTTCGTGTTCGGGAGAGGCAGGAACTTCTGATTCTGTTTAATCGAATATACTCGGGAGAGGCAGGAACTTCTCATTCTGTTTAGTCGAATATACACGTCAGAGGCAGGAACTTCTCATTCTGTTTAATCGAATATACTCGGGAGAGTCACGAACTGCTCATACTGTTATCTCGAATATACTCGGGAGAGCCACTGACAACTTATACTGTTTTCCCGAACGTACTCGGAAGAGATACTACGACGAATATACTCCAGAGAGACACGAACCGCTCATCCTGTTTTCTCGAATATACTCGGGAGAGGCAGGAACTTCTCATTCTGTTTAATCGAATATACTCGGGAGAGTCAGGAACTTCTCATTCTGTTTAATCGAATATACTCGGGAGAGGCAGGAACTTCTCATTCTGTTTAATCGAATATACTCGGAAGAGGCATAAACTGTTCATCCTGTTTTCTCGAATATACTCGAGAGATGTGTGTTATGTTGTGTAAACTCAAACCTGACACTGAACGGGTGAAAATTGCATTTTCTTTTCTTTCTGTGTGTGTTTTCTTCCTGAGATTTATATTTTCAAACAATTTTCTACAATAGAAATAAAAACTTTAAAGAAAGATTGCATTGTAATATTAAATATATGTTAACATTTTCACATGATATTTCACTTAAGCAATATTAATTTTAATCCTCGAATTACTTTTTATTCTTAGAAGACCGTCTGAAAGCGATTGCCCTCAATCTGTTCATTGCGGGAACAGAAACTTCTTCAACTACTCTCAACTGGGCTCTGAAGCTTCTCATGGTGCATGGAGACATCCAAGAGAAGATCCAGAAGGAACTGGATGATGTGATCGGAAGGGATCGACTCCCTTCTTGGGCAGATCACTCCAAATTGCCTTACACGGAAGCGGCCATTATGGAGGTGCTACGGTTCGCTACTATTGTGCCCTTTATTCGTTTCCATAGTAACCCAGGTGAGAATTTGAGCTGACTTCCCGCTGTATAATATGACAAAGAATGTGAGTGCTCTTCTATTTGGGTTTCGGAAAAAAACCGAAACTATTTCAGGTATCGGTTCGGTTGAAAGAACTAATGGATGATTCATCATTATTTTCTTTTGCCAGTGGGTCAGTGTAGGAAGTAGGTATTCTCTCACACGGAAAAAAAATTCTAAATTACGTCCCCTAGTCCAAGGTTATGAATTTATGGATCAATTAGATTGTACAATAACGGTATAACCTCACTCTTTCCAGTTTGTTGGGAGCGGGTTGGCTCAGTCGGTAGCGCGCCAGGCTAGTAATCTGCAGTTCCAAGATTCGAGTTTCAATTGTGCCAGCACTGAGATTTATTTCCGCTAACCATCACTCTGCCCTCAATAAGAAAATGGACACCGATCAGCTCGGTAAGATCGTTGCCTTGGCAACCGCATACACTGTGCATGTTAAAGAACATGCTGGATGGACGCTCCATAACGGGAGGCTTCCATCTGTCTCCCATCACATATCCAGTGGTTCCCCTCTCTTCAATCTTCTCTGAGCCCTTGTGACCTGGCCATTAACCCATTTTGTGCAAAAAAAAGAGCCGCTGGGAAATAAAGCAACCCAAGAACAGCGATCATGGAGAAGTAGTATTCGTAAGGAATGCGAGAACTGTTTGGGAAGATATTTTTTTTTAAATATGGTCCCTTCATAAATAAGTATTTTTATCATTGATTGTATTTGTAAAAAATGTAAAAATCTTTTATCAGTTCTTTGAAAATAGTGTTCCAAAATGTATTATTCCTGACAATGAGCTGTTGTTGCTTCTTCGATGAGTAAACTGAACATTTTGATGCATTCTATTCATTTGAAAGTAAATTCAATTGGGTCAAGTTGCTTTTCTATCCAATGGGCAAAAATGACCATGTCACAAGGTTGGGTTGTTTCACCTCTGAGCGGCACTTTTTTTGCACACCATGGGCTAAATGACCATGTCACATGGACTCCAAAGTCTCAGAGAAGGTTGGCGGAGGAGACCCACTGGAACAGCTGTTGGGAGACAGATGGTAGCCTCCCGTCAAGGCCTTACAGCGTGTTCTTTAAAGTGCACAGGGTATGGCTCTCCAGCACACGGGGTCACGACTTAACGTCCCATCGGACGGACGGCGGTCTTTCCAAGCCCATCGGTGTCCGCTACTGAGCTTGGGCAAGGCGAGGAGTTTTGCGGAGATAAATCGCAACGCTGACCCAGCTGGGACTCGAACCTGGGAACTGCAGATTACGAGCCTGGCACGCTACCGACTGAGCCACCCTCATGTAACAAGGATCGCAAGGACTCAGAGAAGGTTGGAGGAAACCCACTGGATAACTGTTAGGAGACAGATGGTAGTCTCCCGTCAAGGCCATCCAGTGTGTTCTTTAACGTGCACAGCGTATAGCTCTCCTGCACACGGAGCCATGGCTTAACGTCCCATCCGATAGACAACGCCCTTTCCCAGCCCAAAAGTGTCCCCCTTCTCAAAGAGAGAAGAACGGGGATTAGCGGAGATAAATCTCGACACTTGCAGAGTTGGGACAAGAACCAGGATCTGCAGATTATGATCCGGGAGTGCTACTGGCTATGACAACCCTGCTTTTTTTTTTTGAGAAAGCCTTGAAAGCAGCTCCAGTTAGGAGTTGCATTCAGTCTAGTGTTCAGCTTGAAAACTATTCTCCACATGCGGAAGTAAGTAAATGAACCATACTGCTTTAAACAATTATTTTAAACATCTTTTAATAATCTATATCTCTATATAATAAAAGAAGGTGTCTGTCTGTGGCATCCATAACTCATCGGAGAATCAACGTATATGCTCCAAATTTTCAGAGAATATTTCTGGTTGTGGTCCGGATTGCAGTGCCAAATTTCAGGTCGAAAATCCAAAAGGGAGGCTTGCTAGAAGCAAAAATATTTACCACGCTATTCCTCGGGAAACGAGAATCGCTGTCAAATTAACTGTTGCCATTAATTGCTCCCTAACTGTGAAAGTAAAGAGTAAAATATCATTTAATTCCTCTGCTGCAAATCTGATGCCGCTGCCAGATCCACACATTTCCAAAAGCTTTATTTAGGCGTTCCATTGCAGCTAGGAACTTGCTTTTCTAACCAAATATGGTGTCAGGCACGGGGAACCGGCCTACGAAACCTAGGGCCTTTCGGTTAAGTATGTCGGGAAGTAAAGAATGCCAAAATCTGACGAAATAAATATTTCGATCGTTTTCCACGGCTCTGAGAGAGCGCGCCGTCAGCAATGACCTTTGCAACACCGGGAAATTCTTCGTGTTCAAACTGTGTAAAATGTCGGGGAGGGGGGGAGATACTCACAAAACTAACCATTAGCGCAGGAAACAACAGAATATGCATATTAAAACTGAGACGCGAGCTGTCACAATTCGTGTAGAAACAAAGTCACGGGCCAAGTGGGAACCTTGTTTTTTAAACAAATCACTGAGGCACACGTGGGACGCTGTGCAAGAAATATGGACCTCGCGGACGAATATCACGAGAGCCATAGGGCGGCAAATTCTGTGATAACGGAAATAAAAATTTCAATAGCTTAAGCAGAAGCTAAGCCATGAGCTATGAGAGAGCTCGCTGACGTAAACGATTCAGGCCAACACCGGGAAAATTTCTTCCTGTTGAAAATCTGTGCTAAAGTGTCGGAGGGGGGAGGGGGATATTTACAAAATTTATCTTTAGTGCAGTGAAAATAAGAATGTACAGGTTAAAAGTGACACCTAGGCAGCGCTGGGTACGTTCAGCTAGTATATAAATAAAATAGAGTTTGTTTGTCTGTCTGAGTGCTTGTTCGATATCTCCTCCTAGACGGTTAGAGCTGGGATCACCAAACTTCGCCAACTACTTCAGCTCACCGTAACTTAGTGTAGTCCCAGGTTTTCAACCCCAAAAAATTAGGCCTACCATAAAAGTTGGCAACGAAACGTCTGTCCATTGACAACTTGGCTCATCGATAACGTACTATTCCATTTCGACTCTTTACTCATAAGGTAGGCGTCTGCAGCGCACCCAAAGGTTTCGAACACTTGCGGCTGATTCAATCCCAACCCATCGCAGCTGAGATCCTGATCTCTAAACCTTGGGTAGTCACCACTCAAATTTGGGACTGATCGATCCAGTAGATGCGGAATTACAGTGAGCCGAACATTTTCGCCACTGGTGACGTCACCCTGGATGTCAAAGAGTGTCTCAGCACCCCCTTACGGAATATGCCAGCTACCAAATTATGAGTTATTATATGAGTTAATGATTAATGATATATATGATTAATGAGATTATATGAGTTAATAATTAATGAGTTATTATATGAAGCCCCGAGGGACGACGTGCTTTTCTGATAGTTGTAATATAAAATGAATTATTATTTAAATTAAAGCGCGAAATTGAAGATGACGATCCTAAGACTGACGTGTTATTTCATAGACCTTTCAGCTGAGCCATATTTTCCTGGCTCATCATTACTGCCACATAATTATCTTTTTAAATAAATGCTAACGACCCGCCTCAAATAATTCGCTTACAATGCCACGTATTCATCATCATTAGCATCAACTTCAAGCAGCCATGGTCTACGGAGGTCAAACAGATGGTAAAATTTAGTTCTCGAAACATATCTTTCCTGAACTACATCTGCTGCATCTGGTCAACGTACAGTAATTCTAACAAGGTTCTGTTTGACATTGTCTGCCCACCGCATCTTTGGTCTCCCCCTCTTTCTGAAGCCTTTAGGCACACTGTTCATAGCCCTATTCGCCAATCTATAATTATCCATACGGACAACATGGCCAAACCAACGCAGTCTCTCTCTGCACAATATGCTGCTCAAGAAAGGTTGCAGACTCCTTTGCCTAACCACATCATTACTTACATTTGTTGAACCACCTAATGCCCAAGATATTGCGTAAGCATCTAGAATCAAAGGCATTAAGTTTCCTCTTGTTTACAAAGCGTCCAAGTTCACTACCATAACTAACTCTAGAACGAACCAAACTATTATACAGTCTAAGTTTAATCTTTTAGTGTACATGCCTATTACTCCACACTCTCCATAGATTTCTAAAAGTCCCAGCAGAAGTCCCTATTCGTCTGTTAATCTCATGTTGCACATCACCAGTATCTATTACATAGCTCTCAAAGCACCTGCTCAAGACTGCAACATTCAGATTAACTGAATCACAGCCTGCCTGACCAATTTATATCACTTTAGATTTCTCTCTATTTATCACCAAACTCATCAATGTATCTCATCAACCACTATTTACATCTACCTTGCTCTCCAACAGAGCCAGCTACGCTTATGGGATACAGCATCCCCAAGAGGAGCATCATCATGGCCAATCTCTGGTCTGCGCTCAGAGATCCGCATCACTGGTCTCATCCCGACATTTTTGATCCCAGCAGGTTCTTGAATGAAGAAGGGAAGGTAATAAGGAAAGATGCTTACATCCCTTTTTCTATAGGTAAGTATATTTGTAATACTCACTTCCATTAGCTTATAGATAAACTAATCATCACATTTCCAGTCGGGCCTTTATCTAAAAATAAATCAGGGGGGGGGGGCAAGAAACACAATCGATAAGTAAAATGCAAAAGGGGGGGGGGGCAAGAGATTGGATTTCCAAAGAACTATAACATTTTCTCCTCCATTTCACAGGTCTTTGAAAAATTTCTTTAAAAAATGGTCTTTAATAAACTTTTTGTTAAAAAATGTGACTGAAGATAATTTACAAAATCTCAATCAGATCTATTTCATTGATATTTTTTTTAACAATATTGTTTCGGAATTTAGAAAATTTCATAAATTAGAATATTTAACAAACAACAACAACGCCAGTTTAAATAATTACTCTTAACAGTTATTAAAAGAAGAGAAATAACCGTTGTACTAAACTTGATTAACAAATTCAAGAACATTTTTATCAGTTCGCGTAATGATTTTGTTAATTTTTCAGCAATGTTTTACGATTTTTTGTTGTCGATTTTGTCGATTGTTTGTTTTAATTAATCTGCTCAATGTTCTAATTTCCAAAATTGTTCAAATACTCAACGCATATTATTGGTAATCGAGATCGAAATATAGTTGACTGAGATCTTCAAATTACCTTCAATCCCAGTTTTTCATAAAAAGTTTGTTTAAGATGGAATCCTGTATCTGATTTATTTCGTTAACAACGTTTTCGTTAATAACGTCGATAAACAGTGGCTGCTAAAAGTGTACATATTTTCCCTTCCATTCTAACGATCTTTCATTATTCTATTTATTTTTTGTTTGCAAATATGTGGGATATACACTTTCTGACCAAATTATTACGAACATCTACCTAATACTTCGTCGTATCTATCATGATACAGTTCACAAATTTGAAAGTTTTCAATTCTCTGCGCATAGTTGCCTTTGAAATGGGTTTTGAAGTACAGTCGCTCAAAAAAATATCCGAATACTATGGTTGATTACAGAATTCAGAAAAAAACATCTGGCAACGTTTTTTTTTGGCAATTAGTGATCTGGCAACCGTGACACGAAGGTTGCCAGATCACTAATTTCTAAGAAAATCGTTGCCAGATATTTTTTATCAATTCTGTAATCAACCATAGTGTTTGGATATTTTTTTGAGCGACTGTACAGGTTATTAACGTCCAGGATATTGAGGCCTGGAAGCACCCTTCCCCCAGAAACTTCCGAATTTCCAGCATCTTGTTGAAATGATGACTGCACGATGATCCAATCATCGTGCAGTTAATCGCAAATGGGATGTGGTTCGGTATCGTAGTCATCACTTATCACACTGAGGAGGAATCGTGAGGTATTCAACAAAGAACTTTCGCAGCCAGAATCCTGATGCATTCAACGAAGAAGGCAGCTAACCGACTTAGCAAAGGAGACAAAGAATTTCTACGTGGAATCTGCACGAACTCAATGATCAGGGCCGATGGCTCGGATCTCACGAACCGATGGCTCGCGGACCATCGCTTTGAGAATACGGTTTTGAAAGGTTTACATAAAAAATGATTTCTGGAAGTAAACAGTCAGGAATAGGGCTAGAGCTTTCCTTATTACACTCATTTCCCTTCAATGGTGAACATTATTTTTTATGCAATATTGTGTTGATACAATTCCGATGGTTTAGTGCATGTTACGGTCGGTAGATGGCGCACGTTACTGTCTGTATTTGATGATGTTTTGTTGGAAAAAAGAAATATCAATATCCAAGTGAGGTATTCATGAATCATTGATTTACACGAATCATTCATTTAATTCCAAGAAGTCCGTGTTTTTTATGCCATGTTGTTGTATTTAGTTAATATATGTTGGTATATTTTGCGTAAAACATAATTTATATGATGATATATAATAAAAATATGGTTTTTTACCATATGCATCATTTTACTGCATTAGCACTATTGATCCATTGGTAAAATATATTTGCATTATAGAAAGCTATTTACTCAATATATATACTCAATAGTAGAGAATATAGTCAATACATCCTCTACTATGTCAATAGAAGAGAAACTACCATTCGTTATATAAAGTAGAATAATACATTAATATTCGATTCGTTTAATCCGGACCTCTAATTTTTCTCCAGGTATAGTTCAAGAATGTAGGATTATTTAATTAATCCTTCAGAATAAATCCAATAACAGATATATCAGTTCGTGCGTTTCAAAGAATGTGTGTTTTTGAGGGACAGCTGGCAGAGTAGTGATCTGGCAACCTTCGAGTCATGTGACACGAAGGTTGACAGATCACTAATTTCTAAAAAAATCGCTGCCAGATATTTTTTCTGAATTCTGTAATCAACTGTAGTGTTCGGATCCTTTTTTGAGCGACTGTACACTCTCCTCTGTTGTTGTGTTACCTTTGAGTGGCACTTTTTGCACACCATGGGCTAAATGGTCAGGTCACAAGGACTCCGAAAGCTCAGAGAAGGTTGATGGAGGGGACCCACTCGAACAGCTGTTTGGAGGCAGATGGTAGCCTCCCGTCAAGGCCATCCAGCGTGTTCTTTAAAGTGCACAGGTTATGGCTCTCCCGCACACGGGGTCACGGCTTAACGTCCCATCTGACGGACGGCGGCCTCTTAAAAGCCGATTGGTATCCCCTAGTGACCGTGGGCAGTGCTGGGAGATTTCTGGAAATAAATCTCAACGCTTTCCCAGCTGGGACTCGAACCTGGGAACTTCAGATTACGAGTCTCGTGTCACGTGACACGAAGGTTGCCATATCACTAATTTCTAAAAAAAACGTTGCCAGATATTTTTTCTGAATTCTGTAACCAACCATAGTGTTCGGATATTTTTTAATATGTATATAATGCGTATGAATATATAATGCAATGAATATGGAGCGTGTGCAGTTACCGTTCACAGCAAACTGCAGTGGTTGCGGTTAATGTTCACAGCACATTGGATCGTGTGAGCTCACAAAGACCTGGATCGTGTGGGCCCACTCACGGAAATATTGAGCGTGTGCAGTTACCGTTCACAACAAACTGGAGCGTGTGCAGTAACTGCACACGCTCCAGTTTGCTGTGAACGGTAACTGGAGCGTGTACAGTTGCTGTACACTCTCCAGATATTTTTCCTGAATTCTGTAATCACGTGACACGAAGGTTGCCAGAAAACTCATTTCTAAAAAAAATCGTTGCCAGATATTTTTTCTGAATTCTGTAATCAACCATTGTGTTCGGATATTTTTTTGAGCGACTGTACATAACTAAAACGACTTTCCCAATTCATAATACTCATTAAAAAGTATATTTTTGGTTTTTATCAAGGTATTATTTTTGATTCTTTAAAAATATGGTTTGTTTTTACAATTCCTTTTTTAAGTAGAGAATTTTACCTGCGGCCATGGGCGTCCGCAGACGGGGGCAAACGGGGCACTTGTTCCCCCACCGAATCGAATAAAAAATTCCACAAATTATAACCGTAACAATTTAAACGTAATTAATTTATATACATCATATATGTGTTATTGTATTGATGCAATATTGTATTCTATAATCTACTTGTGAAAAAAAAACCTAAAAAATTATATAAAAATTTATTGATGTAATTATTTGTCTCCAAGCTTTGCCCCCCCCCCGCCGCCCCCTGGAAAATTTTCTGCGGACGGCCGTGCACACGGCTATATGAAAATAGTTTGGTTTCTAGTGGCTCTAAGCTAAGTTTGGATTGGGCAGACCTTATTTATATTATTTTATCTAAGTATTTTGCTTTCGATTTTTTCTTAAACTTATTAATAGTAATTTCTCTTCGTAGGCAAGCGTGCATGCTTGGGCGAATCCTTAGCGAAGATGGAGATTTTCCTGCTTCTTACTGCCATTCTCCATCAATTCAACATCACGGTTCCATCCAACGAGAGAGATCTTTCCATGGGATGCTACTCAAGCATCACTAGAACGGCTCATTCCTATTTACTCTGTGCTATACCACGATAATAAATCACAATTTTTGCCTAGTTATTTTTTTGGACTTTGCTATATTTTCTTTCGTGTATCGTACAGTCGCTCAAAAAAATATCCGAACACTATGGTTGATTACAGAATTCAGAAAAAATATCTGGCAACGATTTTTTAGGGATTAGTGATCTTTGTGTCACGTGACAAGAAGGTTGCCACATCACTAATTTCTAAAAAAAATCCTTGCCAGATTTTTTTTTAATTCTGTAATCAACCATACTGTTCGGATATTTTTTTGAGCGACTGTACTTTTACATCTGTATCTGGATTCAAATCTGCATCTGATTTCTGTATCTGGACTAAAAATGCTAACTTAGAGTGGTCCATAAATTACGCAACGTTATTAAAGTCCAATTTTGCTCTCTCGTTAGATTATGAAACACTTAATTTCTAATAACTATAATCGCTATCGAATACTCACTTTCTACGTTGAATACCGTACAAAAAAATTCAAAACAAAAAATGACCTTTTTTATAGGTCTTCACCTTATATGCTGCTTTTAGGGGGCGCTCGATCGGTAGCACGCCTGATTCATAGCTAGGCTCGTAATCTGCAGTTCCCAGGTTCTAGTCCCAGCTTGGTCAGCGTTGAGATTTATCTCCGCAAAATTCCCCGCCCTGTCCACGGTCAGTAGGGGACACCGATGGGCTTGGAAAGGCCGCCGTCCGTCGGACGGGACGTTAAGCCGTGGCCCCTTATGCGGGACAGCCATACCCTGTGCAGGTTAAAGAACACGCTGGATGGCCTTGACGGGAGGCTACCATGGGATCTGTCTCCCAACAGCTGTTCCCGTGGGTCCCCTCCCCCAACCTTCTCTGAGCCTTCGGGGTCCTTGTGACCTAGCCATTTAGCCCATAGTGTGCAAAAAAGTGCCGCTCAGAGGTAAAACAATTCAACTCAAAGCCTGATTCATAATCTGTAGTCCTCGGGTTCGAATACTACCTGGACGCCAGCGTTGAGATTTATCTCCCCAAAACTCCCCGTCCTGCTCTCTGTCATGAAAGGCACACCGATGAGCTTGGAAGTTCTGCCGTCCGTCGGATGAAAAACTTTAAGTCGTGGCCCCATGTGCGAAATAGCTATATTTTATGCATGCCAAAGAACATGCTGGATGGCTTTGACAAGAAGCTTCCGTCTGTCTTCCAAGAGCTGTGTTGGGATCCTCTTCCCTTGAAATCAATTCGAGAATTCTGGTTTTGAAATGGGGAGGGGGTGGCTCAGTCGGTAGCGCGCCAGGCTCGTAATCTGTAGTTCCCAGGTTCGAGTCCCAGCTGGGTCAGCGTTGAGATTTATCTCCGCAAAATTCCCCGCCCTGCCCACGGTCAGTAGGGGATACCGATGGGCTTGGAAACGCCGCCGTCCTTCGGATGGGACGTTAAGCCGTGGCCCCGTGTGCGGGACAGCCATACCCTGTACACGTTAAAGAACACGCTGGATGGCCTTGACGGGAGGCTACCATCTGTCTCCCAACAGCTGTTCCAGTGGGTCCCCTCCCCCAACATTCTCTGAGCCTTCGGGGTCCCTGTGACCTGGCCATTTAGCCCATGGTGTGCAAAAAATTGCCGCTCATTCTTTAGTACAACCCAACCCTGGTTTTGAAATGCGAACAAATCACGGATGTGTATGCACTTCATTTTGAAGAGGACTCGTCTATCTCAGACATGACGATCTATGATCACTTACATTTGCAATTTTCATTCTCTTTATAGCCTTGTTCTTTAGATAAGGAATTGGTCTCCGTCTTACTTTTGGGTCAATGCAAACGCTTTCGTCACACCAGACGACCTTCCTTTTGTTCTAAGGTACAGTTTCCGTTGTCTGATCCATTGTAAACACCAGTTCCTTTGTTTATGTATCAACAAACATTCCTTTGCTGTTTCTAAACTGTGAATCGTGATTTCTCACCTATAAATAAATATGCTGATGTCTGCATCAGTGCATTCATTCGGTTATCTATGTAGCCAGTTTGATCGAGTCTTTCTAAACGGAAGATTAAAGCTGAACATTATCAATTTTCGCAATGTCACTAGATGACCTCCAATAGGAACACGACCAGGACATTTAGACATCAAAATGGTTGGCGTGTGATCTTTTCCACCATAATAATATGTTGCCATGGCAATACTGTCGAGATATTTGCAAGGTATACAAAAGAGAGGCCTAGAACGCCGCATCTGAGTCCTTGGATTGTTTTGCCTACGAGCTGCAATTTTTTTTGCACAAAATGGATTAAATGACCATGTCATAAAGGATCCCGAGCAATCAGAGAATGTTAGGAAAAAGGGACTCACTGAAAAGAGAATGTTAGGAAAAGTAGACCCAATGAAAAGAGAATGTTAAGAAAAGGAGACCCAATGAAAAGAGAATGTTAGGAAAAGGAGATCCACTGAAAAGAGAATGTTAAGAAAAGGAGACCCAATGAAAAGATAATGTCAAGAAAAGGAGACCCAATGAAAAGAGAATGTTAGGAAAAGGAGACCCACTGAAAAGAGAATGTTAAGAAAAGGAGACCCAATGAAAAGATAATGTTAAAAAAAGGAGACCCACTGAAAAGAGAATGTTGGGAAAAGGAGACCCACTGAAAAGAGAATGTTGCGAAAAGGAGACTCACTGAAAAGAGAATGTTAGGAAAAGGAGACCCACTGAAAAGCGATTGTTAGGAAAAGGAGACCCACTGAAAAGAGAATGTTGGGAAAAGGAGACTCATTGAAAAGAGAATGTTGGGAAAAGGAGACTCACTGAAAAGAGAATGTTAGGAAAAGGAGACCCACTGAAAAGAGAATGTTGGGAAAACGAGACTCATTGAAAAGAGAATGTTGGGAAAACGAGACTCATTGAAAAGAGAATGTTGGGAAAAGGAGACCCACTGAAAAGCGATTGTTAGGAAAAGGAGACCACTGAAAAGAGAATGTTGGGAAAAGGAGACTCATTGAAAAGAGAATGTTGGGAAAAGGAGACTCACTGAAAAGAGAATGTTAGGAAAAGGAGACCCACTGAAAAGAGAATGTTGGGAAAAGGAGACTCATTGAAAAGAGAATGTTGGGAAAAGGAGACCCACTGAAAAGCGATTGTTAGGAAAAGGAGACCACTGAAAAGAGAATGTTGGGAAAAGGAGACTCATTGAAAAGAGAATGTTGGGAAAAGCAGACTCACTGAAAAGTGAATGTTGGGAAAAGGAGACCCACTGAAAAGAGAATATTGGGAAAAGGAGACCCACTGAAAAGAGAATGTTGGGAAAACGAGACTCATTGAAAAGAGAATGTTGGGAAAAGGAGACTCATTGAAAAGAGATTGTTGGGAAAAGGAGACCCCCTGAAAAGCGATTGTTAGGAAAAGGAGACCCAGTGAAAAGAGAATGTTGGGAAAAGGAGACTCATTGAAAAGAGAATGTTGGGAAAAGGTGACTCACTGAAAAGAGAATGTTAGGAAAAGGAGACCCACTGAAAAGAGAATATTGGGAAAACGAGACTCAGTGAAAAGAAAATGTTGGGAAAAGGAGACTCATTGAAAAGAGAATGTTGGGAAAAGGAGACCCACTGAAAAGCGATTGTTAGGAAAAGGAGACCACTGAAAAGAGAATGTTGGGAAAAGGAGACTCATTGAAAAGAGAATGTTGGGAAAAGCAGACTCACTGAAAAGTGAATGTTGGGAAAAGGAGACCCACTGAAAAGAGAATGTTGGGAAAAGGAGACCCACTGAAAAGAGAATGTTGGGAAAACGAGACTCATTGAAAAGAGAATGTTGGGAAAAGGAGACTCATTGAAAAGAGAATGTTGGGAAAAGGAGACCCACTGAAAAGAGAATGTTGGGAAAACGAGACTCATTGAAAAGAGAATGTTGGGAAAAGGAGACTCATTGAAAAGAGAATGTTGGGAAAAGGAGACCCACTGAAAAGCGATTGTTAGGAAAAGGAGACCCAGTGAAAAGAGAATGTTGGGAAAAGGAGACTCATTGAAAAGAGAATGTTGGGAAAAGGTGACTCACTGAAAAGAGAATGTTAGGAAAAGGAGACCCACTGAAAAGAGAATATTGGGAAAACGAGACTCAGTGAAAAGAAAATGTTGGGAAAAGGAGACTCATTGAAAAGAGAATGTTGGGAAAAGGAGACCCACTGAAAAGCGATTGTTAGGAAAAGGAGACCACTGAAAAGAGAATGTTGGGAAAAGGAGACTCATTGAAAAGAGAATGTTGGGAAAAGCAGACTCACTGAAAAGTGAATGTTGGGAAAAGGAGACCCACTGAAAAGAGAATGTTGGGAAAAGGAGACCCACTGAAAAGAGAATGTTGGGAAAACGAGACTCATTGAAAAGAGAATGTTGGGAAAAGGAGACTCATTGAAAAGAGAATGTTGGGAAAAGGAGACCCACTGAAAAGCGATTGTTAGGAAAAGGAGACCCAGTGAAAAGAGAATGTTGGGAAAAGGAGACTCATTGAAAAGAGAATGTTGGGAAAAGGTGACTCACTGAAAAGAGAATGTTAGGAAAAGGAGACCCACTGAAAAGAGAATGTTGGGAAAACGATACTCATTGAAAAGAGAATGTTGGGAAAAGGAGACCCACTGAAAAGCGATTGTTAGGAAAAGGAGACCACTGAAAAGAGGATGTTGGGAAAACTAGACTCATTGAAAAGAGAATGTTGGGAAAAGGAGACTCATTGAGAAGAGAATGTTGGGAAAAGGAGACCCACTGAAAAGCGATTGTTAGGAAAAGGAGACCCAGTGAAAAGAGAATGTTGGGAAAAGGAGACTCATTGTAAAGAGAATGTTGGGAAAAGGTGACTCACTGAAAAGAGAATGTTAGGAAAAGGAGACCCACTGAAAAGAGAATGTTGGGAAAACGAGACTCATTGAAAAGAAAATGTTGGGAAAAGGAGACTCATTGAAAAGAGAATGTTGGGAAAAGGAGACCCACTGAAAAGCGATTGTTAGGAAAAGGAGACCACTGAAAAGAGAATGTTGGGAAAAGGAGACTCATTGAAAAGAGAATGTTGGGAAAAGCAGACTCACTGAAAAGTGAATGTTGGGAAAAGGAGACCCACTGAAAAGAGAATGTTGGGAAAAGGAGACCCACTGAAAAGAGAATGTTGGGAAAACGAGACTCATTGAAAAGAGAATGTTGGGAAAAGGAGACTCATTGAAAAGAGAATGTTGGGAAAAGATGACCCACTGAAAAGCGATTGTTAGGAAAAGGAGACCCACTGAAAAGAGAATGTTGGGAAAAGGAGACTCATTGAAAAGAGAATGTTGGGAAAAGGAGACTCACTGAAAAGAGAATGTTGGGAAAAGGAGACTCACTGAAAAGAGAATGTTAGGAAAAGGAGACCCACTGAAAAGCGATTGTTAGGAAAAGGAGACATACTGAAAAGAGAATGTTGGGAAAAGGAGACTCATTGAAAATAAAATGTTGGGAAAAGGAGACTCACTGAAAAGAGAATGTTGGGAAAAGGAGACTCACTGAAAAGAGAATGTTAGGAAAAGGAGACCCACTGAAAAGAGAATGTTGGGAAAACGAGACTCATTGAAAAGAGAATGTTGGGAAAAGGAGACTCATTGAAAAGAGAATGTTGGGAAAAGGAGACCCACTGAAAAGCGATTGTTAGGAAAAGGAGACCCACTGAAAAGAGAATGTTGGGAAAAGGAGACTCATTGAAAATAGAATGTTGGGAAAAGGAGACTCACTGAAAAGAGAATGTTGGGAAAAGGAGACTCACTGAAAAGGGAATGTTAGGAAAAGGAGACCCACTGAAAAGCGATTGTTAGGAAAAGGAGACCCACTGAAAAGAGAATGTTGGGAAAAGGAGACTCATTGAAAAGAGAATGTTGGTAAAATTCTCTCTTGCAGATAAGCTGTTAGCTTTGCGGGACATCTGTAAACACGAGTGATTTATCTGTAATTTTTTGAATAAATAAATTATTTTAAAAAGTTTGCCTTAAAGGCTTAACGGCCACGGCTTAACGTCCCATCCGACGGACGGCGCCCTTTCCAAGCCCATCGGTGTCCCCTACTGACCGTGGGCAGGGCGGGGAAATTTTGCGGAGATAAATCTCAACGCTGACCCAGCTGGGACTCGAACCTGGGAACTACAGATTACTAGCCTGGCCGGCTACCGACTGAGCCACCCCCGCCCCCAGGACCTTATTAGAATTGGTGTGCAGTGGTCAGATGCAAAAGATGTAGCTCAGGAGAGATTGAAGAAGTAAATTGCACAACCTGATTGAACCTCCATGGCCCATGGCTGCTTGAGGATGATGATGATGAAAATTTCCATGATGGAACTTCGAGGTCAAACAAAATGGCTTTTGTAGGTGCTCACTATTCAATTGTTTTTATTAACTATTTCTGATTTGAAGCGTTTACCTGAAAATATATATTTTTTTTAATTATTGACCTACAGCAGTGGTTTTCAATCTTTTGTGCTTCACGTACCCCCTGGAAATGTGTATGTAACTGGCGTACCCCTTTAAGATAGATAAAACTATAATTATAGTATAACAATGGTTATTTTTACTTTGTTACTAGATCTAGCGAGTTTTGAGCACCACGTTGAGAACCCCTAACCTACAGACATTACATATTCTTCTTAAAATGATCTTACTAAAAGAAACATCATTTTTAAAGCTCTTGAAAAATTTCTTTTACAAACTCCACTGTGGAATCGATTTCAATTAATGTTTAAAATTAATCTTATGTTACCATGTTTTCTTTTTCTATTTTCTTTCTCCAAGTAAAAAAATCCTCCTTCATTTCTTGAATTTGTATTCTATAACTGTTTTGAGTAAGCACGTGGAATGGCTTCCATTTTGCTTGTAACGTGAAATGAATAAATAAGTACCACATACATTACATAACATTTATTTTTGAACTGCAGCTGGAACAGAATAACTCTAAGTTTAATTTAAACAATCAACAAGTTTGCTTCTCGGCAATGCCCGCACTCTGTATACGTTCGGTTCATCATCCTCGACTGGTAAAAGTGTGAAATTTTGCAGGATGGATGATATGACGATGAAGATTTCCATCTGAGCAAAAGCCTCTGCAATGCACGTTCTTTTACCTAAAACAAAAGGAATTAATTAGAAACCTTTGAAGCTTTTAAACGAGAACTCAGTGTTGATAATGTTACTAACGTCATTTATTAGAGGGGTTGGGTTGTTTTACCTCTGAGCGGCACTTTTTTTGCACGCAATGGGCTAAATGGCCAGGTCACATGGACCCCGAAGGCTCAGAGAAGGTTGGGGGAAGGGACCCACTGGAACAGCTGTTGGGAAACAGATGGTAGACTTGGGAAACAGATGGTAGCCTTCCGTCAAGACCATCCAGCGTGTTCTTTACCGTGCACAGGGTATGGCTCTCCCGCAAACGGAGCCACGGCTTAACGCCCCATCCGACGGACGGTGGCCTTTCCAAACCCATTGGTGTCCCCTACTGATCGTGGGCAGGGCGGGGAATTTTGCGGAGATAAGTTCTCAACTCTGGCCCAGCCGGTACTCGAACGTGGGAACTGCAGATTACGAGCCTGGCGCGCTACCGACTGAGCCACCCCCGCCCCCAATGTGCTTCGTAGTGATCGGTTGCGTATGCAACTCACTGGTGCACCCTTTCAAAATTTTGTATCGCAAGAAGTATTGTAAACTATATTGTACTTCTATAACAGCATATATTTGAATATAGTTCATCATTGTTTAGAAACAGTTCTTAGTTTCTCTAACTATTATTAAACACAATTTCACCTTTACTTCAAATTATTAATTTTTCCCATACGGGTTATTAACGGGATTCTTTTCATCTATCCATTTAGCCCATTTCGCAGCAGAAAATTACTGTTTAGCGTCAAAAGGAATCAATTAAATAGTGCAAGGTTTCCCAAACTTTATATAGTTGAGGACCGTCATTGTTTTGAGGACCTAAAGACAGCATCATTGTTTAGAGTTTCCGTATAAGATCACTAGCCATGTCCTCGTACATACTTTGATTGGATTCCTGTTTTACACATTATATATTTTTTTATATTGGATTCCTGTTTCGTACATACTTTTATTGGATTGTTAAATCACTCTCTGAGTTCGAATTAAAATTCGGAAAAATTCCTTGAGATTTATCTCCGCAAAAATTCCCCGCCCTGCCCACGGTCAGTAGGGGACACCGATGGGCTTGGAAAGGCCGCCGTCCTTCGGATGGCACGTTAAGCCGGGAGAGACATACCCTGTGCACGTTAAAGAACACGCTGGATGGCCTTGACGGGAGGCTACCATCTGTCTCCCAACAGCTGTTGCAGTGGGTCCACTCCCCCAACCTTCTCTGAGCCTTCGGGGTCCATGTGACCTGACCATTTAGCCCATGATGTGCAAAAAAGTGCCGCTCAGAGGTAAAACAACCCAACCCAACTCGGGAAAATTCCAAAAAAAGACAATTTTCTCACATTCCACTGTAACATCGCTTTCCAAAGTATAGTTCGCTTCCCGGTACTAGTTCTTGGGGGAGGGGGGGGGGAATTCAGATCTTTATAAAATATATAAATAATTGCATGATCCTATTATAATCGAGCAACATTCAAGAAGAATATAAGATATGACTGATCCCCACCGAATATTTGGTATTTTATTCTTAGTTATTTAAAAAGAAAGCGTAGTGAATGAAGTCGTACGATTCGTGGGCTAAATGTGTGTGGGGGTTGGTTCAGACGACAGCGCACCAGCATCGAAATCTGCAGGTTCGTTGGGTTGTTTTACCTCTGAGAGGCACTTTTTTGCACACCATGGGCTAAATGGCCAGGTCACACGGACACCAATGGCTCAGAGATGGTTGGGGGAGGAGACCCACTGGAACAGCTGTTGGGAGACACATGGTAGCCTCCAGTCAAGGCCATCCAGTGTGTTCTTTAACGTGCACAGGGTATGACTCTCCCGCACACGGGGCCACGGCTTAACGTCCCATCCGACGGACGGCGTCCTTTGCAACCCCATCGGTGTCTCCTACTGACCGTGGGCAAGGCGGGGAATTTTTGCAGAGATAAATCTCAACGCTGACCCAGCTGGGACTCGAACCTGGGAACTACAGATTAAGAGCCTGGCGCGCTACCGACTGAGCCCCCACCACCAAGGGTTTGGAAAGTGTTTGAAGAGTATAGATCCACCAGTAAGAAGCGATGATCTGAGTGAGAAGACCTCACAGTGAAATATTTCTCTAATTTTCTCCTGTTTTCTTCTCTCGTACGATCCAAAATGTCCTCTTGAAGGCAGTCACTTGACCATCATTCAGCATTGTAATTTTTGTATCACCCCTTCAGATATTTTATAAAACCTGGCGTGTCTTAAGTTAGTTTGGATGAGATTTCATTAGCTTTATTATCTGACAAAACTGACCTTGTGGTTCTTTCCACTGCTATGATATTATGGTTTGTACTAGCTATTAGATATCTGTGAAATTTTCCTGATTACCAATGAGGAATTTGTCTTCCAAAGACTACTCAAAGACACCCTTTTTTACACGACTTCTTTGCGATTACATATGTAACATCATATCTTATATTCTTCTTGAATGTTTCTCGATTATAATAGGATCATGCAATTATTTATAAATTTTATAAAGACCTGCATTCCCCCCCTCCCTCCCCCAAGAACTAGTACCGGGAAGCGAACTATACTTTGGAAAACGATGTTACAGTGAAATGTGAGAAAATCGTCTTTTTTGGAATTTTTCCGAATTTTAATTCGAACTCAAGAGAGTGATTTAAGAAAAAACAGGAATCCAATGAAAGTATGTACGAGGACATGGCTAGTGATCTTATAGTTTCCTTAGTCCAGTGTTAAAATCATTTTCCTCTTCAAGGTTGGATATAATTGGTCTCCACCTATATTAAGTGTAGGTAATCCTGCACTATTGGATTGCATTTTCCCCCTAAACAGTGTCAGATTTTCTGCTGCCTAATGGGCTAAAAGAATAAATAAAATGAACTCCATTCATAAGAGTATTGGAAAATGAATAATTTGCAATAAATGCTGAAACTGTGTATAAATAGTAGGTAGGCATACTAAGAACTGAGGATTTTTTTGTTGTTATACTAATCGAAGTATACCCATCCTTAAGACAACGAAAAATTCAACTGGAGTTACACAACGCTTATGTTATATCCCCCTTTCACTTTGCTTATCGATTATGTTATGAGATAATTGGGCCTTAATAAAGGATGAGTTTTCCAGAAATCCGAAACTCTCTCACTTAGATTGTGTTGATGATTTAGACACGTTTACAAGTAGAAGGTTGTTTTTTATTGTTCTTATATAGAGAAAACTAAAGTGATGAGAACCACTGAGGAGAAGTGTGTTCCAGTTCTCTTGCGAAAATTTCCCACGAGCGAGGATTGGTTCAATGAGTAACGCCCCCGGAGTCGTAAATTGACTGAAGTCCCAGCTGTGCCTGGATGGAGATTTTCTGGGCTAGCTCCCGCTCCTCTTTCGGGAGAAAGGGAACACCGATGGGTTTGGATAGGCCGCCGTCCATCGGGTAAGACGCTATGTCGTGGCTTCATGTGCGGGAGAGCTATATCCTGCGCACGTTAAAGATCACGCCGGTAGGTCTTGAGGGGAAGCTTCCATCTGTCTCCAAACAGCTTCTTTTATGCATCCCCTGGTCCACGAATATGGGCGTGGGTTCGAATCCCACTTCTGACACATCAACGTTTTAGCCGTCCCATGGCCGAGTGGTTAGCGCGCTTCGCTACTGATGTAAGGCACCTTGGTTCGAGCCCCGGGTAAAGACATGGCTGTTCGTGTTGTTTTTCTGCTGAGGTCCTGCCATCCTTCTACTTTGGCATATAAGCTGACAGGCTCCTGTTAGACCTCTGTGGCAAGCAGGTGCTTGAGGGGGTATTTATTTATTAATTTTTTTTTATTTTCCAGCATTCTCTGAGTACTTGGAAATATGATTGAATGGTGCCACCTGATGTTGGACAGTACTGCATCTGATGGGTGGCACCAAAAGTCACTTTCGCGTGCTAATTTAAGCATAAAAGAAAAATGACGGTAATGCTGCGATGCAGCGGAGAAGGAACCTTTCGAAGAGAAGTACATTGCAATAAAGACACTTGATTGAGTCTGTTCATTCGTATCTAGAACTTTGAGGAAATATTTCCAATTATGAGCCGTGCCAAAGATTTGTTGCCGGTAATTTTTTGGTAGCTTTGTGGTCTAAAGTTATTCTGTTGGGTTGTTTTACCTCTGAGCGGCATTTTTTTGCACACCATGGGCTAAATGGCCAGGTCACATAGACCCTGAAGGCTCAGAGAATGTTGGGGGAGGGGACCCACTTGAACTGCTGTTGGGAGACAGATGGTAGCCTCCCGTCAAGGCCATCCAGCGTGTTCTTTAACGTGCACAGGGTATGGCTCTCCCGCTCACGGACCACGGCTTAACGTCCCATCCGACGGACGGCGGCCTTTCCAAGCCCATCGGTGTCCCCTACTGACCGTGGGCAGGGCGGGGACAAAGTTATTTCGTAACTCTGTATATCAATTCTGCCTTCGACCGTTAATGAAAGGAGAATTTCAGCTTTTTTTTTATTATTATCGCTTCCAAACTATCTATTGTCCAAGTTGCAAGCCCTCGTGGAATCAGGGATGGTGGGGAGATGGGACCTAATGGACAGCTGTTGGGAGACAGAGGATTGCTTCGCATCAAAGGACATCCACGTGTTCTTTAACAGGCGTGTGGTGTGTGTGACTCTCTCTCTCACACGGGACCATGGTTTAAGGTCCCATCCCACGGACGGCGTCCTTTCCAAGCCCAACAATGACCCCTATTCACTGTGGGCATCTGAGTACTTGGAGTCTTTGTGACCTTGGCCATTTGGCCCAATGTGTGTGTGATGTTAACTCTTCGTTTGTCGGTCTATTGGGACCACTTAGGACGTTCCCTCGGTTCGATCGCTATACGCGACGGGTGAAAGAGTCTTTCGGATAAAATCAACGGTTTATTCACAATTGCAGAGACTCCATACTGAGGCTCCTTCCCCATAAATTAGTTCAACTTCAGACTTTACTTAAAAATAACAAAGATTTATTTAACCTTCCAAACATACTTGATGGACGAGGACATATGCTCAATTACATAGATTACAACAACACCAGCTTACTATGCCTGTTCAGCTGTATTTACAGAGCCAATGGCGCTATTACCAGTCGGCATTTCCCAGCTTTACAGTTTCTCGTCCGCACGCTTCCAAACTCGACCGGCTCTCATCTCATCGTTGCCAAACCCTTTCTTCCTTTCTTTCTCTGCCTAACCATCTGGGCCGTCCGCTAGCAGTTGGGCGACCTCCGTCTCTCGGGGCACTGCCCCTTCAATTAACTTTCCAGATGCCGGGACAGAGGGCCTCCCCATAGCATATGACTATTTTGGCGAAATCCAAAATAAATATACACAGCCTGAACAAAACAAAAATCTAAAAAGGCCTCTAGCCTGACACCTCCCTGCCAGAAGTCAGTAGTTATTCCTCTTAACTGCTGACTAAAAAGTCAAGTTGAATGCTGAAAATCAGAGTTCATTTTCGCGTTAATCTTAGAGTTCAATGCCATAAAATTCGGAGTTCTAATTCGCTTCATGAATTCTATAAATTCTCTGCGAATTGGCACCTCTTTTACACATCTATGTACACTACACTTACATATAAAATAACTTCTAGGTATACTTCCGGTGACTGAGTCTAAAAATTGTCTTTTTGCTTCAAACAAAAAAAAACCTGGTGACTGAAGTAGTTGTCCAAGAGTAAACAGTTTATAAATTAATTATCTCACTAATAACTGTCTTTGACGAAGGTATGCCGTACTGGCGGTGTTCATTCATCCACAGGTGACATCCCATATGAAAGGCTATGCACACCTTTCGTGACTACCTAGATATCACCTTCCCGTACGTACCCTCAGACTCTACAGGCTGAAAGTCGTCGACATTGGCGTCGGCCTGACCCATTGTTACCTCCAATTGCCATGTTCGCCCCCTCCCCTGCATAATTTTGATCATCGTAGACATCGAGTCTGACAGATTGCTGCTCATGTTTGGGCTGGGAGATAGGATGGCGCTGATTGGACGGTCTCCATGGAGCATACATTTCCCTGTTACTAACTGGAATTTCTCTACCTCTTTCATAGTAGCTTCCTCTATTGGCCCACGGCTCGTGGATTTTCCTCCTGAGGTTACCAGTAACAGGTCTTCTCTCCTTCTTTCTAATTAACTTACCATATGCTTCCACACTCAGAAGTACCTCCTTCCGCAGCTTTGCTACTACTGCGCATAGCACTTTAATTTCTCCGCCACTCACAGTGCTATTGTCTGTACCATCAATCAAACTTAAAGGCAGCTCTTTTACCTCTGCCCTTATGACATCACCAAACGGTCCATGCAACAACAGATGATCTTTTACAGGGTGCTTTTCTTCGTTCAGCATCCCCTTTCTGATTACTGTCAGTTCTGCCCCCGAATCCACGACTGCTCTAGCTGTCTTGTCGCCACATCTGATTCGAACCTCTTCATAATCTACTGGGATACGTATCTCTCCCTGTCCCATTACTCGACTGCTTGGACTTGGCTTTGTATGTGTCGTAACCCTTCCTATTGTTGCCTCACAAACATCTTTAGAATTCTGATCCAAGGTGCTAACTTGGTACACCTGAGTTCGGTTCTCATGGTCCCCAGTTCTCAGTGGGCAATCTTTCATCAAATGTTCGTCAGATCTACATTTATGGCACCTCCTTACCTTTGGGACATTTCCATATTCGGATAAATTAACTGCCGGTTGATACCTTCTGCTCGAATAATTTCTCTCTCAGTCTATCCTCTGCTGGGGGGGAAACAACACGTTCTGCGTTTTGTCTATGCCTTAACTCTTTAAAAATTTGGACCTCTTCCGTTCCGTTTACACTGGCTAGATGAATTTCTGCCCACGTTGCTATTTCGTCTGCTTTTGCCCATGACTCCGCTTCTTTCTGTACTACGTAAGCATGAGTGTCTTGAGGAAGGCTATCACGTAACCTATCCGACACTATCAGGTCCATAAGCTCCTCGAATTTTGTCACCTTCCTACTGCGGACGTAATAATCCCAGCTATTTCTGAGTCTCGAGGCTAATTGATTATATGACTCATTCGGTTCTTTTGTGATAGTTTCAAACTTTCTCTTGTACGCAGAGGGAGTGAGCTTAACTCTTTTAATACAGCCTCTTTAACCTTCTTATAATAAACAAAATCCTCTGCACTTAATTTTCGAAAAACGTGATTTGCATATTTACCGTCTAAAAAAGAAATGATGACTTTGCCTTGAAACTCCTCTGGTACTTCATATATCTTAAATCCCCTTTCCGCTGTCTCAAAGAGATTTATCACTTCTTCTGGGTTTTTAGGGCTTCCAGCTAACATATTTCCCAATAATTTTATAAAATTAGCCAGCCGCGCATCTGCTGGGTTACTAGAAACTGCCACCGTTCGCACATCACCCTTCTCCTCGTTTGCATTCCTCATTCGCAGTTCCAGCATTCTATATTCATGCTCTCTCTCCTTTTCTCTTTCTCTTTCTGCCGCCTCTCTCTCTTCCCTTCTCAGCTGCATCTCTAACCTCATCCTTTCTAATTCAAAATCATCTCCCATCCTTTCTTTAGCTCTCTGCTTTCTGGTCCCGCTCTGCAGCATATCCGTATCGTTGTCATTGCCATAATCCCTCAACCCTCTCATGTCTATCGCAGCATCAGACTCTCTGTCTATTGTCACCTCCAGGTCATTCCCTGAATAACTACCCTGAGCGCTATCCCTCTCTGTAACTGTGTAGCCTCGCCTTAACTCATCCCTTTCCCTATCGCGACCGCTCCTAAGCTCCATTTTAGCTCGTACAGGCCTCTGCCGTATCTAACTACTTGCCCCTAGAGTAAGAGAATGCTTACCTCCGATGTGATGACAGGAACGAACCGCCTCGTCAGTCTGCCACCTGAAGCACACAGTCGGAACACTCTTGGCAGTATCAGCCTTGCGCTGGTCAGCTCCCAGTGGATGTTGAACTTTTCCGTCACCTTCACAGCTTTTTCCACAGTTCGAACGTGATGCACGATTCTTCAGGTACCTTCACAGCTATTTTATCGCCTGAAGCAAACCGCAGGACACTCTTGGCAGTATCAGCCTTGTTCTGGTCAGCTCACAATGGATGTCGGAACTCTTCCGTCACCTTCGCTGCTACTTTCACCTCTGTTGCGTACTGTCGGACTGCGCCACTTTGTGATGTTAACTCTTCGTTTGTCGGTCTATTGGGACCCTTAGGACGTTCCCTCGATTCGATCGCTATACGCGACGGGTGAACGAGTCTTTCGGATAAAATCAACGGTTTATTCACAATTGCAGAGACTCCATACTGAGGCTCCTTCCCCATAAATTAGTTCAACTTCAGACTTTACTTAAAAATAACAAAGATTTATTTAACCTTCCAAACATACTTGATGGACGAGGACATATGCTCAATTACATAGATTACAACAACACCAGCTTACTATGCCTGTTCAGCTGTATTTACAGAGCCAATGCCACTATTACCAGTCGGCATTTCCCAGCTTTACAATTTCTCGTCCGCACGCTTCCAAACTCGACCGGCTCTCATCTCATCGTTGCCAAACCCTTTCTTCCTTTCTTTCTCTGCCTGACCATCTGGGCCGTCCGCTAGCAGTTGGGCGACCTCCGTCCCTCGGGGCACTGCCCCTTCAATTAACTTTCCAGATGCCGGGACAGAGGGCCTCCCCGTAGCATATGACTATTTTGGCGAAATCCAAAATAAATATACACAGCCTGAACAAAAAAAAATCTAAAAAGGCCTCTAGCCTGACAGTGTGCAAAAACGTTGTTGAATCAGGGGTCAAACGATCGCCGGATGCAAGGTAGAGGCCATGGCCACATCTGCTATGAGAGTTTACACAATTATTGTGCAATCCAGGGTCGGATTTTCCATAAGGCACGTTAAGCAGTTGTCTATGAGTGCCAACATAATGGAGGCGGTAAAATTTAGGTGTTACAATAATATTTTGCCCGTTTTATTCCTTAAGAGTTAAAACTAGTATTAAATCTTTGATACAAACAGCAATTCCCTTCTCTTCAAAGAATTCACTCTCTTCCATAATATTTAAAAGTGAACTTTAAAAAGAATATAGATATGAATTTGAATTGTTTTCCCTCTCAGCGGCACGTTTTTTGCACATAATGGGCTGAATGGTCAGGTCGCAGGAACGCCGAGAAGGGGTTGGGGTGGGGATCCACTGGACAGTTGTTAGAAGACACATGGTAGCCTCCGGTCAAGGCCATCCAGCATGTTCTTCAACGAGCACAGAATGTGGCACATTGTGTGCAAAAAAGTGCCGTTCAGAGGTAAAATAGTTCAACCCAACGTACACAGTATAGGGTTTTTCTGCATAGAGTCTATGAATTAATGTCCTATCAGATGGATGGTGGTCTTTCCAAACCCATCAGTGTCCTCTACTGACCGATGGCAGGGCACGGAGTTTTACAGAGATAAATCTCAACCCTTGACTAGGTGGGGCTCGAACTTGGGAACTTCAGATTATGAGCCTGGTGGGCTACGAAATTAGCCCTTATGCAGCGCAATGTCGTGCCCACATTTCTCGAAATGTAGACTTGACATATTTATCAGGGCTAGATCCTACCTGCCATTTTGTTGTTTCCTCGTTTGAGTCGGCCTTCTTCCGATTCTTCCATCTTTGCTCCCAAACATTTGTGCTGTAAAAGAAGGTAGCACGTGGGGCCCTGGATACTGAAATTCGTACAAGACGACACCCCCAATTGGCAAAGAGATCTATCTAAGCAGTAAAAAATTAAACGACGGGGCCAAATAGATGGCCAGGCATTCCCTTTTCGATATTAGCGCACCAATCAACGACTGCCACATAATCCACATGGTCTCTCAAGCCTGTGGCGAGGGGCGGGGGTGGCTCAGTCAGTAGCGCGCCAGGCTCGTAATCTGCAGTTCCCAAGTTCGAGTCCCAGCTGGATCAGCGTTGAGATTTATCTCCGCAAACTTCCCCGCCCTGCCCACGGTCAGTAGGGGACACCGATGGGCTTGGAAAGGCCGCCGACCATCGGATGAGACGCTAAGCCGTGGCCCCGTGTTCGGGAGAGCCATACCCTGTGCACGTTAACGAACACGCTGATGGCCTTGACGGGAGGCTACCATCTGTTTCCTAACAGCTGTTCCAGTGGGTCCCCTCCCCCAACCTTCTCTGAGCCTTCGGGGTCCATGTGACCTGGCCATTTAGCCCATGGTGTGCAAAAAAGTGCCGCTCAGAGGTAAAACAACAACCCAAAAACCTGCGGCGAGGCTAGCCAGCACGGAGAGAAGAGATCACTCTCGTGCCCAATTCATTGTCTTGTGGAACGAAAACCCGAACGAGGTGGATGCGATTCTTTTCCGCCCGAAAGATTGGAACGAACTGGACCCAATCAGCCCCCATGAAAGGCCAGAAAAAATCCCAATAAAAAGTGAAGGACAATTTTTCGGATGAACAGCAGATTTCTGAGATCAACGAAACAACCGGCGTGACACGAGCGAGCGAGAGCTGCCACTTCCCTCCACCCAAGGAACGAGGTAGCATCTCTTTCCTCATCTGCTCTCCTCCAATTTTAGCTAGAAAAGTTTTGTCACAGGAAGAGTGTTATTTTTTTCATTAAACAAAATAAATGGAATGATTCTGTATTAAGCTAATTATTCAGCTCTCTTTTTCTTTGGTCTTGCTACCTCACCCAGAGTTGGAGGGCGCGGCAGCCCATGCAGTGATTTAGTTCATTTGACCACTAAATCAAAATTGCGGCACCAGGCCCATTTTCTACGTAATGTTGAGTTTGGTGAAATCATAATGCTTTGTTCCATCCCCTTGCCCTCATTTTTATTAGTACAGTCGCTCAAAAAAGTATCCGAACACTAGGGTTGATTACAGAATTGAGAAAAAATCTCTGGCAACGATTTTTTAGAAATTAGTGATCAGGCAACCTTCGTGTCACGTGATTACAGAATTCAGGAAAAATATCTGGAGCGTGTACAGCAACTGTACACGCTCCAGTTACCGTTCACAGGAAACTGGAGCGTGTGCAGTTACTGCACACGCTCCAGTTTGCTGTGAACGGTAACTGCACACGCTCAATATTTCCGTGAGTGAGCCCACACGATCCAGTATCAAAATAATATGACCACCTACAGTCGCTCAAAAAGGTATCCGAACGCTATGGTTGATTACAGAATTGAGAAAAAATATCTGGCAACGATTTTTTTAGAAATTAATGATCTGGCAACCTTCGTGTCACGTGACACGAAGGTTGCCAGATCACTAATATCTTAAAAAATCGTTGCCAGATATTTATTCTCAATTCTGTAATCAACCCTAGTGTTCGGATACTTTTTTGAGCGACTGTACGTCCCTAATAGTTATCTTTAGTTTGTTTACAAGAATTGGTAAGGTTATTCTTGGTAGATTACAGGTTTCTTCACAAATATGATTGTGCCACTTATCGAGATACACAGGGGTGGACAGGACAATAATATTGTTACGACAGATGAACGAGCAACAATAAAACCGTGATATCCTGTGTCGTCTTGATATTCACGTGAACTACGGCGTAAGATTTACGTCACTAACCACTTCGAACGAACTTAAAGAATAAGAGAGTTGTAATAATTAGGAATTAGAGTGTGAAGGAAAACGTACTTTATCTTAGTCTGTGCACTATAATATAAAAAGAAATGTTTTTATTTGGTGTGCGTTGAGGAGGTTATACGTTAGTCCAGTGTCTCGCAAACTGTGTGCCGCGGCACAGTAGTGTGCCGCGAGAGATTCCAAGTGTGCCGCGAGAGATTTTCAAATTGACACTAGATATCCTGAATTCAATATCCTGATAACCTCAATATCCTGAATTGAGCACAAAAGCTATTCGAGCCTTGTTACCTTTCGGCTCGTCTTATCTTTGTGAACTTGGATTCTCATCATTGACTGAAATTAAATCTAAAAAGCGTGAGCGGCTTCAGATGATTGATGAAGAGATGCGAGTGTGTTTATCTAACTTTGAGCCAAGAATAATGCAAATTTGTTCGCAGAAGCAAGCTCATACATCCCATTGAAATATGTTCATATCTAAATTTTAAATAAAATGCATTTAACGAAACTTCAATTTTCCTCTTTTTATGTAACCATCAAAAATTCTTTTTTTAGGTGTGCCGCGGAAAAAAAATTAGATTCAATGTGCCGCAAAAAAAAAAAATTAGATTCAGTGTGCCGCAGAGTAAAAACGTTTGCGAGACACTGTGTTAGTCGAACAAGCAGAGCTGATCTCAACTTTTCTGCAGGAAGAGTTCATAGTTTGATGCATAGTTATCTTTAGTTTGTTTACAAGAATTGGTAAGGTTATTCTTGGTAGATTACAGGTTTGTTTACAAATATGATTGTGCAACTTATCCAGTTTTGTAAGAAGCTTTATTTTATGATTTGAGTGGAGATAGTAAGAATTATAGAGGAAGCAACTCTTTGTTGGAATAGTAATAAGGTGCTTTGTTCTTCTGAAGGTTTCTTTTTATACTGATGAAGATTTGTGTTGGTTGAATTTAGTTTATATAAATGTTTTTATTCATACTTTTGTAATAAATTACATTATTTCAGAATTATAATTGTTAAATATTATTTTTTAACTCACGCTCAGCTTCCATCCGTTTAATTCACAACAATATACACTTAGAGGCCATTGAATTCTGACCACCCCATTCGATGTTATATATGTATATGGGAAAGAAATTTCGAAACACTGTAACTTCTAAAATAAAATGAGACTGAAAGTAATTGAAAGATGTCAATTAAATTTACTTAAATCTCGATTTTGAACACTATTCGTTAGCTATTTAGATGGTTATGGAAACTGGAGTGTTTAACAGAAGCAATGCGTTTAAATAATTGCCCTGGAAAGTTAATAAAAACAAGTTAATAGCGAAAGCAGTAAACGCTTTACTAAACTTTATGAGCAAGTATAAGAATATTTTTAACAGTTCTGTGTACATTTTGCAGATTTGAAACTTTACAGGCTCACAAAGAGATGAAGAAAATATGTGTGTGATTGTAATTATTATTCTTTTGATCCTCTGAGTTTTGAGTATCACTTAAATGCGTCAGATATTAACTAATTTAAGAAAAGTCAAATTTTAGCAGTTTTTTAAATATTTAAACACGCTCACCTACTCCAAATGGAAATGGTCCTTCTGTTTTGATCCGTTTTCCATCTGGACCTAGGAATCTCGTTGGATCAAACTTCGATGGATTAGGAAAGGTTTCAGGATCATGATGTATCGCCCATAAGTTGCCCATCAATATACTCCTCTTGGGAATTCTGTAGCCCCTTAAGTTAGTTATTTCTGAAAGTATATTTTTTCAATACAGAATTTTAGATAAATTATGTAGGTGTAATGTGCAAAGCGTTAACAATAACTTGATTCATCTGTAATAGATCCGTGGGCCAGTGTGGTGGGAGAGCCCCACTCTCTGCTCGTTAAAGAACACGCTGTATGGGTGTTGTTGTTTATTTTACCTCTGAGCGGCACTTCTTTCACACAATCAGATAAATGACCAGGTCACAAGGATCCCGAGAGCTCAGAGAAGGTTGGGTGAAGGGCACCCACTGAACTACTGTTAGGAGACAGATGCAAGGCTCCTGTCAAGGCCATCCAATGTGTTCTTTAACCTTCACCGGGTATGACTTTCCCGCATACGGGGCCACTGCTTAATATCTCATCCAATGGACAGCGCCTTTCCAAGTCCATCGTCTAGAACCGCCCCACAAGCTGGATGGTCTTAACGGAAGGTTACGATATCCCTCCTAACAGGGCGGGGGTGGCTCAGGCGGTAGCGCGTCAGGCTCGTAATCTGTAGTTCCCAGGTTCAAGCCTTAGCTAGATCAGCGTTGAAATATATCTCTGCAAAATTCTACGCCCTGCCCACGGTCAGTAGGGGACACCGATGAGCTTGGAAAGACCGCCGTCCGTCGGATGGGACGTTAAGCCGTGGCACCGTGTGCGGGAGAGCCATACCCTTTTCACGTTAAAGAACACGCTGGATGGCCTTGACGGGAGGCTACCATCTGTTTCCCAACAGCTGCTCCAGTGGGTCCCCTCCCCCAACCTTCTCTGAGCATTCGGGGTCCATGTGACCTGGCCATTTAGCCCATTGTGTGCAAAAAAGTGCCGCTCAGAGGTAAAACAACCCAACCCAAAAAATCCCTCCTAACAGTTTTCAGTGGGTCCTTTCCTCAATCTTCTCTAATGCCTTGTGACCTGAACATTTATCCCACTGTATAGAAAAAAAATGCCTCTCAGAGTTAAAACAATTCAACTCATCTGAAGTAGAAATCAGTTCGGGCTCAAATCTTCTAGCTAGCAAAGCCATCCGGGTCCGAACCATTTGGATAATTGCTGAATCCTATCTAAGTCCGTATTAGTCCTCGTAGGTCTCCTATGCGCTTCTGCTTTTGAAGCCGTTCGGCTCATGCATTTTTATGGGTGCATTGATTTCGATGGTTAGACGAGTCTCAATCTGCCCACGGTCAGTAGGGGACACCGATGGGCTTGGAAAGGCCGCTGTCCGTCGGATGGGACGTTAAGCCGTGCCCCCGTGTGCGGGAGAGCCATACCCTGTGTACGTTAAAGAACACGCTGGATGGCCTTGACGGGCGGCTACCAACTGTCTCCCAACAGCTGTTCCAGTGGGTCCCCTCCTCCAACCTTCTCCAAGCCTTCAGAGTCCTTGTGACCTGTCCATTTAACCCATTGCGCGCAAATAAGTGCCACTGAGGTGAAACAACTCAACTCCAAAAATTCTCTCCTACATCCCAAATATTATCAACACAAATGGAAATCGACTTTTATTTTCCGAAAAATTAAAACCATATATTTTGAACCCAGAGGTTAAACAGAATTTTTTACATTAGTAACGTATTATTGCAACAGATTTATGCAATTGCATAATACACGTAATAATATGAAGAAAAATTTACACAGTGAAAAAAAAATATTGCAATAATACACGTAATTTAGCAGTGAAAAAAAAACATTCTGTTTCACATCAGGGTTCAAAATATATGGTTTTAATATTTGGCGAAATAAAAGTCAAAATCTGCTTGTGTTGATATTATTTAGGAGAGAGAACAGAATTTTTAGAATTGAAAGCAAATAATAATGCCTAAATAATTATTTTTCAATAAATTTCCTAAATGTAATTCTTTATGGACAGGAGGAATTCTAAAAATTGATATTATCAGTTCACTTTAACTCATAAAGATTTATGAAAGCAGGTAAACATTCATTTATAAAATAAAATTATTTTCGAAACTATATCCATACATTAGTGGTAAAATTTGTATTAACAGAAATAATGATAATATAGGTTTCATATTAATACTATTGGTCATTAAACGGATAAATCGCTTTTGAAAAATAAACAATTCTTTAAAGTTACTATAATGCCTACTCCTTCATGATTTGGGGCGGGGGTGGCTCAGTCGGTAGCGCGCCAGGATCGTAATCTGTAGTTCCCAGGTTCGAGTCCCAGCTGGGTCAGCGTTGAGATTTATCTACGCAATAATTCTCCGCCCTGCCCACGGTCAGTAGGGGACACCGATGGGCTTGTAAAGGCCACCGTCCGTCGGATGGGACGCTAAGCCGTGACCCCGTGTATTCGGGTAGAGCCATACCCTGTGCACGTTAAAGAAAACGCTGGATGGCCTTGACGGGAGGCTACCATCTGTCTCCCAACAGTTGTTCCAGTGGGTCTCTTCCCCCAACCTTCTCTGAGCCTTCGGGGTCCATGTGACCTGGCCATTTAGCCCATGGTGTGCAAAAAAGTGCCGCTCAGAGGTAAAACAACCCAACCTTCATAATTTTATTCCACAATTTAATTGCTGATAATAATTCTTACCGTAGTTGCAATAAATTGTAGTGAGATTGAAAGGATGACTTGTCCGAATGAGTTCCTGGATCAGAGCATCTGTATAAGGTAGATTCGACCTGTCCAGCCAAGAGGGTAGCCTCGTTGCCCCGACAACATCATCCAGCTCCACTTGGGCTTTTTTCTGTTCCTCACTCTGATAGCTAAGGGCCTTCAGCAGATTACAGAACGTGGACGATATTGTGCCTTCCACAAACATATTGATGCTCAGAGCATGGAGACGGGCAACTGAAATAATATTTATATTTGGCATTAATATTCGAAAACTTCATTATAATTTAATAACAGGCAAAGGCAGGTCAACAACTATAAACACTCTTGATTATACAGTCGCTCAAAAAGATATCCGAATACTATGGTTGATTAGAGAATTCAGAAAAAATATCTGGCAACGATTTTTTTAGAAATTAGCGATGTGGCAACCTTCGTGTCACGTGACACGAAGGTTGCCACATCGCTAATATCTAAAAAAATTGTTACCAGGTATTTTTTCCGAATTCTGTAATCAACCATAGTGTTCGGATTTTTTTTAATATATATAATGCATATGAATATATAATGCAATGAATATGGAGCTTGTGCAGTTACCGTTCACAGCAAACTGGAGCGGTTGCGGTTAATGTTCACAGCATATTGGATCGTATGAGCTCACAAAAACCTGTATCGTGTGGGGCCACTCAGAAATATTGAGCGTGTGCAGTTACCGTTCACAGCAAACTGGAGCGGTTGCGGTTAATGTTCACAGCACATTGGATCGTGTGAGCTCACAAAAACCTGGATCGTGTGGGCCCACTCACAGAAATGTTGAGCGTGTGCAGTTACCGTTCACAGAAAACTGCAGCGGTTGCAGTTAATGTTCACAGCACATTGGATCGTGTGAGCTCACAAAAACCTGGATCGTGTGGGCCCACTCACAGAAATATTGAGCGTGTGCAGTTACCGTTCACAGCAAACTGGAGCGGTTGCGGTTAATGTTCACAGCACATTGGATCATGTGAGCTCACGAAAACCTGGAACGTGTGGGCCCACTCACAGAAATATTGAGCGTGTGCAGTAACTGCAGATGCTCCAGTTTGCTGTGAACGGTAACTGGAGCGTGTACAGCAACTGTACACGCTCCAGATATTTTTTCTGAATTCTGTAATCAACCATAGCGTTCGGATACTTTTTTGAGCGACTATACTTACTAGTGAAAGTGCTCTTGTCGAGTTCTCCTCTTTCCTCTTGTTTCCGCCTTTCGTCAATGTAGGCATCCACGAAATCCCGGATGTTGCTCTTATTAAATGTCTCCAGGTGCTCGTCGACAATTTTGTTGATGGCCTCGTGCAGGACTTTTCTCGTTCTCTTCAATTCCCTCCCGATTGGAAACAATTTCATCACAACGTGTCTGCAAAGCATGAAAGAAAAGAGACTAGGATTATCCAGTTAAGAGGGTAATTTTTTACTCTATAAACTTAAAGATACCGGGGTGGCAATTAAATGAGTCTGTAGGTATAGCTTATGTAATACTCCTTCACCAGGGGTGGCTCAGTCGTTAGCGCGCCAGGCTCGTAATCTGCAGTTTCCAGGTTCGAGTTCCAGCTGGGTCAGCGTTGAGATTTATCTCCGCAAAATTTCCCGCCCTGCCCACGGTCAGTAGGGGACACCGATGGGCTTGGAAATGCCACCGTCCGTCGGATGGGACGTTAAGCCATGGCCCCGTGTTCCTTAAGAGCTATACCCTGTGCACGTTAAAGAACACGCTGGATGGTCTTGACGGGAGGCTACCATCTGTCTCCCAACAGCTGTTCCAGTGGGTCCCCTCCCCCATCTTTCTCTGAGCCTTCGGGGGTCCTTGTGACCTGGCCATTTAGCTCATGGTGTGCAAAAAAGTGCCGCTCAGAGGTAAAACAATCCAACTCAAATCGAATATGTTCATCACTACAATGCTCCTTTTCTTTCAGTGTTTCAGTGAAACAATATTTGGCCCAAAACCAGTCACAACGATGGAAACCCACCCATTTCGATGACGTGGAATCCATAAAGAGGCCTCCGACAGAGCACCCAAAAATATTCCCAAAGAGCAAGGGAGTCAACAGAAATTTCTCCCGTGGGAACAGGAGTAAGAATCTTTGAAACAGCAACAAAAAATTGGCTTGGCTAAAAAAAGGTATCTTTAGCTAAGGAGGCTGGGACTCGAACCTGAGAACTGCAGATTACGAGCCTAGCGTGCTACTGATCTTCGTGTCACGTGACACGAAGGTTGCCAGATCACTAATTTCTAAACAAAATCGTTGCCAGATATTTTTCTCAATTCTGTAATCAACCCTAGTGTTCGGATATTTTTTTTGAGCGACTGTACAGGTCAGAACTTGAACAGAAAGCTTTGCGTTGATAAACGACTCCACTGAAATGAATCTTTTTTAAGACAAACTACACCTGAGCGAGTCTCTCATGGTGTTGCTAACTTGAATTTTTAGTCTAGTGAGCAAAAACGTTTGAGAATCACTGAATCAGACCATTGTAAAAGTATCGTCTACTTAAACTAAAAAGGAAAATGAAACCTAAAAAAAGTTAACTCACTTACTCAAAGAACGGTCCTACGAGAAGTCCCTTGGCATCCAAAAAATAACTCATGTAATAGTTGAGCCCGTGCACAATTTCCTGGAAGACAGGATCGTCCTTACGGAACGGTTTCTTGAAGAGAATCCTGCAGATGAGGGAACTCGAAGTGTGCGATGTGTGAAGAACAAGATCTGTCGGTTCCCCATTCGTCTTTCTCAGATCCTGAAGAAGCGATCTCACTTCCTCGTGCATCTGACTCTCTAAATCGATTCTTCCGAAGCCGAAATTCTTTGCAGCTTGCAGGAAGAATCGCCTGTGCTCTTTCCATGCTGCACCTTCCTCCTGAACCACACCTGGAAGAAACAGGTAAGTAGCAAGTTGAAATCCGAAACAGGAGATTTTTCTTCATATATATATTCAGGCCGTTTGCTCTTAAGTTAGGTTGTTTTACCTCTGAGCGGCACTTTTTTTGCACACCATAGGGTAAATTGCCAGGTCACATGGACCCCCGAAGGCTCAGAGAAGGTTGGGGGAGGAGACCCATTGGAACAGCTATTGGGAAACAGATGGTAGCCTCCCGTCAAGGCCATATAGCGTGTTCTTTAACGTGCACAGAGTATGGCTCTCTCCAGCTCACGGGGCCACGGCTTAACGTCCCATCGGACGGACGGCGGTATTTCTAAGCCCATCGGTGTCCCTTATGGACCGTGGGCAGGGCGGGGAGTTTTGCGGAGAGAAATCTCAACGCTGACCCAGCTGAAACTCGAACCTGGGAACTACAGATTAGGAGTTTGGCGCACTACCGACTGAGCCACCCCCGCCCCATGTGCTCTTAAGAAACATGCTTTTTATGTTGATATTTATGTCCTGTGTACGTTAAAGAACACGCTGGATGGCCTTGACGGGAAGCTCCATATGTCTCTAAACATCTGGACAGTTAATCCACATCCCCCAACGCTCTCTGTAGATATTCTTTAGGTATTCTTTTCAAGCGTCAATCCTTTAATTCACAATTTGAATCAGACCATAAATTCCCTCAACCATGGTATTGTTGGGTTGAACTGTTCACCTCTGACCGACCCTTTTTTTTTCGCAAAGTGGGCTAAATGGCCAGGTCACAATGACCCCCAATGCATCAGAAAATGTTGGAGAAGGGCAGACGCTGCCAAATTATCTCTGTTGGCGAGGTTTAAGTGGGGCACAGACAGCAGAAGAAATGACCCAAGTGTATGCTGAACAATGCTTGATAAGAAACGCTTCACAGATGTGTCAGATTCTGTGCAAGGACAACACAAGATCTGGGTCATTTATGCGAATGTCTTTGCAGCACTTGAACCTCGCGAAACACAGTAACGTATCAGATAACAATACGCAGTTTCCAGATAAGCCATAGCCTGCAAAAATTCACATGCACTAAAACAAACACCTTTTCAAAGCGGGAAAACGAGAGACTGATTGAGTATGGCTCTTACTTGCGACCGTATCGCAACGTGTTACAACCTACACACACTTCTCCGTGCTTTTGAAGAGTCACTGTGTTGCCACATATCATGTATTAACTCGTACGGAAAGCTATTAATTGCTGGTGACGGCAGTCCATGAATTGAATGATTCACCTTCGTCGTATTTTGACCAAATGTGCATATTTGTTCACACAACACACACAACATTACGCCAAATGTATAAAAATTAATATTAATCATAAAAAAGTACAAAGTAGTATAATAATCACATACAATTTTAAAGTAATACAATAACATTACCAAAATCAATATTAATACACAAAATAAAGAGGGGCGAGGGTGGCTCAGTCGGTAGCGCGCCAGGCTGGTAATCTGCAGTTCCCAGGTTCGAGTCCCAGCTGGGTCAGCGTTGAGATTTATCTCAGAAAAATTCCCCGCCCTGCCCATGGTCAGTAGGGGACACCGATGAGCTTGGAAAGACAGCCGTCCGTCGGATGGGACGTTAAGCCGTGGGCCCGTGTTCGGGAGAGCCATACACTGTGCACGTTAAAGAACACGCTGAATGGTCTTGACGGGAAGCTACCATCTGTCTCCCAACAGCTGTTCCAGTGGGTCCTCTCCCCCAACCTTCTCTGAGCCTTCGTGGTCCTTGTGACCTGGCCATTTAGCCCCTTCCAAAAAGTGCCGCTCATAGGTAAAACAACTGAACCCAAAGCACTTTTAAAGTGCTGGAGTAGATTAGGCCTTGATGATGCAGTTTCAAAAAATAAGTGCAAAAGACTGCGAAACATGGTGTGAATAATATCTAGGTGGAAATAATATCTAGTAAAAAATGTAGATTTTAAATGGCATCGCAAATAACTATTTAAAATTAAGTCTCGTTGCTTCAGGTAATTGTCTTTAATCACGCACCTTCAAACAATGCAACGTTAAAGAACACGCTGGATGGTCTTGACGGGAAGCTACCATCTGTCTCCCAACAGCTGTTCCAGTGGGTCCCCTCCCCCAACCATCTCTGAGCATTCGGGGTCCTTGTGACCTGGCTATTTAGCCCATGGTGTGCAAAAAACAGTCTGTAAATGGTAGCTAGGTAGTCACTGGAAGGAGAGCTATGCATCAATCCCTTGTGATGATCCATAGAAACGGCAAGGCCTAGTACCTAATGTCCAACCCCGCCTTCTCGTGGTGCGGACCGTTAGTACCTTTCAAAAGAGATACTCTCTTGTGGAAGTGAACGGAATGGGAGGGCTGCCAGATTAGTGTGGCCTACTGATCTGGACAACTATGGCTACTTTTCTATTTTTTTCCACCCTGCTGAGGAGTGGTCAACCACACAGGGTCCTGGTACTGACCATATAAACCCACTGGACTGGACAGATATATGGCTCTGAGCTTGATTATGGATCCAGATTTTGCTGCACTGGTGGGCTTCTGTGGAGGGATAATCTTCCGCTGTGTTTTCTGTTTGTTTGTGGGTTGACAGCCCCAAGTGAATAGATTCACAGGATATGTTTATCAGCTGGTGGATAGTCCTGAGCAGGTCATCGCAGGCACCTGAACTCTTTGCTTCTATTGGCATCGAAATTCTACGTTGGAGGAAATCTTCCAGTGTAGATGGCTTCAGCCTTTAGTAGTGGGGGAACGGGTCTTTGCCCCATGTCTGCGATTAGGGGGCTGTTTGATATTGTCGGCATTCCCTCTCTCAATAAACATAGTTTCTTTAAACATCCCACTAACAATTTTCTCTTCATAGGTAGTTGGAATGTGAGGACTCTGCACGGAGCTTTTTTTCTTGATGTCCTCACACAAGAATTCCACTGTTATAATTTAGATATTCTCGGCTTGCAAGAGACCAGATGGACAGATAAAGGTCAGATTCTTAAAACTAATCTTAAATTTCTCTTTTCAGGGAGGGGCGACAATAAGCATCACCACGCCGTGGGTCTGCTTCTCAGCAGACACGCTAGTGATGCTCTTCTAGGATACGAGTGCATTAATGAAAAGTAAACATTAAAGACTTGAATGTTATCTGCTGTTATGTCCCCACTGAGGATGTCGATGAGAATGAGAAGGATAGGTTTTACGGACAACTTCAGGATATTTTGAATTCTGTCAAGAAAGGAGATATTACCCTTGTTCTAGGTGACTTCAATGCCAAAGTTGTTACTGACTCTGAACTTTCGGGAGGAGTAATAGGCCCTTTTGGTATTGGTAGCTGCAATGGCAATGGGCAACGTTTCCTACAGGTAAGTAAACTCAATGGTTTCAGAATAACTAACACTTATTACAAACACCGCGACGTAGATAAGTACACATGGGTTTCACCAGATGGGCTGCATAAGAATGTGATTGATTATATATTAATTAACAGCAAATGCACTAGTTCTGTGAGGAATACCAGGTCATATAGGAGAGCTGAAATTGGATCTGACCATTACCTTGTTAAAAGTGTCTTGCAAATTAAACTTAAAAAGTGTTGTGCTAGGGTTAAAAAATTTACTTTTAATACTGAAGCTCTGAAAGACCTAGTTATAGCCAAAGCTTACCATAATAGGTTACTTAATCATTATGACAGTCATGGTATGCTTACCACTGAAGTTGATGAAGAATGGGATCATTTTAAACAGGCTTTTTTGGACACTAACAGTACTCTTTTAGGAAAAAAGGAGCAGAGGAGACAGAATTATCTGAGTGATAAGGCACTTGAGCTTATTTCGGAAAGAAAGAACTGCAGGAATGTCTTTAATCAATACCCTACTAGTCCTAATAGAAAGCATTACAGAGAACTTAAAAAACGTGTAAAAGATCAGTTAGCTGCTGATAAGAATCTTTGGCTTGATGGTTTGGCTGACAAAGCCGAGGAAGCAGTTAGACAGCACAACAGCAGAGAGCTGTAGCAGATAGTTAATGTTTTATGTGGTAGAAAACGGACAGGCATACAAGGATTGAAGAATAAACAAGATAAGGTTATAGAAGGGGAGGATTCTGTCATGGCTAGGTGGACTGAGCATTTCAGTGATATTCTAAACAATGGGGTTAGTTCTACTCCCATTGTTTGCAATGATGATAGATGCATTGGCGGCTTTAATTTTGGCCCTATAACACAATGTGAAGTTATTTTGGCTATTTCTATACTTAAACTTCATAAATCCCCAGGGGTAGATGAAATTATTACAGAAATTCTTAGAGCTGGGAATGTTTCGGTTACCACTTGGATGACAGAAATTCTGAATATCTTTTACGATAAAGGCATTGTTCCTAAGGAGAGAGCTATTGTTATCCCTATTTTCAAAAAAGGTGATCGCAGTTCTTGTGATAACTATAGGGGTATCAGCCTACTGTCTGTTCCAGGTAAAGTTCTTTCCATGATTGTGCTTAATAGAATTAAGAATCTGGTTGACACTCAATTGCGTGATGAGCAATGTGGATTCAAAAGTAGTAGGGGATGTGTGGATCAGATATTTTCACTTAGGCAGATTCTTGAGAAATGTTTTGAGTTTCAGAAATCTCTGGTTGCTAGCTTTGTTGATTTCAAAAAGCAAAAGGCTTTCGACTCTGTTGATCGTCATAATTTGTGGTTGATTGTGAAATCATATGGTATACCAGACAAGTTAGTTAACATAATGAAAGCGCTCTATAATAACACTGAGTCGTGTGTGAGAGTTGGTAAGGCTTGTAGCAATTGGTTTAGCATTACTTCTGGTGTTCGACATTTTGTCTTCTTTTCTCTTTAACTTGGTTATTGATTATGTTATGCGAAATTCACTTCAAGGGAAAGCTTTTGGCCTTAAATGGGCTGGAGATAAGAAAATTTCTGATTTAGATTATGCTGATGATTTAGCCCTTTTGGCAAATGATGTTGATATGATGAAATCTTTCATTCGAGCTGTTGATGAAACTGGTAGTAGAGTAGGTTTGGTTACAAACAGAGAGAAAACTAACGTGATGAAAATTGGTCAGGCAGGCTATGATTCAGTTAATCTGAATGGTTGCAGTCTTGAGCAAGTGTCACAGTTTAATTACCTTGGGAAGTATGTAACAGATAATGGTGATGTGCGGCATGAGATTAACAGACGAATAGGGATTGCTGCCGGGACTTTAAAGAATCTATGGAGAATGTGGAGAACTAGGCGTATACACCTAAAGACTAAAATTAGACTGTATAATAGTTTGGTTCTTTCTAGGGTTAGTTATGGCAGTGAAACTTGGACACTTTGTAAACAAGATAACAGGAAACTAGATGCTTACGCAGTAACTTGGGTATTAGGTGGTTCAACTTTGTAACTAATGATGAGGTTAGGCAAAGGAGTTTGCAACCTCCTTTAAACAGCATATTGTGCAGAGAGAGACTGCGTTGGTTTGGCCATGTTGCCCGTATGAATAATTATAGATTGGCGAATAGGATTATGAACAGTGTGCCTAAAGGCTTCAGAAAGAAGGAGAGAGCAAAGATGCGGTGGGCAGACAATGTCAAACAGGACCTTATTAGAATTGGTGTGCAGTGGCCAGATGCGGTAGATGTAGCTCAGGATAGACTTGCTTGGAGAACTAAATTGCACGGTCTGGTTGGACCTCCGTAGCCCATGGCTGCTTGAGGATGATGATGATATGCAAAAAAGTGCCGCTCAGAGGTAAAACAACCCAACATAAAATAAAGATTAAAAAAACCAACTATACAATTACAACATACATACTTGTACTCATCTACCTTCGTTGCAAATAAATCCAACTCCATGTGGTATAAATTAATTAAATCGCAAAATTTATTCTTGTAGAATTTTTTGTTAGTTCGGCAATAACGTTTCCTTAATCTAACTCCTTTTAATTAATATTCCTTAATAATAGAAATGTATAAACGTAAGCAGAGCGTACTTTTTCTGTATGATTCTTCGAGCATTTGGCTGTTTTTGGTTCATGGCGCCCTGGGAATAAATGGGGTGGGATTGCCTCAATGGGTAGCGCGCCAAACTCGTAATCTTCAGTTCCCAGGTTCGAGTCCTAAGTGTGCCAGCATTAAGATTTATTTATATTAAATCCCCATTCTGCCCTCGGTCAGAAAGGGGACACCGATGAGCCTCCGTCCTGCGGATGGGTTGGTTTGTTTTACCTCTGAGCGGCACTTTATTACACACCATGGGCTAAATGGCCAGGTCACAAGGACCCCGATGGCTCAGAGAAGGTTGGGGGAGGGACCCACTGGAACAGCTGTTGGGAAACAGATGGTAGCATCCCGTCAAGGCCGTCCAGCGTGTTCTTAACGTGCACAGGGTATTGCTCACCCGCACACGGGGCCACGGCTTAACGTCCCATCCGACGAACGGCGGTCTTTCCAAGCCCATCGGTGTGCCCTGCTGATCGTGGGCAGGACGTAGAAATCTCCGGAGATAAATCTCAACGCTGACCCAACTGAAACTCGAACCAGGGAACTACAGATTACGAGTCTGGCGCGCTACCGACTGAGCCACCCTCATATTGGACCCCCTTCGAATGGGACGTTAAGTTGTGGCTCTGTGTGTAGAAGAGCCATATCATGTGCACGTTAAAGATCACGCTGGATTGCCTTTGAAGGGCGACTACCATCAGTCTGATAACAGCAGACTGATGGAATCCATCCATCAAAGACCTTATTCGATATCTTAAAATCATTTTCATGCAGAATGAAAATCATGGTACAACCTACTTGCATGTCAGTTTTCCGGAAAAACCAAAGTGATTTGGTTAGAGCAATCACGTCTTTTTTAATTTTTGGAAGCGTATATATTTTTAACTCTTATGAATTTCCGCATGCGCAGAAGCATTCTTGAATTGCTGAAAGTTATTTAAAGCCTGTTCGTAGATCGTATGATCATATTCGATGTACCGGATAGACCTCCAAGGTCCAACAAAGAATGCCTCTTAACAAAAAGACCAAATCGATGGCTCTTGTTCCATCTATTAAGAGTTGCAGCTCTCTGCAGAGTACTCTTTATTTCAAACCTCCTGCATTCCAGTCAGCATGTGACCTGGACAGGGAGGGGTGAGGGGGATGTGCGTTGGTACTGTCAATCTCTTGGTTTTTTTTATCCGAAGCTCACAGTATATCATCCACCAAAGTCTTGTTTTTCAGACATTCCTCAGCTTCACATTTCAACTTTATCTCCTTGGGAATGCAGGTACCAGCCTTCATATTGGTGACCCATTCCTTAACTAGGTTAATGCCGAATCCTTACATATACTAATTAGTGTTGCTCAGTTAGCCGTCACCATAGGCCACTGTTTCTTCTTATTTCTCTCTTGCAGCATGGTTTTTGTCTCGGACTAGATTTACCAATAACTCTTCCTTTGTCATTATGCTGTGTATCCCGACTTCCTACTCACCTATGTAGGTGGCTGCAAAGTTTGGTGCTTTGGCAGGGATTATAGTCTACTGTGAGACCATACCAACTGTCATGATAACATGCAACTCTATAAAAATGATGCACTTTGAAATTATCTCTCTTGCTTTGGAGCACATAACATCTAAGTGATGTACACTGATTACTTCACTGCATGCTTTTGTTTTCGATTAGGCCGCTCATCCTGTTCCATGTTTTACCAAACACTCAGTTCTCTAGTATGATTAGTTATCAAGCATATTTGACTTCAGTGCAAAAAAATACTTTTTTAAATCTACTGAATGATATTTGTACAACTCTTTTTATATTAATAAAAAATTACATATTATGACCATTTATCTACCCTGAAGTGCCATTGAATGAGGGATAGGAGACGTTATCGAAATTCAGTACCGCAAGTCCCACATATGCGCGCATGTGTGGCTGAAACTCTGGTCATATATAGCTGTCAGCTTTGGCTTCCCCAAGCATTCGTCGTGAGAAGTGTAATGGAGAAAGGCGCGGGATTTAGATTCGACAGATCGTAGGTTGTGGCGTGACTTCCACATTTTGTGGATTTTTAATTTTGTATTCCGCTGCCTTCGTGCCCGGAATTCACCCCTGTGGTATTTAGTTTTTCCTATTGTCCCTGTATATATTTTTTGTATATTTTTGTGTCTTGTAGAAAATTTTGTTTATCGTGTCAAAGTCGGCTTGGTACAGTCGTTCTCGCCCGTTGGCTCGGTCGAAGACCATTTGTACGAAGTCCAGCATTCTATGAATCGGCGGACGGTGGCGGACTGACGCCAAGTTCAAAGAAGGTCTAAGGAGAAGAAGACTAGCTTCGCACAAGCGTAAGTGGCGCCGTTCTGCGGAATTTTACCGAAGCTGAACGTGGCAAATTGATGTTCAGGCATAAAAACAACTGTAGGGGGCGATCTGCGCATGCGCAGTGCATTCATTTTAGCCCTAAGCAGCTATGGTTTGTCTTACTATTGGTATGTGTATTGCGATTTAACCAGTGTTTCCAAATGTCTGACAGCCATGGCTGTTTGGCACAGTGGTAGCTGACCCTAAAGTTATTCAATGAGTGTTTTATCTCGTTCAGGAGTACATTTTACGATACCTGGAAAAACCGTTGTATGTTTATTTTGAGTAAATTTGCAGAATTTTTAAAATTAATATGTAAAATAATACATTTAATCATCTTGCGAACATGTAAGTCAATGTATATTGCAGTTTTGTGTTCTCTGGAGCATATCGATGTTTATAGGTGTCTGCAGTTTGTTCTAATAGTAAATTTTTTATGGTTGATACGAGAAGTGCCTGCTGTCATCTATTGACAATTTATACAAGTAAGAAACTCGATATGACTTTTATTGGAAATATCTAAAATTTTATAAAATATAATTAAACAAACATGTTATCACGCACAGAGCCATAAATTTCATATTATTATAATATATTAAATATTGTAGAATGTGCAAAATATTAAAATTCTTTTCTTGAGCATAGCTACTACCTATTTTACAAAATGGGATTTTATTAAAGAAAATAATTTTAACTAATTTTTGTAAAATTATGATGGCAAAACTTAAGAAATGAACACTTTGAACAGATCTAAAGTGAATGTAAGATTAGTGACGTGGTGTAAGCCACTGAAAACCTTGCTGGGCGGTGGAAAAATAACGCAAGGAACTGGCTCCTCTCCCTGGCTAGGTGGCTTCATTGCAATGCACGAATTTGGCATATTTAGAGGGCGCTGCAATCGAAAAGTTTACATTAAGCCTATGGAAGCTAGCTCTCTTCTCCCTTAGACACTCCTTGCCAAGATGTCGACGGGCGACCGGGGGGGGGAGGAGCCGGCGCTCGGAGCGCTAAGCCAATGATCGGCTTGGATCTATTCGGAGCGCCGGCCCCTCCTGTATGATCGACACTTTCTCTCTGCCGCCGTTCATGGTGGCGCAGCGAAGAGACAATGGGCGCCCTCTATCGGGCTAACCCGGATTTTGTTTCTCTGCTGATTAGAGGCGATTGTATATCTAACGTTTGAATGCTCACGTTACGTTTTAGTGTTTTTTTTGTCCTTTCTAGTAATGGGTGAATGTGATTGGGATTTCTTTTCTATCACTTTTCCTATCGTTTCTCTTTTCCTTTTCAATCTTCTTTACTTCTGTAATGTGTTGATTGGATGTCTCGATGTTTATATGTGAAGTATGAAATAACCGTGGAAAGACGTTACGTTCTATACGTTACATTTGGAAACGGTTGAAGTTACGAGAATGCAAAGTATAGTCAAGCTGATCGATTCTGGGAGTCCCCTCTTTCGGAATCGTGAAGCAGATGGTACATACTAATGGAAAAAACTGGAGCAATGCTATCTCTTTATAGACTGTGTTGTTTCAGATTTTAATTTTCCAAACAAGTACCTTCAACTGTCTACACCTGTGCGTGAAAATGCTTTGAATTTTTCACCAATGTAGACGTAAAGTTGCAATGTACGTAACTGCTATGTTACCGGGTATAAGAATGAATGAACATGAATTACTTTATGTCGACTGAAGGTTCCATATCACGTCAAAACAAGTACTTGTAGAATTATATAACATAGATAGAATATATAGTGAAACATTTCATCATCATCATCATCATCCTCAAGCAGCCATGGGCTACGGAGGTCCAACCAGACCGTGCAATTTAATTCTCCAAGCAAGTCTATCCTGAGCTACATCTACTGCATCTGGCCACTGCACACCAATTCTAACAAGGTCCTGTTTGACATTGTCTGCCCACCGCATCCTAGGTCTCCCCTTCTTTCTGAGGCCTTTAGGCGCACTGTTCATAACCCTATTCGCCAATCTATAATTATTCATACGGGCAACATGGCCAAACCAACGGAGTCTCTCTCTGCACAATATGCTGCTTAAAGGAGGTTGCAAACTCCTTTGCCTAATCTCATCATTAGTTACAAAGTTGAACCATCTAATACCCAAGATACTGCGTAAGCATCTGGAATCAAAAGCATCTAGTTTCCTGTTATCTTGTTTACAAAGTGTCCAAGTTTCACTACCGTAACTAACCCTAGAAAGAACCAAACTATTATACAATCTAATTTTAGTCTTTAGGCGTATACGCCTATTTCTCCACACTCTCCATAGGTTCTTAAAAGTCCCGGCAGCAATCCCTATTCGTCTGTTAATCTCATGCCGCACATCACCATTATCTGTTACATAGCTCCCAAGATAATTAAACTGTGACACCTGCTCAAGACTGCAACCATTCAGATTAACTGAATCACAGCCTGCCTGACCAATTTTCATCACTTTAGTTTTCTCTCTGTTTATAACCAAACCTACTCTACTACCAGTCTCATCAACAGCTCGAATAAAAGAGTTCATCTCATCAACATCATTTGCCAAAAGGGCTAAATCATCAGCATAATCTAAATCAGAAATTTTCGTATCTCCAGCCCATTTAAGGCCAAAATCTTTCCCTCGAAGTGAATTTCGCATAACATAATCAATAACCAAGCTAAAGAGAAAAGGAGACAAAATGCACCCTTGTCGAACACCAGAAGTAAGGCTAAACCAATTGCTACAAGCCTTACCAACTCTCACACACGACTCAGTGTTATTATAGAGAGCTTTCATAATGTTAACTAACTTGTCTGGTATACCATATGATCTCACAATCAACCACAAATTATGACGATCAACAGAGTCGAAAGCCTTTTTGAAATCAACAAAGCTAGCAACCAAAGGTTTCTGAAACTCTAAACATTTCTCAAGAATCTGCCTAAGTGAAAATATCTGATCCACACATCCCCTACCACTTCTGAATCCACATTACTCATCACGCAATTGACTGTCAACTAGATTCTTAATTCTATTAAGCACAATCATGGAAAGAACTTTACCTGGAACAGAGAGTAGGCTGATACCCCTATAGTTATCACAAGAACTGCGATCACCTTTTTTGAAAATAGGGATAACAATAGCTCTGGTAAAATCCTTAGGAACCATGCCTTTATCATAAAAGATATTCAGAATTTCAGTCATCCAAGTGGTAACCGAAACATTCCCAGCTCTAAGCATTTCCGTAGTAATTTCATCTACCCCTGGGGATTTATGAAGTTTAAGTTTAGAAACAGCCAAAAGAACTTCAGATTGTGTTATAGGGCCAACATTAAAGCCACCAATGCATCTATCATCATTGCAAACAATGGGAGTAGAACTAACTACATTGTTTAGAACATCACTGAAATGCTCAGCCCACCTAGCCATGACAGAATAATCCCCTTCTATAACCTTACCTTGTTTATCCTTCAATCCTTGTATCCCTGTCCGTTTTCTACCACACAAAACATTAACTATCTGGTACAGCTCTCTGCTGTTGTGCTGTCTAACTGCTTCCTCGGCTTTGTCAGCCAAACCATGAAGCCAAAGATTCTTATCAGCAGCTAACTGATCCTTTACAAGTTTATTAAGGTCTCTGTAATGCTTTCTATTAGGACTAGTAGGGTATTGATTAGGGGCATTCCTGCAGTTCTTTCTTTCCGAAATAAGCTTAAGTGCCTTATCACTCAGATAATTTTGCCTCTTCTGCTCCTTTTTTCCTAAAAGAATACTGTTAGTGTCCAAAAACGCCTGTTTAAAATGATCCCATTCTTCCTCAACTTCAGTAGTAAGCAAACCATGACTGTCATAATGACTAAGTAACCTATCATGGTAAGCTTTGGCTATAACTGGATCTTTCAGAACTTCAGTATTAAAAGTAAATTTTTTAACCCTAGCACAACACTTTTTAAGTTTAAGTTGCAACACACTTTTAACAAGGTAATGGTCAGATCCAATTTCAGCTCCCCTATATGCCCTGGTATTCCTAACAGAACTAGCCCATTTGCTGTTAATTAATATGTAATCAATCATATTCTTATGCAGCCCATCAGGTGAAACCCATGTGTACTTATGTATGTCGCGGTGTTTGTAATAAGTGTTAGTTATTCTGAATCCATTGAGTTTACTTACCTGCAGGAGACGTTGCCCATTGCCATTGCAGCTACCAATACCAAAAGGGCCTATTACTCCTCCCCAAAGGTCAGAGTCAGTACCAACTTTGGCATTGAAGTCACCAAGAACAAGGGTAATATCTCCTTTCTTGACAGAATTCAAAATATCCTGAAGTTGTTCATAAAACCTATCCTTCTCATCCTCATCGGCATCCTCAGTGGGGGCATAACAGCAGATAACATTCAAGTCTTTAATGCTTGTCTGAAATTTTGCTGTAAGAAACCTTTCATTAATGCACTCATATCCTAGAAGAGCATCACTAGCGTGTCTGCTGAGAAGCAGACCCACGCCTTGGTGATGCTTATTGTCGTCCCTCCCTGAAAAGAGAAATTTAAGATTATTTTTAAGAATCTGACCTTTATCTGTCCATCTGGTCTCTTGCAAGCCGAGAATATCTAAATTATAACGGTGGAATTCTTGTGTGAGGACATCAAGAGAAAAAGCTCTGTGCAGAGTCCTCACATTCCAACTACCTATGGAGAGAAAATGGTTAGTGGGATGTTTAAAGAAACTATGTTTATTGAGAGAGGGAATGCCGACAATATCAAACAGCCCCCTAATCGCAGACATGGGGCAAAGACCCGTTCCCCCACTACTAAAGGCTGAAGCCATCTACACTGGAAGACTTCCTCCAATGTAGAATTTGACGATGCCAATAGAAGCAAAGAGTTCAGGTGCCTGCGATGACTTCTGCTCAGGATTATCCACCAGCTGATAAACATATCCTGTGAATTTATTCACTTGGGGCTGTCAACCCACAAACAAACAGAAAACACAGCGGAAGATTTTCCCTCCACAGAAGCCCACCAGTGCAGCAAAATCAGGATCCATAATCAAGCTCAGAGCCATATATTTGTCCAGTCCAGTAGGTTTATATGGTCAGCACCAGGACCCTGTGTGGTTGACCACTCCTCAGCAGGGTAGAAAAAAAAGAAAAGTAGCCATAGTTGTCCAGATCAGTAGGCCACACTAATCTGGCAGCCCTCCCCTTCCGTTCACTTCCACAAGAGAGTATCTCTTTTGATAGTTACTAACGGTCCACACCACGAGAAGGCAGGGTCGGACATTAGGTGCTAGGCCTGGCCGGTTCTATGCATCATCACAGGGGATTGGTGCATAGCTCTCCTTCCAGTGACTACCTAGCTACCATTTAGGGAAAATATAATAAATGAAGGTTTGATTTTTATTTATTGTAATAATATTATTATTTTATTAATAATAATTTTACAATGAATAATTTATTTTGTTCTATAACGAATATATTTATTAATAATAATTTATAAAGGCCAAAGTTTCTTCTGACGACAGGGTGAATAAAACACACAAGCTCAGAAATTACAAAAGCAGAACGAAACCTTCCAGACAACCTACGAAGCGCACGGAATGTTGAACAAAAATCCACTGCTGGTGTAAGCATGTGCGCTACTGCGTGCGTCACTGAAAAGGGCGCAGTTCAACTGATTTGAGGCATGCCTTTGCGCATGCGTCTAGCTCACGTAAAACGCACAAGTGTGGACATAGTCGATCTCCTTGCGTTTCAGGCGCTCTCCGTAATATTAATCCCTCTCTTAACTCTTGCCTCTGGCGGTGGCTCGCGACGCCTAATCATAACGGTTCCAAATTTTTGACGGTTAATGTCCAACAAACTCCGATATTGGGGTGATTGCTTTATAGCTTCAGAGAAAATTTTTTGCTCTCTCGAAGAGCGAAAAAGGAAATTTCGTTTTTTATAAATTCAGAAAACTGCACGGGTAGATAGATAATTGCTATTGGAACTCAAGGAAAATAAATATTTAGAAAAACTCAAAATGATCAAGAGGGTCGTGAAGAATAATTAGAATCGCCAATCTTGATTGCTACTACTGTTTTTATAAGAAAAATTTATGAAATTTACGGAGTGCTCTTTAACGTTAGAATATTTTACATCTGAAGGTCACCTTTTTCACACAATAGGCTAAATGACCAGGTCACAAGACCCCAAAGATTCAGAGAAAGTTGCGGGTAGGATATCCACTGGACATTTTTATAAGAGAGAGATGGTAGTCACCCATTAAAGCTATCCACCGTGTTCTTTAACGTTGGAATATTTTACGTCTGAAGGTCACTTTTTTCCGCACGATGGACTAAATGGCCAAGTCACAAGGACTCCAAAGACACAGAGAATGGTGGGGAAGAATATCCACTGGACATATTTTAGGAGACAGATGGTAGCCTCCCTTCAAGTCTATTCTGTGTGTTCTTCAACTTTGGAATATTTTACCTCTTAAGGTCACCTGTTTTCACATAATGGGTTAAATCACCAGGTCACAAGGACTCCAAAGGCTCAGAGAAAGTTGGAAGGAGGATATCCACTGGACAGCTTTTAGGTGACAGATGGCAGCCTCCCATGAAGGCTATAAAATGTTTTCTTTAGCGTTCGGGTTGTTTTACCTCTGAGCGGCACTTTTTTTTCACACTATGGACTAAATTGCCAGGTTACAAATATTCAGGGAACAAGGATATTCTATTACAAATGATCCGCCACTATCGACCGCATGTGGTCAAAATGATTTCCACGTCGATTACATGAATGTAAAATATCGTAATAACTTTTGTTAGATCATCTAGGAATAATAATTCTATGGTCACTTCTTCCTCAAAATTCTGAGTCGGAAATATAAACGATTTCATTTTCTGAGTTTTTATTTGTTACTAAGCTGTAGTGTAGTATATATAATTTTATACAGTTTAAGAAGAGTATTTTGATATTTTTACTCAGTGCTTTGAGGATAATTTTCTTCCATCATCAGTTTATAAAATTTTCTTGCCTACCCCTTTAAAATGTTTTTCTGCTACATGATTATATCTTGAAGAGAAGACATTGTTCATTCTGTTACTATGTGGAAATTTCTTGCAAACCGAAAAGGAAATTATTTGATTGGTTAATTCTGCCATCTGTCGGACGTTTTGGAAACTTCGCAGTTAAAAATTCTCTTTAAATTCTAATTCTATAAAAAGGGAAATATCCAGATAAGATTTTATGTGCTAAAGAAGACATTATTCAGAGTCTCTAAAATTGATTATAAGAAGAAAGTAATGTAGTAGCAAATTATGTAATATTAATCTTCATTTTCTGAAATTAATTGTGATTTCTTAGTACCCTCTTTAGATAGTTTCTCTAAAAAACAGTATACCAAGCAGCAATATTAGAAATTCGAAACTTAATAGGTGAAAGAGCAATTACTGTTTAACTGAATTTTAGGTAATTAGAATCAACTGGAGTTTTCAAAATTCATAATTCATTCTGGTAAGAAAGTTTTCAGTTTCAAGTAAAATAGCAATTTATTATCGCAGAAAAAATGTGCTTTTTAAAAGAAATCTGATATTTGTGATTAACAGGATAATTTTATACTGATTGATAGCATATTGGTGTTTTGTGTGATCAGTTAAGAAATTGTTTATGACTTGTGCAATTTCGTTGCCGTAGTTATTAAATCGGTTACTTTATAGTTTGTTTATTTATTTCGAATTCACGCTCGATTCCCAAATATCCAAATAGAATTGAAAATCTGTAAAAGCACTTTTATTCACATCTTGTTTTTTTTTAATACGTTTGACAGTTATATATTCTATTACATAGCATGGAAAAATAAATCGCTGAAGTGTTCGTGACGAGACTTCAATATTGTTGTAAAACCTATGACATAAAAAAGGAGAAAAAGTAATATTCTCGATTGTTATTTTTGTGTTAAGATTGTTAGACTTTCATAGTTAACAAAAGCTACCTGTATGAAATTAAGACACAGGGATAGAAGGTTTATTTTTTTCGTTTAATCCACATGTCGAGAAGGGGATCCATTCTATTCGAGGAACGTCTCTACTAAAGCGGAGATTAAAATAAAAATTGTAAAGTCGTAACACTGACCATTTAATCAAGTTGCCATTCTATGAAAACTAATCTTCTGATAACTAGTAAAATACATTTTTCAGTTACAATTTCGACTCTTAGTCAACTGAGGCATCTATTCCGGCAAGTATTTCACAGCACACTTTCCCTTATATGTAATTATTATTCAATCTTTCTATCATTCTATGCAAGTTCAAAAAGTCATCAGTACCATGCTTTGAAATTTCGAATGTTGTGACAACGTTAACGTTCGAAATGATTACTGTTAGGATGAAGTAGTTATTCAACGAACATCAATCTCATAATCGGTTAAAAAAACATTACAAATTATAGTTTGATTCGACAATCTGGCCACCACAGTGCTTTAAAAGTTAGTCTATTATTATACTGCATCAATTAAAAATATCTGAAATAAAATTCATCATAAATATACATGTTAACAAAAAGTTGTTTGAAACCTGAAATTCTTTTCCATTTTGCTTATCGACATAATTATCCTCATCATATTCTGAACCAAACTATTATACAGTCTAATTTTAGTCTTTAGGTGTATACGCCTATTTCTCCACACTCTCCATAGATTCTTAAAAGTCCCGGCAGCAATCCCTATTCGTCTGTTAATCTCATGCCGCACATCACCATTATCTGTTACATAACTCCCAAGGTAATTTAAGTTGACACATGCTCAAGACTGCAGCCATTCAGATTAACTGAATCACAGCCTGCCTGACCAATTTTCATCACTTTAGTTTTCTCTCTCAGTCCCACTATATTCAACATTAATACGCCATCGGAGACAGTGCACTGTGCGATTACAAAAAAAATTCAAAAAATAATTTTTTAATTCCTATTACAAATAGGCTGCGTTTTTCGGGGTACATTGTATACTTTCATTTGTAGCGTTACTGTATGATAGAGCTCTATCTTACCAGCAGCTGCTATAGCAGAAGGCCAAATCACCAAATTTTTGACGTCACTAAGTAGTCCTACTATATGGACAATTCTTATCTTTTTGATTCTAATATAATTACTGGAGAACTTTTGTGATAATTTCTATACTAATGTTTATTTATTAATATATTTTATATAGGAAGAAAATTATTTTTGCTTTTATTATTAAATATAATAATGTTAATTAATACAAACAAATTTTCTCCTAAATAAAATATATTTATAGATAAACATTAAAATATAGATTAGCACAGAATCCACCAGTAATTATATTAAAACACAAAATATAAGAAGTATCTACTTGACAGGATTATTTTGCTGACGTCTTATATTTGGAGCCGTCCCGTGACCGAGTGGTTAGCACGCTTGGCTACTGATCTAAGGGACCTGGGTTCGAGCCCCGGAATTTAGGCATGGATGTGTGTCGTTTTTCTGCTGAGGTCATGCCATCCTCTCAGATATCCTACTGTGGCATATAAACTGACAGGCTCCTGTCAGACCTCTGTGGCAAGCAGCTGCTTGAGGGGGTATTTATTTTATTTTTTTTTTATTATATTTGGTCTATTGCCTCTATGTTACAGGAGGTCCAAAAATTTGGTTTTCCCTCGAGAGGGATTGGAATCCAGGAAACATGCCTGTTATGCTAACCACTACACAATCAATGGCTAATCTTTTCTCAGCTTAGTGACCTTATAAACTTTCCCGATATATTTATTTTTTTCGCACAGTGGAGCCATCTATCCAGGAAGTGGACAACTCTGTTGTCTGATTAGAAATGGAATTAATATTCGTCACTCACACTCAAGGCGTTCAATCAATAAATCAGTAGTAAAGAATCACAGGATAAGTCCTGTAGACATGGAACTCATGAAATAGGCAACAGAGTTGTCCACTTCCATGATAGATGGCGCCACTGTGCGAACCAAATAAAAAAATCGTAAAATTTTTAAGGTCACTGAGAATAGGTTAGCCATTGATAGTGTAGTGGTTCGCATAACAGGCATGTTTCCCGGAGACGTGTGGTTCGAATCCCACTCATGGCCAAACCAAATTTTTTTTAAGCTCATTATTTCATGAGTATTCAAATATCTTCAAAGAAAACGAAATAATACTTTCGCTTTGTCGTCTGTCCGTCTGTTGGTATGTCTATAGACATCAAAAGTTTTTGTTTATAAAGAAAATTTAAAAATTATTTTTGTTTTGGATAGGTATTGATGAAATATTACGATATGCACTTTCTGAATCTCCCAAAAGCTTAAATCGCGCCCTCTAACGTTGGAAAATTTTGAAAATTCCAAAGTAATATTGCAAATGATGTGTTAATACTAGAAATTCGAAATTTTGGCGGTGCAATGTGAAAAGTATCAAGTTTGCACTGACAACAATGAAATGATCCCTTAAACCCAGAGTGGGAGGGAAAACATGACTATTTTGCTTTAGGAGACAATTGCTTGTTTATAAAGATAAATTAAAAATTCCTTTTAGACTGGATAGGTATGTATTTATGCCAGATATTTGAAATTTAGGTAGTGGAATATGAAGGTTACCAACCATTGAAAACAATAATTATATAATATTATAATTCACATTTTTCAAATATTTCAGAATTTTTGATTTATAAGATTGCAAATTTCTCTATATAGAAACGGCCAAAATGTTATCGTAGATCGTATAATCATATTCGATGTACCGGGTAATAATTTTACCCCTAACCATCTCCATCATAAAGATATGCGTATTTCGCATGAGTAAGAACAAATTATATAAGTAAACCCCCTTAGGTAGGCCCCTAAAGGCAAACATAAGAAAAGCTAAAAAAGGCAGTAAAATTGTATAAGAAACCTAAAAGAGGTAGGTCTCCTCAGAGAACGCTACTGTTTTAGGCCTCTTGTACTTATTCAAAACAGTATGATCGTAAAGAATCAGAGAAGAAATAATCTCATTGGTATTATTGCTTACAGCCTCAAAAGATCTTTTTGAGATGAGTTTTATATGTGTATATATATATGGTCGATGCCCAGGTCTTTATGAAGTTGCCTGTTACTGACAAACCAGGGGGCATAGACCGCAGTTCTCAAAACCTTGTTCTGTAAGACCTGAATCTTACGAATATTGGCAGTAGGTGTAGTATTCGCCCAAATGGCTGAAGCATAGAGAATCACCGGTCTATAAAACCCATTGCTTCAACAAGTATTTAGTTTATTTAAATATTTTTCTTTTTTACTGTAGCTATCAGATGTTATTTATGTGTTTATCAGAAAACAAAAGATAATTTTTGCTTTCTAATAATGAAATTAAACAGTGCTCCTAATATTCAAAAATTAGTTATAATCATTAATTAAACATCAGATTAACAGATCAGTTAATTTATGTGTTAACATTTCTTATTTTGGCCTTATTTTTTGTTTCTTTTTTTTGCGGTTATTGAAAAGAATTAACTTTCGCATCGGAAATAATTACTGTCATAGGTTAAAAAAAATATTGTCAAAGCGCATTTCAAGCAGGGCCGGATCTAGAGGAGGGGGGGGGGGAACAACAGTGCATGACACCGTTCACCCCCTTCAGAATGCGAGTAAGGGTAAAAGAGGAAAAAAAATATTATTATTTATATTTCATGTTTTTTTTTCAGTTTTTAATTCCAGAATTTTTTTAAAAACCTGTAGAACGAACAGAGCGAAAATTTATACTGCATTGGAAATTGGGGCGGGGGTGGCTCAGTCGGTAGCGCGCCAGGCTCGTAATCTGTAGTTCCCAGGTTCGAGTCCCAGCTGGGTCAGCGTTGAGATTTATCTCCGCAAAATTTCCCCGCCCTGCCCACGGTCAGTAGGGGACACCGATGGGCTTGGAAAGGCCGCCGTCCGTCTGATGGTACGTTACGCCGTGGTCCCGTGTGCGGGAGAGCCATACCCTGTGCACGTTAAAGAACACGCTGGATGGCCTTGACGGGAGGCTACCATCTGTCTCCCAACAGCTGTTCCAGTGGCAAGGAGTGTCTAAGGGAGAAGAGAGCTAGCTTCCATAGACGTAATGTAAACTTTTCGATTGCAGCGCCCTCTAAACATGGCAAATTCGTGTATTGCAGTGAAGCCACCTAGCCAGGAGAGGAGCCAGTTCCTTGCGTTACTTTTCCACCGCCCAGCAAGGTTTTCAATAGCTTACACCACGTGACTATTACATACACTTTGACTCTGTTCAAAGTGTTCCTTTCTTAAATTTTACCATCATAATTTTCTTTTCACAATTGTCAGTTAAAATAATTTTCCTTAATAAAATCCCATTTTGTAAAACAAGTAGTAGCTATGCTCAACATAGAAATTTTAATATTTTGAACATTCTACTATATTTAATATATTATAATAAATTAAAATTTATGACTTAATGTGAGACAACATGTTTTGTTTAATTATATTTTATAGAATTTAGGATATTTTCAATTAAAGTCACATCGAGTTTCTTACTTGTATAAACTGTCAATAGATGGCAGCAGGCACTTCTCTTATCAACCATAAAAAAAAATTACTACTAGAACAAACTGCAGACACCTATATATGTCGATATGCTCCAGGGAACACAAAACTGCAACATACATTGACTTACATGTTCGCAAGATGATTAAATGTATTAATTTACATATTAATTTTAAAAATTCTGCAAAATTACTCAAAATAAACATACAACGTCTTTTCCAGGTATCGTAAAATGTACTCCTGAACGGGATAAAACACTCACTGAATAACTTTAGGGTCAGCTATCACTATGGCAAACAGCCATGGCTGTTAGACAGGTTGAAACACTGATTAAATCGCAATAAATATACCAAGAGTAAGACAAACCACAGCTGCACTGGACTAAAAAAGATTGCACTGCGCATGCGCAAATCGCCCCTTACAGTTGTTTTTGTGCATGCACATCAATTTGCCACGTTCAGCTTCGGTAAAATTCCGCAGAACGGCGCCACTTACGCTTGTGCGAAGCTAGTCTTCTTCTCCTTAGACCTTCTTTGCCAGTGGGTCCCCTCCCCCAACCTTCTCTGAGCCTTCGGGGTCCATGTGACCTGGCCATGTAGCCCCCATGGTGTGCAACAAAGTGCCGCTCAGAGGTAAAACAACCCAACCCAACCCCATTGGAAATCAAGTCTCTTGGCTTCCTCTTTTACCTTTTTTCAGCTGGATTGTGTTTCTTGCTCACCCCCCCCCCCCCAACCTCGATTTTTTTTTCAGATCTGGGCCTGATTTTAAATATGGTATCAACATGACAGAAATTCATAAATGTAAATGACTTTCAAAGATTTACATCTTTGGAAATCACTTGCATGTATAAATATCTGTCATGTCTGTCATGTCATGGAGTCTTTGAAATTAACTTATTGTTTTGATTCATGAAGATAAAAAAAATTGAACTCTGCCTACAAAAAAAAATGATGTATACCCTCGTATCTAATAATTTTAAATAATCGAGTTAATTTCAAGTTTACAATTACACCTCAGAGTAAATTTTTCATTTCTTACCTCTCTTCCTATTCCTTCTCGCTTGACATTTCTCTGTTTGCCAGTTTGTCAGTTTGTGGATTTGTCAAAACAGTTGCTCCACCATATCTTCCTAACGCGACGGATAAACTTAATGATTTATGTGTCAAATGAAAGCTTGTAACGAGGGTAGTGTCATAGACTATAAACAATGGCCCCATATACTTCTTTTCCCCCCATAAAAAAACGAGTGTTGGGTTGGGTTGTTTTACCTCTGAGCGGCACTTTTTTGCACACCATGGGCTAAATGGCCAGGTCACATGGACCACGAAGGCTCAGAGAAAGTTGAGGGAGGGGACCCACTGGAACAGCTGTTGGGAGACAAATGGTAGCGTCCCATCAAGGCCATCCAGCGTGTTCTTTAACGTGCACATTGTATGGCTCTCCCGCACACGGAGACACGGCTTAACGTCCCTCCTGACGGACGGCGGCCTTTCCAAGCCCATAGGTGTCCCCTATTGACCGTGGGCAGGGCGGAGAGTTTTGCGGAGATAAGTCTCAATGTTGACCCAGCTGGGACTCGAACCTGGGAACTGCAGATTACGAGCCTGACGCGCTCCCGGCTGAGCCACCCCTTGGGTTTGCGCGGAAAAACGAGAATTACCGCCTGCTATTATAGTTTCAGCTGAAAGCAGAGGTTCTGAGTCACCTAGCTATGCTATCTACTTATTCAGTGTACAGTCGCTCAAAAAAATATCCGAACAGTATAGTTGATTACAGAATTCAGAAAAAATATCCGTCAACGATTTTTTTAGAAATTAGCAATATCTGGCAATCTTCATGTAACACGAAGGTTGACATCACTAATAAGATCTGGCAACCTTCGTGTCACGTGACACGAAGGTTGCAAGATCACTATTTTCTAAAATCAACCATAGTGTTCGGATACTTTTTTGAGCGACTGTAGGTGGTCATATTATTTTGATACTAGATCGTGTGGGCTCACTCACGGAAATATTGAGAGTGTGCAGTTACCGTTCACAGCAAACTGGAGCGTGTGCAATAACTGCACACGCACCAGTTTGCTGTGAACGGTACCTGGAGCGTGTACAGTTGCTGTACACGCTCCAGATATTTTTCCTGAATTCTGTAATCACGTGACACGAAGGTTGCCACATCATTAATTTCTAAAAAAATCATTGCCAGATATTTTTTTAAATTCTGTAATCAACCATAGTGTTCGGATATTTTTTTGAACGACTGTATATAAGCAGACCTAGATCTGTAAAAAACGTGTGTGAGAGTAACAGCATTGAACCGGAACGTAGTAGAATGCCAATACGGTGTTTTTAAAGCTTTTGCTTGCTTCTTTGTTCTTAATGTTGTTGTTTTTTTTATGAATCATCATCGTCAAGTAGCGCAATACATCCTTTTCCATCCTTTTCTACTGTCTTTTCAAAATATGTTTTCGAAATACGTGTAATGTAGTATAAGTATTTTAATCGTCACTATTCTGGTTGTTAACATTCTTGAAGCCTGCGTTCTTTTTTCCTTCCATCTCACACATACATACGATAATCACGCATCCAATATCCTGCGAGCGGGAACTGGCCAGTCGGTAGCGCGCCAATCTCGTAAACATGTGATCCCAGGTTCGAGTCCCCATTATACCCGTATTGAGATTTTCTTTGCAAACTCTCGTTCTATCCTCCATGAGAACAGATACAGTAAAGGGCTTGAAAAAGCCACAGTCTTTCAGATGGGATGTTTAGAAGCAGCCCACTGTTCAAGGCAGCCATACCATGTGCACTTTAAAGATCCTTCTGCATGGCTGAAGAGAGGGCTTTCTTCTCATCTAAGAGTTATCCAATGGAAACGCTTCTTCTGGAAGTTCCCAGGTTCGAGTGCCCTCTGTGAAGCCGACATTGAGATTCATGTCCTTTAATCCGCACCCTGATCTTGGGACGGGGTGGCTCAGTCGGTAGCCCGCCAGGCTCGTAATCTGTAGTTCCCAGGTTCGAGTCCCAGCTAGGTCAGCGTTGAGATTTATCTCCCCAAAACTCCTCGCCCTGTCCACAGTCAGTAGAAAACAGCGATAGGCTTGGAAATGCCGCCGTCCGTCGGATGGGACCTTAAGCCGTGGCCTGTGTGCGGGAGAGCCATACCCTGTGCACGTTAAAGAACACGCTGGATGGCCCTGATGGGAGGCTACCATCTGTCTTCCAACAGCTGTTCCAATTGGTCCCCTCCCCCAACCTTCTCTCAGCCTTCGGGGTTCTTGTGACCTGGCCATTTAGCCCATGGTGTGCAAAAAAGTGCCGCTCAGAGGTAAAACAACCCAACCCGCACCCTGCTCGCAATCAGAAAGGAGACACCAATGCGCTTTAAAAGGACGCCGTCCATCGAATGAGATCTTGAGACGGCGCCCCATGTGCGGGACAGCAATATCCCTGTCCATGTTGGGCCTGGAATGGCCCAGTCGGTAGCGCGCCAAGCTCGCAATTTACAGTTCCCAAGTTCGAGTACCACTAGGCCAGCATTGAAATTTATCTCCGGGAGACACCGAGGGCTTGGAAAAGCCGCCGTCCGTCTGTTGGGACCTAAAGCCGTGTCCCCGTGTGTAAGAGAGGGTCTTGACGGGAAGACTTAGATGGTCTTGACGGGAAGCTACCGTCTGTCTCCCGACAGTTGTTCCAGTGGGTACACACCTTTCTCTGAGCCTTAGGGGGATTAGGATTTTTAATCCACTGTGTGCAAAAAGTGCTGCCCAGAGGTAAAACAACCCACAATCCAGGTTCGAATCCCAAATGTATCAGCGTTGAGATTTACCTCAGATAATCTCTCATCCTCTTCGAGAAAGAGACCACCTAATGGGTTAGACAGGGTTTCAATTTAAAGGATCATTCCTTTGGATGTGAAATGAATCCCCAAAGGATCATTCCCATCGTTAAAGTCAAGGCTCCGTGAAGGGGACGTTCAGCTATGGATGTTCAGCTGTGGATTCTACACGTTCAACACTCTGGATGGCCTCGACAGAAGGCTACCATCTGCCTTATAATAGGTGTCCAGTATAGCTCCCTTCCTCCAACGTTCTCTCAGTTGGGTTGGGTTGTTTTACCTCTGAGCGGCACTTTTTTGCACACCATGGGCTAAATGGCCAGGTCACATGGACCCCGAAGGCTCAGAGAAGGTTGGGGGAGGGGACCCACTGGAACAGCTGTTGGGAGACAGATGTTAGCCTCCCGTCAAGGCCATCCAGCGTGTTCTTTAACGTGCACAGGGTATGGCTCTCCCGCACACGGGACCACGGCGGTCTTTCCAAGCCCATCGGTGTCCCCTACTGACCGTGGGCAGGGCGGGGAATTTTGCTGAGATGTCTCAACGCTGACCAAGCTGGGACTCGAACCTGGGAACTTGCAGATTACGAGTGTGGCGCGCTACCGACTGACCCCGCCCCTTAAAAAAAGGACCGTACCTGAAGGCACTATAGTTTTGCGTTCCTGATGGCGTGCCAGTATAAATTCAACCCAGCAAGTTTATAACAGAGTCAAACCTTTTGAACTTTAATGAACTTGATCTAAGGGACCTGGGTTCGAGCCCCGGGTAAGGCATGGATGTCGTGTTGTTTTTCTGCTGAGGTCCTGCCATCCTCTCAGATCTTCTACTGTGGCATATAAACTCACAGGCTCCTGTCAGACCTCTGTGGCAAGCAGCTGCTTGAGGGGGTACTTACTTTCTTATATTCTTGAAGAGAGGCTTCCATTGATCTCCTAATAGCTCTCCATCTTCCTTTGAGCCCTTGTGGACCTGATCATTTAGCCCAGTGATTTTCGAAGGAGGCATTTTCTTGACACTTTCTATGGAGATCGATTAAACAGAATCTACAATCATAAAATAAAGTGTGTCTGTCCATAAGGCATCGTGAAATTGTGCGTAGTACACGTTTCGAAATTTGACGGAGTGTTTTTGGTTGTCGTCTAAGTTTCAATGGCCAGTTTCAAGTCGTAATTCCTAAAAGGGGGGTTGTTAGAAGTAAAAATATTTACCACGCTATTCCTACGAAACCATTATCGCTACCAAACAGGGCCGTTTTAAGGTTTGGTTGTTTTACCTCTGAGCGGCACTTTTTTGCACACAATGGGCTAAATGACCAGGTCACAAGGACCCGAAGGCTCAGAGAAGGTTGGGGGGGGGAGCCAGTGGCACAGCTGTTGGGAGATAGATGGTAGCCTCCCGTCCAGGCCATCAAGCGTGTTCTTTAATGTGCGCAGGATATGGCTCTCCCGCACACGAGGCCACGGCTTAACGCCCCATCCGACGGACGGCGGTCTTTCCAAGCCCATCGGTGTCTCCTACTGACCGTGGGCAGGGCGGGGAGTTTTGCGGAGATAAATCTCAACGCTGACCCAGCTGGAACTCGAACCTGGAAACTACAGATTACGAGCCTGGCGCGCTACCGACTGAGCCGCCTCAGCCGTTTTAAGGCATGGGTACACTGGGTAGTTGCCAAGGGGCCCACGATTCTGAATTTCGCAAAGTTTGTGTTTATTAATCTTCGCTTTACAGCATGTTTTTTTATGTTTAAACATTGATTTTGTTAAAAGTACCAATAAATCTGTAGGCTTATTTTTATTGACCGTTTACAATTTTATTCCATTAGGTGTGTGGGTAGTTGTCCCAGTGCATTGCTTTGCACAGGGGCCTACAATACTCTTAAGGCGTTACTGCTACCAATGATTTTTTCTGAAGTGTATGAGTCATAATCTTCCTTCTTTTCCGTTTATTATATTTGCTCACATTATTTTATGTGTTAAAACATAACTCAGGGTTGGTTTGTTTTACCTCTGAGCGGCACTTTTTTGCACACCATGGGCTAAATGGCCAGATCATATGGACCCCGAAGGCTCAGAGAAGGTTGGGGGAGGGGACCCACTGGAACAGCTGTTGGGAGACAGATGGTAGCCTCCCGTCAAGGCCATCCAGCGTGTTCTTTAACGTGCGCAGGGTATGGCTCTCTCCCTCACACGTGGCCACGGCTTAACGTCCCATCCGACGGACGGCGGCCTTTCCAAGCCCATCGGAGTCCCCTACTGACCGAGGGCAGGGCAGGGAATTTTGCGGAGATAAATCTCAACGCTGACCCAGCTGGGACTCGAACCTGGGAACTACAGATTACGAGCCTGGCGCTTGAATTTAATCGTTTTTCATTATTCCCACACCAACATACACTATATTGAAAAAAGTCTTCTGACACTTCCATGTTATGTGAATGGAAAGCCACTTTCAAAGCACCTTAACATTGAAAATAAACCTTTTACGCAAAAACTGTTATTGGTGATAAATTGTAGATGTCACTCAAATCTCTCTAAATATATTTTTCGTAATATTCGTTTAATATTTAAAGAATGAATGGAAGCTGAAGCATTTATCTTCAACTTTTGACACTTGTTTAGAAATACTTCAATAGATAAAATACAACTCTTGTAACAATTTGTTTACTAATATAAATTAAATATCTGTAGTTAGTATGACGATTTTTTTTTAAGATTTCATCAATTTGGAGGCAATGTGAAAGTGTCGTCTGCTGTTAAATGGTCCCGCTTCAATGACTCTTTAAATAGTGATCGAAGATTGTTGAAAATTGAAACAATCACATTGCCTCCAAAGTGATGAAACCTTAAAAAATCGTCATACAAACGTCGGATATTTAATTTATGTTAGTGAGCAAATTGTTACAAGACTTGTGTTTTATCTATTGAAGTATTTTTTCACAAGTGTCAAAAGTTGAAGATATATGCTTCAGCTTCCATTCATTCTTTAAATATTAAACGAATATTGCGGGAAATATATTTAGAGAGATTTGAGTGGCATCTACAATTTATCGCCAATAACAGTTTTTGCGCAAAAGGTTTATTTATTTTCAGTGTTAGGGAGCTTTGAAAGTGTCTTTCCATTCACGTAACACGGAAGTGTCCGGAGACTTTTTTCAACATAGTGCATAAACGTGTTGATCTCTGTTTTTAAGAAGGCACATTAGCCCAGTTTCAACACGGAGAATTGTCCAGCTTTGCTCGGGTCATTGCTGACGTCAGCACGTGCTCTCATAGCCCGTGGCTTCGTCGCAAACTGTCGAGATTTTTATTTCTATTTCGACACATTTTGGGACCCTGAGGTTCCCAAATTTCGTACCCCCTTTCCTCTTGAGTTACAAAATCTTGTTCCTGTCTGCAATGAGAAGCCAAAATATAATAATTTGTTATAAAATATATCCGTTGCCAGATCTTTCACATTCCCAAAGTGCCTGCAAAGTTGCCTTTGGGGGGCGGGGGTGGGGACTCAGTCGGTAGCGCGCCAGGCTGGTAATCTGTAGTTGCCGGGTTCGAGTCCCAGCTGGGTCAGCGTTGAGATTTATCTCCGCAAAATTCCTCCGCCCTGCCCACGGTCAGTAGAGGACACCGATGGGCTTGGAAAGACCTTCGTCCGTCGGATGGGACGTTAAGCCGTGGCGCCGTGTGTGGGAGAGCCATACGCTGTGCACGTTAAAGAACACGCTGGATGGCCTTGACGGGAGGCTACCATCAGTCTCCCAACAGCTGTTCCAGTGGGTCCCTCTCCCAAAACATTCTCTGAGCCTTCGGGGTCCTTGTGACCTGGCCATTTAGCCCATTCCAAAAAGTGCATCTCATAGGTAAAACAACTGAACCGAAAGCACTTTTAAAGTGCTGGAATAGATTAGGCCTTGATGACGCAGTTTCAAAAAATAAATGCAAAAGACTGCGAAACACGGTGTGAATAATATCTAGGTGGAAATAATATCTATTAAGAAATGTAGATTTTAAATGGCATTGCAAATAACTATTTAAAATTAAGTCTCGTTGCTTCAGGTATTGGTCTTTAATCACGCACCTTCAAACAATGCAACGTTAAAGAACACGCTGGATGGTCTTGACGGGAAGCTACCATCTGTCTCCCAACAGCTGTTCCAGTGGGTCCCCTCCCCCAACCATCTCTGAGCCTTCGAGGTCCTTGTGACCTGGCTATTTAGCCCATGGTGTGCAAAAACGGTCTGTAAATGGTAGCTAGGTAGTCACTGGAAGGAGAGCTATGCATCAATCCCTTGTGATGATGCATAGAAACGGCCAGGCCTAGCACCTAATGTCCAACCCCGCCTTCTCGTGGTGCAGACCGTTAGTACCTTTCAAAAGAGATACTCTCTTGTGGAAGTGAACGGAAGGGGAGGGCTGCCAGATTAGTGTGGCCTACTGATCTGGACAACTATGGCTACTTTTCTATTTTTTTCTACCCTGCTGAGGAGTGGTCAACCACACAGGGTCCTGGTGCTGACCATATAAACACACTGGACTGGACAGATATATGGCTCTGAGCTTGATTATGGATCCAGATTTTGCTGCACTGGTAGATTTTAAATGGCATCGCAAATAACTATTTCAAATTAAGTCTCGTTGCTTCAGGTATTGGTCTTTAATCACGCACCTTCAAACAATGCAACCTCGTGTGTTGCATTCAGTGCAATGCGTTCAAATCAACTAATCACCTTTCAGTTGAAAGATCAGAATAGCACGCATCTGAAAACGTGAGAATCAGCATGAGCGATAGTTTTAGAATATTTTCGATAATCAGTAGTACAGCTTTCAGTAACTCGTTCCTTGGTTCAAAATTTATCCCAGCATAATGAAAAACCTAAATTTCCTTTAGAAATGAGATGCATATTTTTGCGAATCAAAAGCAGCTTTTAATCAGCACAGCAAGTTAGTGGTGTTGTGGTTTGGTAATTCAGCGGAGCTGTTTAAACAACGTGGGACATAAGTTTTAGGCTTCTGCACAACGTTCTGACTGCAACTATGTCGCTTTGTGGTTCCATACAAGAGCAGTGATCTCTCCCAGTTAGTAAGAAATGGATACTTCCTCCAGGGAGTCAGAGCTATGGAGACACGAACATTTAGAGCAACCCAGCAAGAAGAGAAAAATCAACGACGAAATGGAGTTTAACGGAACTGATTACGAACTCAAAATTGACATGAGCAACTTTTGCTCTCGAGAAATCCAAGTGACTACAGATGAAATTTTCATCATCGTCCATGCGAAGAAGCATATAAAAACGGAGAACAGCAATAAATCTCCATCCCTGGAGTTCACCTGCAAATACCAACTGCCTGTAGACGCGCATCCAATGACTATGACGCCAATTCTCAAAGAAGGGTGGTATTCTGTTGATCACAGCTTCGAAGAGAAAACGCACTCCAAACAAAGAAAGGATGATCCCCATCGTTTTAGAAATAACATAAACTACTAGTTAAGTATTTTAAAACACCAGGTAGACTGTATATCGGCTTTTATTTTTGTCATAACATCATAGTTCTTGCTTTATAGCTTTGAGTGTTGTTTAAGATGAATTTTAGTGTCTGTTGTAAGTTGGAACCTTAGAATTAAATGTGGATAAAGAGAACCGAAGTGGATATAGAGAGTTTATCATCAAATCTCAGCAAGAATGAGATTCTTCTCATCATAGCTACAAGTCTTTCTTCAGGAAATGTTCTTATGATTACAGAAAAGTTATATAAGAGTAAATAAGGACATTTAACCGTACGTAGAGTGAATTGGCTTTTGGATTTTATTTTATCTCGTGTTGACACCACAGCTGTTTATTTATATCGTGCAGACTTTGATTTAAATTGAACTTTTGCCACTAGTAAAGTTGAAATTTCAGAGCGAAATGTGAATAAATGATGAAAAGTTAACGATTATGTGTTGTTTTATTTAAATGAATTGTAAACTCAAACACGGAAGTAGAAAAAAAATGTTTTTTAGTTTTAGTTTTATTAACTATGCATCCCGTTTTCGATTTTTCCATATGAAATGTTATTTGTTAATGATAAAAAATATTTCTTTTGCATTTCAGGGAATGACAATTGCAGACGAAATATGAGACTCTGAGACTGTGCAGTTGATCTTTGACAATTCTGATAGTTCATTGGTTGAATGGCAAGCAATTGATAGATCATTGACCAATGATCTATGAGAACTTCCAAAAGTACCGACTGCGCAGTTTCCTAGTCCCCCATTGCTTAAGTGTTTGGCATGTCTGAAAAATTATTTAAAAATAATTATCTTATTTCTTAAAAATTTAAAACTTGTTGATTTCAAGATTTTTTTCAAAATTTAATTGTATTAAATAATTTAATAATTTAATACATTAAGTGCCGCTCAGAGGTTAAACAACCCAACCCAACTTATTATATTATTATATAATAATAAGCATTTTTGCCTCAATGAAATGACAAAATATGCAAATCTATCAGTTGTAAAGAATCACAGGATAAGTCCTGTAGATATGGAACTCATGAAATAACAAGCTAGAAAAAATTGGCTTAGCCATGAGTGGGATTCGAACCCACATCTCCAGGAAACATGCCTGTTATGCTAACCACTACACCACCAATGGCTAAACCTTTTGTCACACAAGCTGAGAAAAGGTAAGCCATTGGTGGTGTAGTAGTAGCATAGCAAGCATGTTTCCTGGAGATGTGGGTTCGAATTCCACTCATGGCAAAACCAGATTTTTTCGTTTATTATTTCATGAGATGCACATCTTTATTAATTTAAGATTTAATGTTAATTTAAAATTAAATGAAATATAGAAATAATTTCTAACGGGTTGGGTTGTTTTACCTCTGAGCGGCATTTTTTTGCACACCATGGGCTAAATGGCCAGGTCACATGGACCCCGAAGGCTCAGAGAAGGTTGGGGGAAGGAACCCACTGGACAGCCGTTGGAAGACAGATGGTAGCCTCCCGTTAAGGCCATCCAGCGTGTTCTTTAACGTGCACAGGGTATGACTCTCCCGCACACGGAGCCACGGCTTAACGTCCCATCCGAGGGTTAGGTTATTTTATCTCTGAGCGGCATTCTTTTGCACACCATGGGCTAAATGGCTAGGTTACATGGACCCCGAAGGCTCAGAGAAGGTTGGGGGAGGGGACCCATTGGGACAGCTGTTGGGAGACAGATGGTAGCCTCTCGTCAAGGCCATCCAGCGTGTTATTTAACGTGCACAGGGTATGGCTCTCTCCCGCCCACGAGCCCACGGCTTAACGTCCCATCCGACGGACGGCGGCCTTTCCAAGCCCATCTGTGTCCCATACTGATCGTGGGCAGGGCGGGGAATTTTGCGGAGAAAAATCTTAACGCTCACACAGCTGGTACTCGAACCTGAGAGCCTGGCGCGCTACCGACTGAGCCACCCCACCTCTATTTCTAACGGAAAACTCTATAAAACAACTCTTCACTAGACATATACCTAATAACAGATATATGAGTTTACAGTTTGGAGTGGTGGGCATAAATTTGGTTTCGGGGAGGGTTCGACGAGAATTTAGATTCGGAGTTCCTCAAGTGTTCTGAAAAAAAAAATACTTGAGGATTTCCCTGTTACTGTTCTTTTTTCATATATCTGTTATTAGGGGGAGAAATATGAGTCTAAAAAAAAAAATTTAAAAACATGTAGACAAGTTTAAGATTTCGTATGAGATGTCTGGATTATTATTTTTTTTTAAGTGGGCGCTAGACCCGAAATTTCTAAAAAGCCTCCGTTGCCAACCACTGATCTAAATCAATCTAAAGCAGTATTATGTGTAACACAAAGATTTCCAAATTTCTTTCTAGTGGTCCAACCACTCCGAGATCTTTTACCCAAAGACAGATTAGGGAGGATATTTCTCCAATGTACTTTTTTTTCCCCCATTGTGCAAAAGAAATATTGCAGAATTATAAATAACAGCCGAACTGTCTGATGTCACTTGGTTGAGTCGTTTTACCTTTCAGCAGCACGTTTTTTGCACACAGTGGACTAAATGACCAGGTCATAAAGACCCCTAGGGCTCAGAGGAGGTTAAAGGGAGGGTACCCACTGGAGAATTGTTAGGAGACAGATGGAAACCTCTCGTCAAGGCCATCAAGCGTGCTCTTTAACGTGCACAGGGTAGGACTCTCCCTCACAAGGGGCACGTTAAATCCGACGTCTCATCCGACGGACGGCGGCCTTGCAAAAACTACCGTTGTTTTTATCTGTCGCCTTGGTAGAATATATAGCAATTGGAGTCTAACTTTTAATGGTGAAAAACAAACTCTTCTTTCAAAGTATGCGTGATTGATTCAATCTAATTTTTTTTATTGGTGATTTTTAAAATCGTTGCATTCTTTTGCAATCATCCCGCAATCAAAAACAACCGTGTATTCAAAACCCTAAAAATAAAATCTAAAACCCAATGCTAATGAAGGAATCACTTAGTAAATTAATCATTGACATTCATTAGGTGGAGGGAGACGTGTTTACTAAAGTTTAAACTTTTATTTTTTTTCATTTGTGTTTTTTGGGGGGCGAGGGGTGGGGAAGAAAGTCTGAGAAAAGTAGTTCAGTAGTACTATGTAAGGTCTGACTTTTTCTCTTAGGCTTTGGGGGTAGATCGACCCCCCCACCACCACCACCAGACAGACACGTGCCCCAAGCGACCCTTGGAATGCTTGTGCTTTTGGGACTTCCCTAATAGTCACTTTTCTTAACACGAATGAAAGCAGAGCAGGTTCTAGGAAGAAAAATAGGGGGCGAAGGACTCGATCAATCCAAAAAAATAGGTTGGGCGGGTAAAAGACTCGATTGATCCGAAAAAATAGGGTGGGCGGGCGAAGGACCCGATCGATCCGAAAAAATAGGGTGAGTGGGCGAAGGATACGATCGATCCGAAAAAATAGGGTGGGTGGGCGAAGGACGCGATCGATCCGAAAAAATAGGGTGGATGGGCGAAGGACTCGATCGATGCGGAAAAATAGGGTGGGCGGGCGAAGGACTCGATCGATCCGAAAAAATAGGGTGGGTGGGCGAAGGACGCGATCGATCCGAAAAAATAGGGTGGATGGGCGAAGGACTCGATCGATGCGGAAAAATAGGGTGGGCGGGCGAAGGACTCGATCGATCCGAAAAAATAGGGTGGGCGGGCGAAGGACTCTGTCGATCCGAAAAAATAGGGTGGGTGGGCGAAGGACTCGATCGATCTGAAAAAATAGGGTGGGCGGGCGAAGGACTCGATCGATCCGAAAAAACGTAAAAGGTATCAATAGACTGGGTGATCATTGCAGCATAAAATTTTCACCTCCGTTTTAGAGGTTTTTGAAAAATTTACCCTAGCCCCCCCCCCCTCCTCCCCCATAGATTAGGCCTGCTAGAAACCGATCAGTGGCTCTTGATTTCCCGACCGTTACTCTGACCCCTATTTGACCTTGAAAGCGACACCAGCTTAAACTTCTTCACATTTCTCAGATCCACAATCCGACATATCTCTATGAAAAAATTGTTAGCTCTCTAGAAACTCCCCGCCCTGCCCAAGGTCAGTAGGGGACACCGATGGGCTTGGAAATGCAGACGTCCGGCGGATGGGACGTTACGTCGTGGCCCCGTGTGCGGGAGAGCCATACCCTGTGCACGTTAAAGAACACGCTGGATGGCATTGACGGGAGGCTACCATCTTTTCCAGTGGGTCCCCTCCCCCAACCTTCTCTGAGCCTTCGGGGTCCTTGTGACCTGATCATTTAGCCCAATGTGTGCAAAAAAGTGACTCTCAGGGTAAAACAGCCAACCAACTCTAGAACCTCCAACTCCTTCAACCTCCAACTTTCCCCCCCCCCCCCAGATCCAGTCCTGGATAATAATTACTGCTAGAGTTAATTTAAACGTCTGCATACGAATGCAAATAATAACCTTTAAAAAAGCAAACACAGCACATTATTTATCACGCAATTCTTTGGAATGATCGTATGGCGAGAATTTTTCTAAATGTACAGTCGCTCAAAACAATATCTGAACACTATGGTTGATTACAGAATTCAGAAAAAACATCTGGCTTCTTTTCCTCTACTTTTTCTGAATTCTGTAATCAACCATAGTGTTCGGGTATTGTTTTGAGCGAACTGTATACTTTTTGGGACAATTATTGCTTTTCAAACGCTTAATAACACTACGAAAGGTTAAATTTAAAAAATATTAAGAAATACTGAAAGTAAAAATCATCATCTCCCTCTACTAGAAACTATAGATATAGTTTCTAGTAGAGACAACAAATTCGAGGTTAGAACCCATCACATCTGAAATTTGGCATAATTACCGAGATCTACAGTTCAAAATTTCCCCCAGGCCCCAATTTTTAATCTTCCACCATCAGTAGATCAATATTTGACTTTTCCAGAGGTTGGGTTGGGTTGTTTTACCTCTGAGCGGCACTTTTTTGCACACCATGAGCTAAATGGCCAGGTCACATGGACCCCGAAGGCTCAGAGAAGGTTGGGGGAGGGGACCCACTGGAACAGCTGTTGGGAGACAGATGGTAGCCCCCCGTCAAGGCCATCCAGCGTGTTCTTTAACGTGCACAGGGTATGGCTCTCCCGCACACGGGGCCACGGCTTAACGTCCCATCCGACGGACGGCGGCCTTTCCAAGCCCATCGGTGTCCCCTACCTACCGTGGGCAGGTCGGGGAATTTTGCGGAGATAAATCTCAATGCTTACCCAGCTGGGACTCGAACCTGGGAACTACGGATTACGAGCCTGGCGCGCTACCGACTGAGCCACCCCCGCCCCTTTTTTCAGAGGACTCATAACAACCGAAATTTCACATTTCCAAGATCTAATAATAAAAAAACATAAATACCCCCTCAAGCAGCTGCTTGCCACAGTAGAAGGTCTGAGAGGATGGCAGGACGTCAGCAGGAAAACGACACATACATCCATTCCTTATCCGGGGCTCGAACCGAGGTTCCTTAAATCAGTCGCCAAGCACGCGAACCACTCAGTCATGGTTCTACGATCCAAAATATCCCCGGATCCAACTTTCATCTCTCTAACGCCGATAGATCAGAATTTGACCTTTCACCTCATAGGACCCTCGGTATCCAAAATTTCGTAATGTTTCTGACATCTATAACCTGAAACACCTCCAGACACCAAATTTCATATTTCTTGCTCTAGTATATCAAGGTTTAACCTCTACATGACCTCTGTTTTATCTTGAAGGACACGTTGTAAGATCGTACCATAGTACGACCGACAGTGAGGTTGGAGTGCATGCTTGAATGTGATTGAATGATGCCATCCGACGTTCTACTATACAGGACAGTACAGTCGCTCAAAAAAGTATTCGTGTCATGTGACACGAAGGTTGCCTGATCACTAATTTCTAAAAAAGTCGTTGCCAGATATTTTTTCTGAATTCTGTAATCAGCCGTAGTGTTCGGATACTTTTTTGAGCGACTGTAGGTGGTCATATTATTTTGATACTAGATCGTGTGGGCTCACTCACGGAAATATTGAGCGTGTGCAGTTACCGCTCACAGCAAACTGCACACGCTCCAGTTTGCTGTGAACGGTAACTGGAGCGTGTACAGTTGCTGTACACGCTCCAGATATTTTTCCTGAATTCTGTAATCACGTGACACGAAGGTTGTCAGATGGTAGCCCCCCGGATTCTAAAAAAATTTCTAAAAAAATCGTTGCCAGATATTTTTTCCGAATTCTGTAATCAACTGTAGTGTTCGGATACTTTTTTTGAGCGACTGTATCATATGGGATATTTAGATTTAATAGGTTGGGTTGTCTTACCTCTAGTGGGCATTAATTTCACATAATCAGCAATATAACAATGTTACGAGGATCCAGAGGGAATCCATTGGACAGCCACCCAACTTGACATTTAATGAGCAGAAGGTATTGGCAGTCCTGCACGGGAACCACGGCTCAATAAAGGGCAGCTCTCTTCCCAATCTTAATCATAATAATCAGTCAAGGAGAATTTGTTGGTGCGAAAGTTTCCCCTGCCCTAAGGCCACTACGTTTTCATTTGGGAAGAAAGCATGCTTTTCGATCCAAAGAATATCAAAGATCTTATCAAGAGATAGCATACAATACGAATGTGTTAAATATCTTCGCCTTTTCTGCTCGGTATCTAGTTCTTGTAATAGCGATATCAAAGTATTCCCGGGAATGTTCTGGTCTCTCGCCCCTTGAAGCAGAGAAGCAGATTTACCAAAGGACACAATTTTGAAATTGCAACTATATCGTTCGGTGAGCAAGTATTCTTCCGATGTGCACAGATAGATAGAGAGCTATAAAACTCTTAAATGTCTCATAACAATGTATCCAGAGTCTGTGAGCGTGGGTTGGCCTAGTCAGTATTGGATTGGATTGTTTTACCTCTGAGCGGCACTTTTTTGCACACCATGGGCTAAATGGACAGGCCACAAGGACCCCGAAGGTTCAGAGAAGGTTGGGGGAGGGGACCCACTGGAACAGCTGTTGGGAGACAGATGGTAACCTTCCGTCAAGGCCATCCAGCGTGTTCTTTAACGTGCACAGGGTATGGCTCTCCCGCACACGGGGCCACGGCTTAACGTCCCATCCGACGGACGGCGGCCTTTCCTAGCCCATCGGTGTCCCCTACTGACCGTGGGCAGGGCGGGGAAATTTTGCGGACATAAATCTCAAAGCTGACCCAGCTGGGACTCGAACCTGGGAACTACAGATTACGAGCCTAGTCAGTAGCGCGCCAGGATCGTAATCCACAGTTCTCAGATTCGTTTCCCAGATTTATCGCTGTTGGAACCCACTCTTTTCTCGGTTAGAAAGGGGGACACGGATGAGATTGGAAGATCCGTCGTCCATCGAATGGAATATTAAGCCGTGGTTACTCACGTAGATTGTTTTTGTTCTACCTCTAACTTTTTTTTGCACACAATAGGCTAAATGGCCAGGTCACAAGGACCCAGAAGGCTCAGAGAAGGTTGAGGAAGGGGACCTGCAAGAACAGCTATTAGGAGACAGATGGTAGCCTCCCGTCAAGGCCATCTAGTGTGTCTTTAACGTGCACAGGTATTGGCTCTCCCACAAAGGGGTGGGGGTTGCTCAGTCGGTAGGGCACCAGACTCGTAATCTGAAGTTCCCAGGTTCGAGTCGCAGCTGGGAAAGCGTTGAGATTTATTTCCAGAAAACTCCCCGCCCTGCCCACGGTCACTAGGGGATACCAATCGGCTTTGAAGAGGCCGCCGTCCGTCAGATGGGACGTTAAGCCGTGGATCCGTGTGCGGGAGAGCTATAACCTGTGCACATTAAAGAACACGCTGGATGGCCTTGACGGAAGGCTACCATCTGTCTCCCAACAGCTGTTCGAGTGGGTCCCCTCCCCCAACCTTCTCTGAGCTTTCGGAGTCCTTGTGAACTGACTATTTAGCTGATGGTGTGCAAAAAAGTGCCACTCAAATGTAACACAAACCAACCAAATCTCCCACACATGGGGCCACTGCCTAACGTCCCACTCGACAGACGTCGTCCTTTCCAATGCGATATGTGTCGTCCGTGGCAGAGCAGAGAGTTTTGCAATAGATATCAATGCGGCCCAGCTGGGACTCGAATTTGGGGACTGCAGATTACGATCCTGGCTCGCTACCGATTGAGCCACCCTGCCCCTATGTCTCTCATGCACATGAAGCCACGGCATAATGTCCCATCCGACATACAGCAGCTTTTCCAAGCCTGTCGTGTCCTTACTCACCTAAGGGAGGGGTGGGAGTTACCTGGCTCCGCTACCGACTGAGCACCACCTCCCGTCTATATGCAGGAGAGCCATACTTTATGCACGCTAAAGAACACACCGGATGTCTTGATGGGAAGCTTCTATCTGTCTCCTAACAGCCGTCTTGTGAATATCCTTTCCCCGACCTTCTCTGAACCCTTGGGGTCATTGTGTGTTGGGTTGTTTTACCTCTGAGCGGCACTTTTTTGCACACCATGGGCTAAATGGTCAGGTCACATGGACCCGAAAGCTCAGAGAAGGTTCTCAGCTGTTGGGAGACAGATGGTATCCTCCCGTCAAGGTCATCCAGTGTGTTCTTTAACGTGCACAGGGTATGGCTACCCCGCACACGGAGCCATGGCTTAACGTCCCATCCGACGGACGGCGGCCTTTCCAAGCCCATCGGTGTCCCCTACTGACCGTGGGCAGATTGAGACTCGTCTAACCATCGGCCAGGTCACGTGGACCCCAAAGGCTCAGAGAAGGTTGGGGAGGGGACCCACTGGAACAGCTGTGGGGAGACAGATGGTAGCCTCCCGTCAAAGCCATCCAGCGTGTTCTTTAACGTGCATAGGGTACGGCTCTCCCGCACAAAGGCCACGGCTTAACGTCCCATCCCACGGACGGCGGCCTTTCCAAGCCCATCGGTGTCCCCTACTGACCGTGGACAGGACTGGGAATTTTGCGGAGATAAATCTCAACGCTGACCCAGCTGGTACTCGAACCTGGGAACTACAGATTACGAGCATGGCCATCCCCGCCCCAGGGGTCATTGTGCCCTGGCCATTTGACTCATTGTGTGTAATAAAGTGCCGCTTAGAGGTGCAATAAAGTTCCGCCAAGGCTGAAACGTTGCGTTCCTTTACCTATGAGGAACAGTTTTGCATAAGCAAGTAACTAAATAACCAGGTTACCTCAGACATTCCCTGCACATTCTTTGCCTCCGAGCTGTATAGGAGATCCATTAGACGGGTATTAAGATATAGATGAAAGCCTCACAATAACGCCACAAAGTGTTGTTATTTAACGTTCCCAGTGTCTCTCGTGCACGGAACAATAACTTAAATCCCCACAGAACTGGGATTGACCTAATCAGTAGTTCGCCAGGCTCGTAATGACTTTTCCCGGTTCGATCTCCATCTGAGCCTGAATTTTCCTAAGTTCACTATCGAGATTTATCGGCACTTTCCCCACCTCTGCCCTAAGTCAGAAAAGAGGACATCGATGGGCTTGGAAAGGCCGCCGTTTTTTCCAGGGGACGTCATGCCGCGGGGATCCCCCACTGTTGGAAAGTCATACCGAGCTATGGATAATATATGACCTTGTAGTCTTTGTAACCTAGCCATTTTCCCAACTGTGTGCATAACCCCCCCCCCCCCGATACGGAAGCACTTTATCGAGGTGGGGGGGGGGGGGGGGGGCTTGAAGGCCCATCGAGGTCGAAGGCTCTGCTGACCGGTTTGGTCCCCGGTTGGACAGGCTATGACTTGCATCTCAGAAGTTGAGGGCCCTGCTGACTGACTTGGTCCGGTCATGTTGGACACGGCCCCGACAGTAGGGCCCGACTAAGAGTCCCAGTCACGGGAGCCGAGGCAACTTGAATTCTATATCCTTGTTTGTGGCGGATATATAAAAATATATAAAAATATTTAAAAATCTAAAATCTGTGATCGGTGTACAGGAGAGCGGTATGCTTTGCACGTTGAAGAACACACTGGATGTCCTAGACGAGAGCCTATCATCTGACTCCTAACAGATGTTCACTAGGATTCCTTCCCCTAACTGACTTTGAGAATTTGGGATCCTTTTGACCTTGTAGGGGGGCGGGGGGTGGCTCAGTCGATAGAGTGCCGAGTTCGTAATCTGCAGTTGCCAGGTTCGATTCCCACCTCGGTCAGCAGTGAGATTTATCTCCTCTAAACCACACCCTATTCTCAGTCAGAGAGAACACCCGATGGACTTGGAAATGCCGCCGTCCGTCAGAGGGTGTGTAAAGCCTGGGCAGTGTGCAGGAAAGCCATACCTTCTGCATGTTAAACAACACGCTGCATAGCTTTGAAAGGAGGATGCCATATGTCTCTTAACATCTAACCAGTGGGTCCCCCCTCCCCCACCCCCCTCTGAATGCTCTGGATCCTTGTGACCTAGCCATTTAGCCCATTTAGTGCAAAAGAAGTGTCGCTCAAACGTAGAACACCCAACCTGGTTTGCAGTATTTGCTTATTACATTGTCAGAACATAGGAGAGTGTACAGTCGCTCAAAAAAGTATCCGAACACTAGAGTTCATTACAGAATTCAGAAAAAATATCTGGCAGCGATTTTTTTAGAAATTAGTGATCTGGCAACCTTCGTGTCACATGACACGAAGGTTGCCAGATCACTACTCTGCCAGCTGTCCCTCAAAAACACACATTCTTTGAAACACACGAACTGATATCTCTTATTGTATTTATTCTGAAGGACTAATTAAATAATCCTACATTCTGGAATTAAGGATCAATGCAGAACCCATGTGGGATTAAACGAACCGAATTTTAATGTATTATTCTCTTTTATATAACGAATGGTAGATTCTCTACTATTGACATAGTAGAGAATGTATTGACTATATTCTCTACTATTGAGTATATATTTTGAGTAAATATCTTTCTATAATGCAAATATATGTTACCAATGGATCAATGGTGCTAATGCAGTAAAATGACGCATATGGTAAAAAAAACATATTTTTATTAATCATGTCATCATATAAATTATGTTTTACGCAAAATATACCAACATATATTAACTAAAACAACAACATGGCATAAAAAAGACAGACTTCTTGGAATTAAGTGAATGATTCGTGTAAATCAATGATTCATGAATACCTCACTTGGATATTGATATTTCTTTTTTCCAACAAAACATCATCAAATACAGACAGTAACGTGCGCCATCTACCGACCGTAACATGCACTAAACCATCGGAATTCTATCAACACAATATTGTATAAAAAATAATGTTCACCATCGAAGAGAAATGAGTGTAATAAGGAAAGCTCTAGCCCTATTCCTGACTGTTTACCTCCAGAAATCATTTTTGATGTAAACATTTCAAAACCTTATTCTCAAAGCGATGGTCCGCGAGCCATCGGTTCCTGAGATCCGAGCCATCGGCCCTGATCATTGAGTTCGTGCAGATTCCACGTAGAAATTCTTTGTCTCCTTTGCTAAGTCGGTTAGCTGCCTTCTTCGTTGAATGCATCAGGATTCTGGCTGCGAAAGTTCTTTCTTGAATACCTCACGATTCCTCCTCAGTGTGATAAGTCATGACTACGATACCGAACCATATCCCATTTGCGATTAACTGCACGATGATTGGATCATCGTGCAGTCATCATTTCATCATGATGCTGGAAATTCGGAAGTTTCTGGAGTAAGGGTGCTTCCAGGCCTCAATATCCTGGACGTCAACAACCTGTACAGTCGCTCAAACAAATATGCGAAGACTATGGTTGATTACAGAATTCAGAAAAAAAATCTGGCAACGATTTTTTTAGAAATTAGTAATCTGGCAACCTTCGTGTCACGTGACACGAAGGTCACTAATTTCTAAAAAAATCGTTGCCAGGTATTTTTTCTGAATTCTGTAATCAACCATAGTGTTCGGATACTTTTTTGAGCAACTGTACATAACTGAATAGTCTGCTGTGCGTTCATCTGTGACTGCACTGGCATTTCGTCCAGTAACACACCACTCATCTCTCTGTCTGTCTGTCAATCAAGCCTCATCATCCATCAGATAAATTCCTCTTTTTAATATTTCTTTTCTGATTGCTTACATTTATTACATCACCATTTTCTTAATTTATCATAATTCATTGAAATGAATGGAATCTGAATTATACACACACATCTGTAATCAGGGCTGGTTCTTGGGGCGAGTGAGGCACTGGAATCGGCGTCAAAAATTTTTTTTGGGGGGGGATGGTGAAAATGAATAAATGCAAATATACAAAACTATGCCACAAATTTACTATCATTTCGCAATATTTAGGTTTCTCCATATGAATCAAAGAACTGAAAATACTTTTATCGCCTCTGGTGAATATGGTTGGTTGGTTGTTTTACCTCTGAGCGGCACTTTTTTGCACACCATGGGCTAAATGGCCAGATCACAAGGACTCCGAAGGCTCAGAGAAGGCTGGGGGAGGGGACCCACTGGAATGGCTGTTGGGAAACAGATGGTAGCCTCCCGTCCAGGCCATCCAGCGTGTTCCAGGGTATGGCTGTCCCGAACACGGAGCCACGGTTTAACGTTCCATCCCAAGAACGGCGGCTTTTCCAAGCCCATCGGTGTCCCCTACTGACAGTGGGCAGCGCGGGGAATTTTGCGGAGATAAATCTCAACCCTGACCCAACTGGGACTTGAACCTGGAAACTCTAGATTGCGAGCCTGACGATAAGCCACCTCCGCCCTGGGGAATATGGCCACCTCCGCCTGGGGAATATGGGAATCTCATTTTCAAAGAGAATGAAGTTTTTCCTTTTCCTACTTTTTCACTCCTTCAAAATTTTAATTAGAATTAATGGATGATGTGGAAAATGCAAATAGTTTACTTTATTAATAATTTTTCAACATTAAAAGTATTTGTCTTTTATCCCTTAAATTCAAAATGTTACTTTTCTTACACCCCTCTGAAAAAAAGGGCAGATTATTGCTGTCAGTGGAATATCTCTTGACACTCTAATGTCGAAATTTGAAATTTGTACCATAAATAGATCACCAACCTACTGTCAGCTGTCCATTGGGGGCCCCTTCCCCCACGCCACCCCCAACCTTCTCTGAGCCTTCGGGGTCCTTGTGACCTGTCCATTTACTGTGTGCAAAAAAGGTGCCATTCAGAGGTAAAACAACCCAACCTAAAACTACTTAAGGATTAAAAAAATCCGAATTATAATATTTCATTAGTACCAATCCAACCAAAAAAAGAGTTTTCCAATATCTCTTAAAACAATTGCGTTTCCCACCCACACTGGGTCTAAGGGGTCAACTCAATGTTACCAATAAAAACTTCACGCTTTCACATTCCACCACCAAAGTTTCATATTTCTAGTATAAATGTATCGTTTGTAATATTCATTTAAAACATTTGAATTTTTAAAATATTCCACCGTTTGAGGGCGCAATTATCGTTTTTGTATATTCGGAAAATGCAAATCGTAATATTTCATCAATTCCTATCCAACACCGAAAGAATTTTTAATTAATCTCTATAAACAAAAAAAAGTTTGACGTTGACCGACAGACTAGACGGCAAACACATTTTCTCGTGGGTTTTTTTTTGAATACGAGATAAAGAAACTATAGGGAAGATTTCTAGCAAATAATGTCTTAAAGAAGCGAAAAAATTCTAGTGTGCCACAGGCGACAAAATACGTAGAGCGGGCTTTGTCAGCAATTACTGTTACATCTGATTATTTGATAAATGTAAATATTTCATATTTGCAATCAGACAATAGTCTAACTCATTATTCCATTTTAATATTTTTCCTTCATTACTTCATTTAATATTGTTTGCTCCCGATAGATGGCGCCAAAATGATCATTAAACTCTATATTTAACCCACATCCATGATTTGAACGCAATGGCTGAGTGGTTAGCGCGCTTGGCTACTGATCTAAGGGACTTGGGTTCGAGCCCCGGGCAAGGCATGGCTGTTTGTGTCGTTTTTCTGCTGAGGTCCTGCCATCCTCTCAGACCTTCTACTATGGCATATAAACTGACAGGTTCCTGTCAGACCTCTGTGGCAAGCAGCTGCTTGACGGGGTATTTATTAATTTTTATTTACAGCATGCCAACCTCATTTTTGCTGAGTACTAACTTCAAATTAAACAATTTTTCGCTGGCCACAATAAAAAAAACTTAATAAAGCCCATATATTTATCAATAAAAAAACCTTTAAAAAATTCATTTATTTATGCGTAAAAATATATGAGATACATTTGATTGTTTTACACTATTTGTAAATTTTTCAATAAAACCAAGGCCGGTCTTACGCATGAGCTAACTAAGCTACAGCTTAGGGTCTCACGATTAAGAGGTCCTCAAAAAAGTAAGTTTGAAATTTACTATGTCACGAGCTTTTTAAAAAATTAATCTAATGTCCAAATACTGGTCATCATTGTGTACCAATTCTAGTATAATATTTTCACCACAATAAATTATTTCTTAAATGTTCCCTTCGATCGGTATAAATATTACAAAAGCTTATGGCTTCAAATCTGTCATAGTTTAGAGTAGGGGTTCTCAACATGGGGTACGTCGTAAAATTTTTTTGGGATACGCCGTAAGAGCTCAAAGTCGCTAGATCTAGTAACAAAGTCGCTAAGTTGCCTGAACCATTGATGAACTGTACAAGCGTAAACAAGCGCAACCATTTCATTGATTTACCCAGTAAAATGTTTATAATCTTATAAGATTTGTTAAATTGTTTATGTCATCTTTTGTGTTTATCGATATATGTAATTTATGAATACAAAATTTAATGTATTTATATATATATATGTCTTATTTTACTCCCATTGTTATACAATAACTATAGTTTTATCTATCTATACAAGGGGAACGCCAGTTACATACACATTTCCAGGGGATACGTGAATCATAAAAGTTTAAGGACCACTGATATATATGTCTTATTTTACTCCCATTGTTATACAATAACTATAGTTTTATCTATCTATATAAGGGGTACGCCAGTTACATACACATTTCCAGGGGGTACGTGAAGCATAAAAGGTTGAGAACCACTGATATATTTGTTTTATTTTATTCCCGTTGTTATATTATAACTATAGTTTTATCTATCTATGCCAGTTACATACACATTTCCAGGGGGTACGTGAAGCATAAAAGGTTGAGAACCACTGATAAATATGTTTTATTTCATTCCCATTGTTATACTATAACTATAGTTTTATCTATCTATACAAGGGGTACGCCAGTTACATACACATTTCCAGGGTGTACGTGAAGCATAAAAGGTTGAGAACCACTGATATATATGTTTTATTTCATTCCCTTTGTTATACTATAACTATAGTTTTATCTATCTATACAAAAGGTACGCCAGTTACATACACATTTCCAGGGGGTACGTGAAGCATAAAAGGTTGAGAACCACTGATAAATATGTTTTATTTTATTCCCATTGTTATACTATAACTATAGTTTTATCTATCTATACAAGGGGTACGGCAGTTACATACACATTTCCAGGGGATACGTGAAGCATAAAAGGTTGAGAACCACTGATAAATATGTTTTATTTTATTCCCATTGTTATACTATAACTATAGTTTTATCTATCTATACAAGGGGTACGGCAGTTACATACACATTTCCAGGGGATACGTGAAGCATAAAAGGTTGAGAACCACTGATAAATATGTTTTATTTTATTCCCATTGTTATACTATAACTATAGTTTTATCTATCTATACAAGGGGTACGGCAGTTACATACACATTTCCAGGGGATACGTGAAGCATAAAAGGTTGAGAACCACTGATAAATATGTTTTATTTTATTCCCATTGTTATACTATAACTATAGTTTTATCTATCTATACAAGGGGTACGGCAGTTACATACACATTTCCAGGGGATACGTGAAGCATAAAAGGTTGAGAACCACTGATAAATATGTTTTATTTTATTCCCATTGTTATACTATAACTATAGTTTTATCTATCTATACAAGGGGTACGGCAGTTACATACACATTTCCAGGGGATACGTGAAGCATAAAAGGTTGAGAACCACTGATAAATATGCTTTATTTTATTCCCATTGTTATACTATAACTATAGTTTTATCTATCTATACAAGGGGTACGGCAGTTACATACACATTTCCAGGGGATACGTGAAGCATAAAAGGTTGAGAACCACTGATATATATGTTTTATTTTATTCCCATTGTTATACTATAACTATAGTTTTATCTATCTATACAAGGGGTACGGCAGTTACATACACATTTCCAGGGGATACGTGAAGCATAAAAGGTTGAGAACCACTGATATATATGTTTTATTTTATTCCCATTGTTATACTATAACTATAGTTTTATCTATCTATACAAGGGGTACGGCAGTTACATACACATTTCCAGCGGGTACGTGAAGCATAAAAGGTTGAGAACCACTGATATATATGTTTTATTTTTTTCCCATTGTTATACTATAACTATAGTTTTATCTATCTATACAAGGGGTACGGCAGTTACATACACATTTCCAGGGGATACGTGAAGCATAAAAGGTTGAGAACCACTGATAAATATGCTTTATTTTATTCCCATTGTTATACTATAACTATAGTTTTATCTATCTATACAAGGGGTACGGCAGTTACATACACATTTCCAGGGGATACGTGAAGCATAAAAGGTTGAGAACCACTGATAAATATGTTTTATTTTATTCCCATTGTTATACTATAACTATAGTTTTATCTATCTATACAAGGGGTACGGCAGTTACATACACATTTCCAGGGGATACGTGAAGCATAAAAGGTTGAGAACCACTGATATATATGTTTTATTTTATTCCCATTGTTATACTATAACTATAGTTTTATCTATCTATACAAGGGGTACGGCAGTTACATACACATTTCCAGGGGATACGTGAAGCATAAAAGGTTGAGAACCACTGATAAATATGTTTTATTTTATTCCCATTGTTATACTATAACTATAGTTTTATCTATCTATACAAGGGGTACGGCAGTTACATACACATTTCCAGGGGATACGTGAAGCATAAAAGGTTGAGAACCACTGATAAATATGTTTTATTTTATTCCCATTGTTATACTATAACTATAGTTTTATCTATCTATACAAGGGGTACCGCAGTTACATACACATTTCCAGGGGATACGTGAAGCATAAAAGGTTGAGAACCAGTGGCTTAGGGCTCAAATTTGTCATAGCTTAAGGACTCAGGAGGTCAATATCCGGCCCTCGATAAAACATTTATTTATTAACAGAATTGTTTATTAATGTGGTAAATGTAATCGTTTGTTTCTAACAGTTTCAAAATCCGGCCCGAAATTGCGGAAATTTGTAACAATGCATTTAAATGTCCATCAGTGAATCTTGATTTGCTACAGAATTATCTGAATATATGAATTTGTTTAAAAAAATTCTTCAGTGAGACGGCCGCAGTTTGGCCATGCCTGGTGTAGATTCTTGTGATCACTGCTTTGTACATTAATTAATATTTATAAATTATTCACAGCATCGAATATGATGCCTCATAATCAGATAATAAAGGAGACCATCTATGAATATTTAACTAAATTTTTCCTAACTTTAAAGATTATTAACTATTTGCAATTCACCTTGCTGGAACAGTCGCTAGCTCCCTAGCCACTGTGGGATGGGTTGTTTTACCGCTGAGCAGCACTTTTTTGCACACCGCGGGCTAAATGGGCAGGTCACAGGGACCCCGAAGGCTCAGAGAAGGTCGGCGGAGGGGACCCACTGGAGCAGCTGTTGGGAGACAGATGGTAACCTCCCTTCAAGGTCATCCAGCGTGTCTGACCTGGGTTGTTTTACCTCTTAGCGGCACATTTTTTTGCATACAATGGGCAGGTCACAAGGATCCAAAGGGCTCAGAAAACAACGCGAAAGGGGGAACCACGGGAAAACTCTCTAAAGACAAATGGTAAACCGTCAAGGCCATCCAGCTTTTTCTTCGACATGCGCAATGTATGGCCTAATGCACACTGAACCACGGCTTAACGTTACATTCGATGAACTATGACCTTTCCAAACCAATCAATATCTCCTTTCTCCCCGATCTTCGAACAGTTGTCCAATAAATCCTCCTCCCCAATAAGCTTCAAGCCTTTGAGGTCCTCATGATATTACTGAAAGCCAAGTGCGCATGCGCGAGTCTCCTGTAGTGTTGCCAACTTAAATTTTTACTGTGCCGTTAGTATTTACGGCGAAAAATAGTGTGCCGTGAGCAAAAAAAGTTTGAGAATCACTGATCTAACTATTTAGAGATAGTTGGTCCTAAATATTGTGATCAGTTCTACTCCCATTGTTTGTAATGAGGATAGATGCATTGGTGGCTTTAATGTTGGTCCTATAACACAGTCTGAAGTTATTATGGCTATTTCTAAGCTTAATCTACATAAATCCCCAGGAGTAGATGAAATTATTACTGAAATGCTTAGAGCTGGGAATGTTTCCATTACCACATGGACGACTGAAATTTTGAATATTTTTTATGATAAAGGAATTGTTCCTAAGGATTTTACCTGAGCTATTATTATCCCTATTTCCCAAAAGGTTGATCGCAATTCTTGTGATAACTATAGGGGTATCAGCCTTCTTTTCAGATAAAGTTATTTTCATTATTGTGCTTAATAGGATTAATAATCTAGTTGATGGAAAATTGTGTGATGAGCAGTGTGGATTCCGAAGCTGTAGGGTCAAATACGCGGCTCGCCGGGAACTGTTCTGCGGCCAGCCAAGATTGATAACCAATAGGTTTATTTAACTTTTGACAACACTGGATTCTTTAATTAAAATTATAAGTACGTACACGGTACATGAATTAAATAAACGTATTTCAGAAAACATTTCCATTTATATATAAGGGAAACTATTGCACATAAATGTGTATGTCGGAGCCCGATCGTAGAATTGCTCATATCATGAAATGCCCGATCATTTCATGAAATAGTGGCATTTCATGATATGAGCAATTCTACGATCGGGCTCCGACATGTATATGTTACCGCTAAAGTGCAGAAATCAGTTATTCTACAGATTATCTAGGTATTGTGCAGATTAACTAGGGTGATCCGTTAACGTGCGGAAAATTGTTTCATTTCTCAAATTACCTAGGTAATCTGCAAATTACCTGGATAATCTGCACATTACCTACTAGGCACTCGTTAAAGTGAAAATAAGATTTTTGTTGGAACAACAGGAACGTTTCTGTACGCTTAAATTAACATAATATTATTTATCTAGTGTCCGAGAGTAGAGTTGAAACCATTGTCATCCCTCTGTCACATGAATCAGTCGTCCGAATTATAAAAAACGCCCCCAAAATGAGCAGGCCAAGTGAGAACGAAACATTTTAGTGATTCGTTATCAAGAATGAATCACTTTACCGATTCGTTCTCACTTGGCCTCTGCTCATCCGGGGCGTTTTTTATAATGCGGACGAGTGAATGACGTGACACGAAGATTCATATTCAAGAGATTCACCACTATGAGAGAAACAAACTTTTGAACTTTAATGATACGGAACCCGTTAATGTGCACATTACCTAGGTAAAATGCGGAAAACTCTTGATTCCACACGTTAACGGAGCAAATCAGTTAATCTGCAGATTAGCTAGGTAAAGTGCACATTAACGGCTTTCGAGCTTTAGCGGTAACGTATACACTAGGGTGGGCCGAAAACATTCAAAATTTGTTTTTCAAGTGGTAATACCGCGGAAAAGTTGCGAATTGGGGAGACTAAAAAGGGGTTAAAAAAGAAATAAAATCGATTTATATCTTCCGGTCGCGCATGTGCTCTAAATTTTGACGAAATTTGGAAATATTCACATTTTTACGATAATTTTTAACATTTTTAAATTAGCCTCTACCCGAATGTAATAGCTCAATTTCTTATGCATTAGAACTGCAGAAAATAATGTTTAAATATTATTTAAATCCATCAACATCTTCCGGTCGCGCATTGCCTTCAAATTTAATGAAATGTTGAAAAAAATTTACAAATAAAGGTAGATCACAGTTCAAGGAAAAATAATACTAACAACTTACATGTCCTTTATATTTGATCTTTATTGAATACAAGTTTAAAAACAAATTATTTTAGACCATTAGTAATATTTATAAACAGATTTTTTTATTGAAAAAACTAAGCTTTTGTATGAAGAGTCGTAAGTCCAAGAAACTCATGTTGAACAATTGAACATCTCCGTTTTCACTCGTTCTTAGCTGAAGGTACTTTGAAATCTGATTTATGGGCGAAGTTAGGCATGGTTGACCTTGACAGCAGAGTCGTTCTGATAAAACCATCCCTAGACTCAGCTCCGCAAACTTTTCCTGAGACTTCTGTCACGAGTTTCACACATCGTTCAACTGCCTGTGTGTGAACTGGGAATGTCTTGAATGTTATATACCAATTAGGGACTGAGTCACTTTGAATATGTGATTTAATCTCCTTGTCACTGATATCTTTTAATAATGGGGGAGAAGATAAATCACAGTCCATCCAGTTAATTATTTCCGAGTAGTCTTGAGCCTTGAAATTGAGTTTTGGCGGCATGAATGTTCTGATAGTTGTTCTCTTTTGATCTAACTGTCTCGCCTTTAGAATTCGTCGAAGTCCGAGCTCTCTTATGTGTTTTGTATTATCTTGTGTCATGGCTAACATTAAATGTTCTGGATGAGGGAAAAAGCCATTTCGTTCGATCACAGGGTCGACAATATTACGTAAATTTTCAGGCAGGTACCTTGAAGATTCTTTGACTGGTACACAACGTTTGGTCCCTCCTGTAAAGTATTTACTTGTTTTAATACTAAACCACATTGACAATGCCAATGTGACTTAGTATTAACAAATTTTAAAAATTTAGTATTAACAAATTTTAAAATTTAGTATTAACAAATTTTAAAAATTTAGTATTAACAAATTTTAAAATTAACGTGACGATGAGATTAAATCACATATTCAAAGTGACTCAGTCTCTAATTGGGATATAACATTCAAGACATTCCCAGTTCACACACAGGCAGTTGAACGATGTGTGAAACTCGTGACAGAAGTCTCAGGAAAAGTTTGCGGAGCTGAGTCTAGGGATGGTTTTATCAGAACGACTCTGCTGTCAAGGTCAACCATGCCTAACTTCGCCCATAAATCAGATTTCAAAATACCTTCAGCTAAGAACGAGTGAAAACGGAGATGTTCAATTGTTCAACATGAGTTTCTTGGACTTACGACTCTTCATACAAAAACTTAGTTTTTTCAATAAAAAAATCTGTTTATAAATATTACTAATGGTCTAAAATAATTTGTTTTTAAACTTGTATTCAATAAAGATCAAATATAAAGGACATGTAAGTTGTTAGTGTTATTTTTCCTTGAACTGTGATCTACCTTTATTTGTAAATTTTTTTCAACATTTCATTAATTTTAAAGGCAATGCGCGACCGGAAGATGTTGATGGATTTAAATAATATTTAAACATTATTTTCTGTGGTTCTAATATATAAGAATTTGAGCTATTACATTCGGGAAGAGGCTAATTTAAAAATGGTAAAAATTATCGTAAAAATGTGAATTTTTCCAAATTTCGGCAAAATTTAGAGCACATGCGCGACCGGAAGATATAAACCGATTTTATTTCTTTTTTAACCCCTTTTTAGTTTCCCCAATTCGCAACTTTTCCGCGGTAATACGTCTTGAAAAAAAAATTTGAATTTTTTCGGCCCACCGTAGTATACACGTCTCGAATCATTCAAATGTACGTACTTTGCGCATGGCAATGAGTCACGAAATGCCAGTAGAGTCGGTAGCTATTCGTTAGCAGTCAGTGAACGAATACTGCGTTCTAGTATAGTTTGCACATAACAATTTTCATCTGGTTTTTTTTGTTTTGCGGCTCGCGATTTAATATATAATACTTAATATGGCACTCGGTGGTTAACGAGTTTGACATGCCTGCAGTAGGGGATTTGTAGATCAGAATTTTTTAACTTACGCATATTTTTGAGAAATTTTTAGAGTTTCAGAAACCTTTGGTTACTAGATTTTTTGATTTCAAAAAGTTTTTTTTTTTTTCATATTTGTGGTTAATCGTGAGATCGTATAGCATACCAGACAAGTTAGTTAACATAATGAAGCTCTTTATAATAACACTGAGTCGTGTGTGAGAGTTGGTAAGGCTTGTAGCAATTGGTTTAGCATTACTTCTGGTGTTCAACAAGGGTGCATTTTGTCTCCTTTTCTCTTTAGTTTGGTTATTGATTATGTTATGCGAAATTCATAGCAAGGCAAAAAGTTTCGCCTTAAATAGTCTGGAGATGCTAAAATTTCTGATTTAGATTATGCTGATGATTTAGCTCTTTTGGCAAATGATGTTGATGAGATGAACTCTTTCATTCGAGCTGTTGATGAGACTGGTAGTAGCGTAGGTTTGGTTATAAACAGAGAGAAAACTAAAATGATTAACTGAACCACAGTCTGTCTACCAATTTTAATCTGAAAGGCGGCACTCTTCAGAAGGTGTCTCAATTTAATTATCTTAGGAGCTATGTAGAGATACTGGTGATGTGCGACACGAGATTAACAGACGAATAGGGATTGCTGCCGGGACTTTTAAGAATCTATGGAGAATGTGCAAAAATAGGCGTATACACTTAAAGACTAAAATTAGACTGTATAATAGTTTGGTTCTTTCTAGGGTTAGTTATGGTAGTGAAACTCGGACGCTTTCTAAACACAACAGCAAGAGTTGTTATTATTAAGTTGTTCAACTTTGTAAGTAATGATAAGGTTAGGCAGAGGAGTCGCAACCACCTTTGAGTAGCATATTTTGCAGAGAGAGACTCCGTTGGTTTGTCCATGTTGCCCTGTCCTTTGGTTTGTCATTGCATAACTGTAGATTAGCGAATAGGGTTATGACCAGTGTGCCTCAAGGTCACAGAAAGGTATTCTTATCAACTTTTTCGTTTTTTCCGAATCGCCTTTTTAAGGTATTCTTATCAACTTTTCCGTTTTTTTCCGAATCGCCTTTTTAGGGTATTCTTAATGTATCTCGATATACAGTACACCGCCTGCCGCATTATTTAAAACGCCCTTAATGAGCGAAAGCCAAGTGAGAACGAATCCGTCAAGTGATGAATCTCTGAAATGTGAACCTAAAGGCCTCAGAGAAGAGGGGAAGACCTAGGATCGGTGGGCAGACAATGTCAAACAGGACCTTGTTAGAATTGGATGCAGCAAAATATATCTCAGATAAGAGTGTTTGGAGAACTTAATTACACAATGTGGATCGACCTCTGTAGCCCATGGCTGCTTGAGGATGATGATGATGACAATACGCACAAAAAAAAAATGTGGCTCAACGGTAAAACAACCCAAAAGTTCCAGTTTGATCCATTTTTTATTCTTAATCTGCCCAATCTGCCTCTTTTAGCTTTGCATCTGATTCAAATTAATAAATACTACCGTATAATTCATTCATAGAAATAGGAATTGTTTTTTTAATAAATGTAAGCAAGGCATGGTTGCTGGTACTGTCTTTCTGCTGAGGTCTCGCCTATCTCACAGATCTGCCCTATCACATAGTAAATTGTTAGGATCATGTCAGACCTCTGTGGCACGCAGCTGCTGAGGGGAAATTTATTTACTTTTAGCAGTTTTTCGGAAAGTAATAATCTATAAAAATTAATACCCACTCAAGCAGCTGCTTGTCACAGAGGTCTGATAAGAGCCTTACAGTTTATATGCCATAGTAGAAGGTCTGAGATGATGCCAGGACCTCAGCAGAAAAAACGACACAAACATCCATGTCTTATCCGAGGCTCGAACCTAGGCCCCTTAGATCTGAGTTCGAGCCCCGGATAAGGCATGGATGTCCGTGTCATTTTTTCTACTGAGGTCCTACACAAAGAAAAAACTTCGATCTTGATCCAGTGGTCTTTTAAGAAATGAGGCATAACGAAATTCCAATTTTTATCTCCCCATAGGAAAGAGAGCATGTCCTGGAGAATCACTGGCAGTGATGGAGATCTTCATCTTCATCACTTCTCTGCTGCAGAGATTCGACATCGGAGAGCCTGCTCCTGGCATCAACGTTCCAGAGAAAATCAACTACCAACTGATCGCCACCCCTCGCTTCAAAAGCTAGAGAAATTTAACTGCCATTGATCGCCGATTTTAACTTACAAACTTAGAAATCACTTAAACATGAAACTAAATATTTGAATCAAAATATAATTTGTGGTTTTGTTTTCTTATAGATGGGAACAGTGCAGCATGCTTCTGTCTATATCATGAAAGCATCACTGTGTTCCTCCTTTGTTTTTACTTACATGTATCGAAAATGTTTCACAAACAATTATGTATACGATAAATCATTCTGTTACTATAGGCTGCATGAAAGCCTTTAGTGTTGCATCGTATATTTTTAGAGGCTGTTTCCTCGTATTATTTCCGGTATACATTATTTTTCTTCAACATCCCAGTTAATCCGATCCCTGATAGTCCAGGAGTTACTGAATTTATTCATTTACTTACTTATTTATTTCATTTTTCCTAAAGGAAGAATATTATATCTAGCTAGAGAAACAGTCGCATTAAGTGGATAAACTAACTTAATTACTCAAAAATAACAGTAAACAGATTTCTATTTTTCCATACGTTACTGTACACAAAACTCTGAAGAAATTTTACTTTCAAAAAAAATAAATCATTAATCCATTTATTAGGGTTGTTTGGGTTGTTTTACCTCTGAGCGGCACTTTTTTGCACACCATGGACTAAATGGCCAGGTCACATGGGTCCCGAAGGCTCAGAGAAGGTTGGGGGAGGGGACCCAGTGGAACAGCTGTTGGGAGACAGATGGTAGCCTCCCGTCAAGGCCATCCAGCGTGTTCTTTAACGTGCACAGGGTATGGCTCTCCCGCACACGGGGCCACGGCTTAACATCCCATCCGACGGACGGCGGCCTTTCCAAGCCCATCGGTGTCCCCTACTGACCGTGGGCAGGACGGGGAATTTTGCGGAGATAAATCTCAACGCTGACCCATCTGGGACTCGAACCTGGGAACTACAGATTACGAGCCTGGCGCGCTACCGACTGAGCCACCCCGCCCCCATCCATTTATTAAAATTTCAATTAATGTCACGTGACACGAAGGTTGCCAGATCACTAATTTCTAAAAAAATCGTTGCCAGATATTTTTTCTGAATTCTGTAATCAACCGTTGTGTTCGGATATATTTTTTGAGCGACTGTAGGTGGTCATATTATTTTGATACTGGATCGTGTGGGCTCACTCACGGAAATATTGAGCGTGTGCAGTTACCATTCACAGCAAACTGGAGCGTGTGCAGTAAGTGCACACGCTCCAGTTTGCTGTGAAAGGTAACTGGAGCGTGTACAGTTGCTGTACACGCTCCAGATATTTTTCCTGAATTCTGTAATCACGTGACACGAAGGTTGCCAGATCACTAATTTCTAAAAAAATCGTTGCCAGATATTTTTTCTGAATTCTGTAATCGACCATAGTGTTCGGATACTTTTTTGAGCGACTGTATATAAATATATACTATTGACAAAAACTTTGTCAAAATTTTCATCTCTCTCCCTTTCAATGTTCTGGTTAATCCAAATAAAACTTTTCCTCAGAAATTAATTAAAACCTATATAATAATTATCGTTTCAGACCATTTAATAAAATAAATATTTGTGAAGTTCCAGTGATGATTATTTCAATAATATTGAATATTTATGAAACAAGAAAAGTTATTGTTAAAAATTCCAGCTTCTACAATTCTTTTAATACTGAATGAATATAGTTGAAAATCCAGAGTTAAAGAATTTTTTTTTCTCCAAAGTCAATTTATTGAGGGGCCAGCTAGGCCCACTCCTTAGGAGAAATTCCATTTTAATGATTGATCATCAGCTTTTACTCTGTGATATGATCATCAGACCGATGATTCTCTATGCTTCACCCATATGGGCGAATACTATACCCAGGGCCGCCGACAGAGCGGGGGGGCAAGGGGACTAGTGCATAGGGGCCAGTCAGCAATAAGGGCCCGTCAGATTAAGTGACTCTTTACTTTTTCTTACAAAAATTATTCTTAGTTAGGCTATATATCGATCCTATAAAATTCCATAAGAGCATTTTTTGTTATATTATACTTTTAAAAAGAAACACTAGTTGGATTATGACATATTATCTCATTAATAGTAGTTGAACGAACCATTGCTTAACATCTTTTGTCCGCGTTAACTTACAGCATTTGTTTGTATTTTTCCTGTTAACCACCCCACCCCTGCAGCAGTAGCAACAGTTGGACTCTTCCAAACACAACCCGTGCGATCAGGTATATTATATTGTTCATGTTTCGAGTTCCAGTAACATCATCTGTGGTCTGTGTGTCAGTGTTACAAATTATAACAGTTTAAAAGTCTCTTGTCGGCACATTTGTTTCACCATTTCGTTGTCATTTGTTTAGTAAAACGATATATTCATTGGTGCTATAGTCTAACTGAACAATGGACAAGTATAAGCATAAGTCAGGAGCTGAGAAGCTCAAGGAGAGAAATAAAAAATTGGAAGTTATTAAGAAAGGGAGTAGAACTTTGTTTGAAGTCGGTGTAAAAGTGAATGTGGACAGTGAAGGTGCAAAAAATGCATGCCTGACTGCGCAACAGGCTTTTTTTCCTCTGAATGTCATCATTGTGCCCAGAATAATTGCTATTAATGATTTGTAAAGATAAAAAGTATTCAACGGGGGGGGGGGGGGGGGCGAGCATAATATTACATAGGGGCCCATAAATTCTCTCGGCGGCCCTGACTATACCCACCAACATTCGTAAGATTCAATTCTTACAGAACAAGATTTTGAGAACTGCTGTCGATGCCCCCCTGGTTTGTCACTAACAGACAACTCCATAAAGACCTGGGCATCGATCATATATATATACACATAAGTAGTTACGTCGCACTATGGGGATACGTCGCACAGTGCTTCCCACCCTATGACGTCACCGGCCACGTCCAGTACTGTCGATGCCCCCCTGGTTTGTCACTAACAGACAACTCCATAAAGACCTGGGCATCGATCATATATATATACACATAAGTAGTTACGTCGCACTATGGGGATACGTCGCACAGTGCTTCCCACCCTATGACGTCACCGGCCACGTCCAGTACACACCCACCACTATCCACCTTATTAATATTCATAATTGACCATGTCCCCTTATTAATATTCATAACCGACCACGCCCCCTTATTAATATTCATAATTAATAATTAATTAATGTTTTATGATTGATTAATCCCCTTTTATTAAAAATTCTCCCTCTTTGTTAAAAGTTCATCCCCTCTATTAAAAACCCGTGGCGCCCTCTAGTGTATATTGTGAGTACTATATTTAGAAAAGCCCTCTATTTTAACTGAAATTATTCCCCATTTTTACTCCCCCCTCATTAAAAAAAACCCTTATCAAAAGTTCCACCCCCCTTTATTAAAAACCCTACCTGTATTTTTAAGTTCCCTCTTTAAAGACCACCTGGTTGACCCACCTGTATTTTTAAGCCCCTCTCTGAATTTCCTAACACCTGAAAAAGTTTTCGATTTTTAGTGGCGCCATCTATTGTATACTTTAGTAAGCATTCTGTTTTAATCGAAATTTTTCCAATTTTTTCACTCCCCATTATCAAAACTGCCCCTTGGTTGACTTTTTTTTTTTAAAACCTCTTATAAAAAGGTCCTCCTCCCCTCTGTTAAACTCCCCTCTCACCGATCACAAACTCCCGAATAAGTCCCTAGATTTCTACTCTCATCTGAAATTTGCAAAGTCCAACTAAATTTTCGGTGGCATCCTCTCATGATAGCTGATGCAATCCTCAAAAATAATTGCAAGGCCCCATATTTTGCGAATTCGACCTTCACTAGAATAAGGACTATCCCACAGTAACTGTTTTCAAAGACTGTCCTGCAGAAAATGAAAAAATGCTATTGGGTAAAAAAATTAATAAAAGGAAAACAAAAAATTTTTGTTTTAAAAACAAATTATTCGTAATTATGAAAAATATTGAGGGTTAATATTATAAATTATGATAAATAACAACAGATTAAAAGATTTATCTCATAGGCAATAGGTTAGCACGCTCAGCTTCTGATCTAAAAAACCTAGCGATCCATGGTAAGACATGAGTGTTGTTTTTGTACTGAGTACCTTCTAATATGTCGTATGAAAGGATTCTCTAACCGTTACGACAAATAGTTGCTTAATGCTATATTTATTTTTAAAGATACATTGATTTCGAACTCACTAAGATTCTTACATGCAATCAACAGATGCACATATTAGGACCTATACCTTTCATCTCCTAACATATGAAAAGGAAAGTTTGGCAGTTTTAATACAATGGCATGAATAGTCATTATAAATTATAGTATGTTGACTACATTCACATTAAGTCTGATTCGAGTAAATGGAAGACAATAGCTGTTATTACTTTCAAGCAGAATAAAAATCCTCTTTAATTTTACATAAACCTATGACTATGTAAAGATTATGTATGTACGAGAATATTTCTCTGATCTTATGCAAAGTACAGATGCGCTCCTGGCAGAGGTCATGGTCTGTTCTTATCAACGGGGTCAAGGGGTGATTGCAGACAGAACTGCCGATGCACACTAACTGCTTAGTAATATTTGCATTTGCTACTGATAAACGATTTCCTTCATTAAAAATAGAAGCTAAGTAAATAATTCGGATACCGCTTTACTCCCAATGTTTACTTGAAAGGTATCTTTCCCATGAGGGGTTTATCAGATAGCGGTAAAGGTCACTGTTTTGCTCAACCTTGAACATGGCGAAAGATGTATTTTGACCCCCAGGGGGGTTTATGAGATATGGTAAAGGTCAATTTTTGGACACATATAAAGGTTAGCATAGGACCTGCATTTACTAGTTTCTTCTGAGCTACAGTCTGTCGTTGGTCACCATGGAGAAAACCACGCTCTCCTTCGGTGAAGTTGTTCGATCTCTGCTAAAGAGCGTCGGTATCCCGTCGTACCAAAAACCCATATCGTATGAAGAATGTCTACAAATTTTAATGAATATATTGACAGAAAAAATTTTGCAAGCCTTAAACATCGTGTGTGATTGAGAGACCATCACCATTGAACTGGACGAAGTGGCTCATGAATATTTATGCAGGTCTGTTTTGCAGAAGAAACGGCACTAAAACATGCTGAAAGCATGGACTATTGGGCCGTGGTGGAGGACGCTATGACCTCCATAGAAATAGCTAACATTGTTGAAGTGGTGGCATAACATGAGAAAAAACAAAGGTTCTTTTCAGAACCACCTCATTTGTGTAGAAGGAATTGCCGATCGTACAATTTCTTCTTTCTGTTTGCAACTCTTACTTCTCTATCTACATATTTCTTTTTTATCTCCACAGTCAACCCATTGTCTCCCCGATTAACAGAGTGAATTTTATATGGTGTTTAACTTTCAGTTAAAATTATAATTTTACACACTACGTTAGGATTAACAACTCATAGCGTAAAAGTAATTTTTGTTGCTAGGATACCTCTCCACTTTTAAAATTTAGATGTTACACATTCTTGTAGAGTCTCCCTCTCGCAATTTCGCACACATTTATTAAAAGTATCAACTTTTTTATGAATCAGTTTAATCATCAGTAATGGGTATATTTGGAGAAAATCAAAGGGACAAGTTTCTTGCTTCCTCACGAGGAAATCCGAGCTTAAACGCTAAGCCAAATAATCAGACTTGGATCGGCTCGGTGCAAGATGAATGACAGCTCTGCACGCTTGCACAGTTGGAGCGCCCTCTATCGGCGGCGTCTTTCTGGCACTTTGACCGTTTTTTGCCAAATGGAGAATGATTGGATTTTTGTAAGGATAAACTCTCTCTCTTACAGTATAGTGGGTGAATGGTCTTTACTGCTGAAAAACTTTTACCTTACTATTTCTTTTTGTGATTTAATTGAGTGCCTTCTCTTCGAATGCATGAAGTGTGGTACGAATACTGACGTAACGCAGCTAGGGTTGGCTAGAATGCGACGTAACGCAGCTAGCTGTTGGGAGACAGATGGTCATCTCCCATCAGGTGTTCTTTAATGTGAACAGGGTATGGCTCTCCCGCACACGGGGCCACGTCTTAACGTCCCATCCGACGGACGGCGGCCTTTCCAAGCCCATTGGTGTCCCCTACTGACCGTGGGCAAGGCGGGGAATTTTGCGGAGATAAATCTCAACGCTAACCCATCTGGGACTCGAACCTGGGATACGATCAACGCAGCTAACATTACGATCGAAGGGTGTTCCAGTTATAGAGTAAACGCAAAGGAAGCAAAGGCTATTCTGCTTAGGTGGTGCCCCTCCCCCGGGCAGGATGTTTTTGCTACTTTTTGAATTTATTTTGGAAAGTCTGAGACGTGGCTATCTGATATAGACAGAAACACTTCAGCTTTATTTTCCAAACATGTGTTCGTCATTTCTGCTTCTCAGTTATTAGTTTTAGTGGATTGGATTGTTTTACCTCTGAGCGGCACATCTTTGCACACCATGGGCTAAATGGCCAGGCCACAAGGACCCCGAAGGCTCAGAGAAGGTTGAGGGAGGGGACCCACTGGAACAGCTGTTGGGAGACAGATGGTAGCCTCCCGTCAAGGCCATCCAACCTGTTCTTTAACGTGCACAGGGTATGGCTCTCCCGCACACGGGGCCACGGCTTAACATCCCATCGGACGGACGGCGGCCTTTCCAAGCCCATCGGTGTCCCCTACTAACCGTGGGCAAGGCGGAGAAATTTTGCGGAGATAAATCTCAACGCAGACCCAGCTGGGACTCGAACCTGGGAACTACAGATTACGAGTCTGGCGCGCTACCGACTGAGCCACCCCCGCCCCATTTAGTGGATTGATATTTCCGGTTTTCAAGTAGCTATATTTGTTGTGTTGAACTTTAGGAAATGTACCTGATCTTTTCCCATGTACGTTGTTGATTTTTCCGATATTTCTGTCATCCATTCCAGCATATTTTGAAGGTATTCTATCATCTCCAGTACTGTTTGATTATAAAAGCTGTAATGCCTTCCATTTCGAAGAATTTTGAAAAATATTTTCTCTTCCACTGTAGTGTGTGCGTATTTACTGTTATTCCAATTTCACTACATATAATGTCTTTCAATCAGTTCTACCAACGATTTCGTTGGTTTTTACAGTTGTTTTCTCTGACATTGCATATGTTTTGAATATATAATAATGAATGTAATGGATCCTGATTTTCTACAGTGAGATCCTAGCATACTAATATTTCATGGTTTTCCGGTGATACTCCTTTGCCTAAAGAGGGACTTTTATCAGTCTTTAAGATCACTTTTCCTCCACGAATTAAATGTCATAGCCAAGAAAATTCCTGATTGTTGCATATATCACTTCCTTTGAAATTTCTATCTTGTAGTATTTTTGCTCGAAAGAATAGTATATAGATATTAAGAAGCAGACACGATATATGTTTGAAAGAATTTTCGGGGATATTTTTAAACACGTAAATATTCTACTGTTTATACCTATATATTTTCATTTCGGCATATTTAGAAGATAATCTGTCATCCACCCCGCTAGTACTTTGAACATTTTCTGGCCGTTCTTCTATGCCTTTTATTGTCCTGTGTGAGTAATCAATTTCACTGTAGTTCACTCCATTGGAGCGATTTTGCACTTGTTCAGAAAAGTAAATATTAGATTCACATACAACTGAAAAGTTACATGTAATATTCACATGCTTGCACAAAAAATGAATGTTGCTGACTAGCATCTTCACTAGAAATGAACGTTGTTGTAAGAAATTGTGACATTAACACCCTAATACTTAAAAAATTAATATTTGTGGTTAAAATATTGTTATTTGTATTCTCCTTGCTTGCACAGGGCGCGTTCTGTAGGGCTGTTTTGTTTCTTAGCTGTTTTGAGGCGAACCGATGAACGCTTACTTTTACGTTACGTTTTTGATATTTTTTCTTTTAATGTGTGAATGTGGGTAGGGTGCTTTTCTTTCACTTTCCTATCGCTTTTCTTTTTCAATCTTACTTCTGTAATGTGGCCATTGATTGTCTTGATAAGTGTTTGAGTGTGATATAAGCATTGAAAGACTTGGCGCTTTATGCGTAAGGTCCGGAAAACGGTTGAAACGCAAAGTATTGTCTAACAGATCGATTCTGGGAGCCCTCAGAATCGAGAAGAATTTAGTACACACTAATGGAATTTACTGGAGTAATGCTACTTTCTATAGGTAGTGTTATTTCAGATTTCTAAACAAGTGAAACACGAATACATAACATTATCAAAAAACGGGTCCTTGCAGGAAAAACAACCACTTTCACACTTATAAAAAATAGTGCCACTTGTTCTGAGAATTCCACACCGGTGCCGGAAAAATCAACCATTTTCGCACAAACATAGTGTACTTACTTGTTCTAAGAATTCCACACTAGTATAGAAATATATATTCTCATGCAGAAAAAATAACTGAACCGATCTTAGACATGAAAATGTGCGTGTTAGATTTCCTCGTGTAGTGAAACATCTAATTTCAGCCATGTCATGACTTTTTATCTTTTCAAATCTTAATTACATATTATCCTGATCATCGTTCATTGACCAGGATTATATTTTAGCAAAGTACCTGGTCATATCACTACTGTGAGAAAGATCGCCCTCCATGCTCCATTTTTGCATCGAGATCACCACCAGAACTGTACATTTTCGTGGTTATTGGTCTGAAAAAATAATAATCTGACTCAGATGATGGTTGCGATTTATCTACTTTGGTCGTTAAAGTATGGATTATTAGAAAGTAAATATACACATAGGGAAGATGAATCAGTGATTGTGTTCTTTTGAGCAAGTTACTTTAATTATCTTGCGAGATGTATGAGAAAACGCAAAGAATAGATATTGAGAGTTTACGATTCTATGGAGAAACACGCATCTGAAGTTTAAGCTATATAATGAGTTAGTTTATCTCTAAGATTGTATGACAGTGAAGCTTTAATAAGCAAACTTGCATTCAGTTTGTCTTTCATTCTAAATGCTTGTTGTTTACACTGCAAAACGATCCACTGAATTTCCCCCTCGTATGCCTTTTTCCAGGAAAAGGTACATTGCAGGGTCTGTTATCAACTCTAGATTAATATTTGTCATCTTCAGGCATGAAGTTACTCCAGGAGCTGTATAACATGACAGGGATCAATTTCTTGTATCTGACACATAGTTTTCTCAAACACATCAGCTAAGAGGAGCACGTCTGTGTACAAGTCGTGATATTGGCCTAGGTTTTTCATGTCGAATGAGTTCCATACTTTCATTGCATGGATATAGTCTTCTTCCCCTAGCTCTTCTCGGAGGAGCCGATCATAATGTGTGTAACCTCAATTTTAAGCTCCCAAATAAGATTCCATTTATATTTTATAACCTAAAGGGATATGAAAGCCATCATATTATGCAAGGAATCGGTATGACCAAAAAATAAGAACATTAATTGCATTTCCAATAACATGGAAAAATACACAGCATTCTCCCTTGGAACTTTGAATTTCATAGATTCTTATCAATTTTTAAGTACATTTCTTGAGAAGTTAGTCAATAACCTATTGGCAGAAGAATTCCATTTTCAATCTGTACTTAAGCGGAAAAAATCCCACCGAAGATAAGATGGGAGCTTCTGCTGCCCTCTCTGCCACAGTGTGACATTTCATCATGTCATTATTTATTTCAATTTTTCAATAGAGTTGAGGAAGATAAAAGCACGAAGCGGGCAGTCTGCTCACAAGTAAACGATTTAGATAAACAATAGCATATCTGTTTTCACATCAACGGGGTGTTCTATAGGTCAGTGCATAAGTGACCCCCTGATCTTTACCAGCTGGTGGGCAGCCTGTGCGCACACTCGTTTCCAGCCCTTCAGATAAGCGACAATAATAGCAGGAGCTTTCAGTACTTGTAATAGAGGATTTTAAGAAGTAGGAGCGTGTATGGAGAGAAGGGTATTTCAGGACTTGCAATATTTCACACTGAGTGACTCAGTATGTAAAGACATTATTTTTTGTTTGTCGCTTCTTGTGCGCTGAACGTGAGAACATCGATTTTCGTGACATATGTGCAGAATTCTTTTACTGAGGCCAGTTCATAACATATATGTCAGAGCACAGTTAGGCGGATTTTTATGTTATCGAAGACGCTTTCTCATATAGCTTGTTCCATAGATACACTGATATAATCGTTAAAGTATTTGCTAAATTTTGACTGTCAATCCAGTTGCAAATTTCGGTGGATTAACTCGGGTAAGTTGAGAGATTATGATCGATCGTGTGAGATTCAAATGTATTATTTTTATAGTAGCTTAGTGTATTTGTTAAAACTAATGTCCCCTACTCCATTAACATACATTCACGTTGGAACTAAAGTTTTTTACGCACCGTAAGCTGATACGCAAGGGTACCCACAACGTACTTTTAGCATTCTTACTCTCTGTAGCATTCTGCCGCGTTTCTTTACAGAATTATTTTTTACCCGATGAAAACAACTGACCTTGTAAAGCGTAGTGAACACATGCGTACTGGTGCTGCAACGTGAAATAAAATTTCATCAGCGTGATGAGGCACACGTTCGCCGATAAACGGTGGAAAAGACGATTTCTTAAAACTGTGAGACCGTTCAGAACTGTAGATTTTTAAAAAATAATTACTCCCAAACAATTAGCTGATTTTTATTCGGAGGAAGAAATTGTTATCGATTGTTACTGCGTAGCGTTACTGCTTAGGAAGGAGTAATATTTTGCATCATGTACTGAGGATGCAGCAGTTATAAGTATTAGGAATAAAAAGTTTTAAACCATGTCGCATAACGGATATACTTACGGAGAGTAATTAATTGAGACATGGCAGAGATAAGAATTTAATGTAAAACCACTTTATCGTTCCAAAACAAGTCCTGATGCGGAAAGTGCAGAATATGTGTGAATACAAATATATGACATCGGGTTGAATACAAATATATTCAACCTGATGAAGAATAATTTTAATAAGAGAGTGTGCTGTGAAATACTTGCCGGAATAGATGCCTCAGTTGACTAAGAGTCGAAATTTGTAACTGAAAAATGTATTTTACTAGATTATCAAAAGATTAATTTTCATAGAATGGCAACTTGATTAAATGATCAGTGTTACGACTTTACAATTTTTATTTTAAACTCCGCTTTTGCAGAGACTTTCCTCGAATCTTCGACAAACAACATGCCCATGTGTATTAAACGAAAAAAATACACCTTCTATCCCTGTGTCTTAATTTTATACAGGTAGCTTTTGTTAACTATGAAAAGCTAACAATCTTAACACAAAAGTAGAAAACGAGAATATTACTTTTTCTCCTTTTATATGTCATCGGTTTTACAACAATATTGAAGTCTCGTCACGAATACTTCAGCGATTTATTTTTTCATGCTATGTAATAGAATATATAACTGTCAAACGTATTCAAAAAAACAAGGTGTGAATAAAAGTGTTTTTACAGATTTTCAATTCTATTTGGATATTTGGGAATCGAGCGTGAATTCGAAATAAATAAACAAACTATAAAGTATACCTATATTCTTCCTCTGGGTGAAGGGAACTTTCATGTTTCAGACCGGTGATTCTCTAAGCTTCACCCATATGGGCGAATACTACACCTACCAATATTCTGGTCTTACAGAACAAGATTTTGAGAACTGCGAGTCTATGAGAGAGAACTGCGGTCTATGCCCCCTGGTTTGTTACTAACAGACAACTTCATAAAGACCTGGGCATTGACCATATATATATACACATATAAAACGCACCTCAAAAAGATCTTTTGAGATGTAAGCAATAATCCCAATGAGATTATTTCTTCTCGGATTCTTTACTATAATACTGTTTTGAACAAGTACAAGAGGCCTAAAACGGTAGCGTTCTCTGAGGAGACCTACCCGTTTTAGATTTCTTATACAATTTTACTGCTTTTTTTTAGCTTTTCTTATGTTTGCCCCTAGGGACCCACCTAAGGGTGATTTACTTATATATTTTGTGATCTCACGAACCGATGGCTCGCGGACCATCGCTTTGAGAATACGGTTTTGAAAGGTTTGCATAAAAAATGATTTCTGGAGGTAAACAGTCAGGAATAGGGCTAGAGCTTTCCTTATTACACTCATTTCCCTTCAATGGTGAACATTATTTTTTATGCAATATTGTGTTGATAGAATTCCCGAGGTTTAGTGCATGTTACGGTCGGTAGATGGCGCAGGTTACTGTCTGTATTTGATAAGTTTTGTTGGAAAAAAGAATATATCAATATCCATATGAGGTATTCATGAATCATTGATTTACACGAATCATTCATTTAATTCCAAGAAGTCCGTGTTTTTTATGCCATGTTGTTGTATTTAGTTAATATATGTTGGTATATTTTGTGTAAAACATAATTTATTTATGATATATAATAAAAATATGGTTTTTTACCATATGCATCATTTTACTGCATTAGCACTATTGATCCATTGGTAACATATATTTGCATTATAGAAAGCCATCGGCCCTGATCATTGAGTTCGTGCAGATTCCACGTAGAAATTCTTTGTCTCCTTTGCTAAGTCGGTTAGCTGCCCTCTTCGTTGAATGCATCAGGATTCTGGCTGCGAAAGTTCTTTGTTGAATACCTCACGATTCCTCCTCAGTGTGATAAGTCATGACTACGATACCGAACTACATCCCATTTGCGATTAACTGCACGATGATTGGATCATCGTGCAGGCATCATTTCAACATGATGCTGGAAATTCGGAAGTTTCTGGGGGAAGGGTGCTTCCAGGCCTCAATATCCTGGACGTCAACAACCTGTACAGTCGCTCAAAAAAATATCCAAACACTGTGGTTGATTACAGAATTCAGGAAAAAAATCTGGCAACGATTTTTTTTAGAAATTAATGATCTGGCAACCTTCATGTACTGTCACTAATTTCTAAAAAATCGTTGCCATATATTTTTTCGGAATTCTGTAATTAACCAGAGTGTTCGAATATTTTTTTGAGCGACTGTACCCTCACGCTCAGCCCAGTGGAGCAAATGGCACGCATCATTCATTTCCAAAGACTCTGTTAGCGTTGATGGCAAAAATGTCTCCATCGAGCGAGCTGTCACCAATCTGATGAGAGTCACTGTTCGTAAGGGAGCCACCTTGTCGAGGTGAGGAGGCAGTCACTGGAGCCGAGGCAGCTTAGATTCTATATCCTTGTTTGCGGCCGTCCGAGACATAGATTAAATTTATGTTTTGACCGATGGATGAGCTTTACTCCTATAGTACTGTTCGCCATTAGGTAGTCGGGGATGAGCTGTATCTATATGGTACTGTCTTGCCCCTGACCGTAGGTAGTGGTGAATATGGCATTTCCCTGTACTGGTAGTGCTTCAGGAGGAACTAGTGGGTCTTGTTCTCATATATGTATTTACCGGTGAGCATAAAAGTGTGGATTTTTATCTTTCGTTCGAACATTATTTTTGAAAATGGAAAATGTGGTTTGTTTCGATAGCAAATGGTGACACATCTGTAGTACTTTGTATTAAAACTGGAACAAATTGTTTCAATCCACATGCGAGTTTCTTGAACTCTTGTGGAGGTTTTCGATCTACCCAGTACAAATTGGATGAATAGTTTTAGAAAATAAGTTGCGTAAAATGCAACTTTATATCAAATGTATGTTTATGAAATGGGAATAAATTATTATTTAAAGAGAGAGAGTTCCGCTCAGAGGTAGAATAACCCAACACACACGACTCAAGACAGTTGGGAAGGGAGGGAAGGAGGGGCTCCTTTGTTTGGATTGGGTTGTTTTTCCTCTGAGCAGCACTGTTTCGTACACAATGGGCTAAATGGCCAGGTCACAAGGCTCAGGTTGGGGGAGAGGACACACTAGAACAGATCTTAGGAGGCAGATTGTAGCCTCTCGTTAGTTATGCTGATTTCGCACACGACGCCACGACTTAACGTCCCATCCGACGGACGGCGGTCTTTCCAAGACCAGGGGTAGCTTTCCAAGCCCAGATTTCCAAGCCAGGAAACGAAGAGACTGTGGTTGGGGGGGTGAGAAACGAAAATTTGCCAACTCGAAAATCAAATTTTCCCAACTGAGAAAATAAGTACATAAATTTAATTCTATATCTACTATAACTAACATACCCGGAATTTCATTCAGTGGGAGTTGGGGAGGGGGCACAGCTGACTTCGATTTTGGATTTGTGACCCGAACCCAACCTGAGAAATAGGAGATATGAAGACGCTTGTTCCTCTAAATCTCCAGAACACGTGTGTCAAAAGTAACAAGCTTTGCGTCAAATGAAAGCTTCTGACGCGGCGAATGACATAGGCTATAAAAAATTTGACCCCCTGCCTTCGTACTCCCCCCTCTGAAAAGTGGTGGAAATATGAAAACAACTGTCCCTCTCTATCTCCTAAAGGCGAGTGCGTAAAGTAACGAGCTTTGATGCGGTGAATGTCATGGGCTCTAAAAAATGACACCTCCATTCATTCTTCTCTCCTAGAAATGGGAACTCTGAAAGCTGTTCTATATATCTTACGAATGTGGGGGTCCATAATTATAGTGAGATGTCAAATGGAAGCACGTATAATGACCGTCATTAACTATTGCGAATTTTGTCCTCTATTCCCCTCCCCCCTGATAAAAAAGGGAGGACGGATTTTCGCGGGGTTCGACTTTGACGAGTCATATCTCAAATTAAAGCTTTTGGCTCCTCCAATGTCATGGGCTAGCTGAAATATGACTCCAAAAGGGAGGAAATATGTGGTCGATGTTTATGAATCATACCAAATGAAAGTTTTTGAAGTTATGTGCTTTTAGTGACAAAAATATAAAAAATACCCTCTCAAGCAGCTGCTTGCCACAGAGGTCTAACAGTAGCATGTCAGTTTATATGCCATATTAGAAGGTCCTATGAGGATGGCAGGACCTCGGCAGAAAAACAGCACAAACGTCCATGACTTATCCGGGCTCGAAACTAGGTCCCTTAGATCAGTAGCCAAGCGCGCTAACCACTCTGCCACGGAACGGCTAAAAATAAATACCCTCTAAAGCAGCTGCTTGCCACAGAGGTCTGACAGGAGCCTGTCAGTTTATATGCCACAGTAGAAAATCTGAGAGGATGGCAGGACCTCAGCAGAAAAGCGACATATACAACCATACCTTACCCGGGGCTCGAACTCAGATCAGTAAACAAGCGTGCTAACCACTCTGCCACGGAACGGCTAAAAATAAATACCCTCTAAAGCAGCTGCTTGCCACAGAGGTCTGACAGGAGCCTGTCAGTTTATATGCCACAGTAGAAAATCTGAGAGGATGGCAGGACCTCAGCAGAAAAGCGACATATACAACCATACCTTACCCGGGGCTCGAACCCAGATCAGTAAACAAGCGTGCTAACCACTCTGCCATGGGATGGTGCAATCAGTTACTGAGTTCGTATTCACTTCGAAGGAAGACAGGGCACCTATTTACCTGCTCAAGCAGATTGCTGGAGCCCTATCTTCTTTTGAAGTGAATACGAACTCAGTGACCGATTGCACCATCGATATGCTTTAGGTTTATTTTACACTTTTAGGGCCATTTAGGAAGATAACTATTTTTTTAAATTTTTTAATTCACAACTCACCTATATTTTAGTAAGTGGCTTCAAATTTTGCCAACTTCACAAGATTTTACCAAGTTTTCTCGATTTTGCTAATTCCCCTTAATTTCAAAAAAAAAATCCCAATTTTCACACTTCACCTATATTTTACCAAGTGGCTTGGAATTTTGTCAACTGCCCTAGATTTTGCAAATTCTCCTAAATTTTTCCAACTCGCCGTATATTTACAGAAAAAAAATCCAAATTTTTACATCTTCCCTGAATTTGCCAAGTGACTTCGAATTTTACCAACTCTCCTTAATTGCAGAAAAACAAGCCCAATTTTCACAACTCGCCTGTATTTTACCCAATGGCTTAGAATTTTGCCAACTCCCCTAGATTTTTCCAACTTGCCATAATTTTGGAGAAAAAAATCCCACTTTTTACATCTCATCTGAACTTATCAAGTGGCCTTAAGGTTTTGCGAAAAGTTCTCGATTTTACGAACTCTTCTTAATGTCACAGATATTTACAACTCACCTGTATTTTACCGAGTGGTTTCCAATTTTGCCAACTCCAATAGATTTTTTCAAATTGCCTCCATTTGGCCAACTCACCTTAATTTCATAAAAACAATCCCAATTTTTACATGTCTCCTGAATTTGGCATGTCACTTCATATTTTGAAAACTCCACAAGATTTTGACAAATTTCCTCGATTTTACCAACTCTTTCTGCCGTCCCGTGGCCGAGTGGTTAGCGCGCTTGGCTACTGATCTACGGACCTGAGTTCGAGCCCCGGGTAAGGTACTGATGTTCGTGTCATTTTTCTGCTGAGGTCCTGCCATCCTCTCAGACCTTCTACTTTGGCATATAAACTGACAGGCTCCTGTCAGACCTCTGTGGCAAGCAGCTGCTTGAGGGGGTATTTATTTTTTATTTATTTATTTTAACTTTTCAAAATCAATCCCAATTTTCACAACTCGCCTTATTTTGCCAAGTAAATTCGAATTTTACCAACTGCCCCAGATTCTTCCCAAGTTACCTCGATTTTGCCAACTCACCATAATTTTACAGAAAAAATCCCAATTTTTACATCTCACCAGAATTTTGCAAAGTCACTCCGAATTTTCCCAACTTCTAAAGATTTGCCACTCTCCTAGATTTTTGGCAACTCGTCATAATTTTACAGAAAAAAATCTCAATTTTTGCATTTGACTGGAATTTTGCCAAGTCATTCCTAAATTTGTCAACTCACCAAGATTTTGCCAGCTTACCTATATTTTACCGAATGGCTTCGAATTTTGCCAACTCCCCAAGATGTTGCCAAGTTGTTACGATTTTTGCGAGCTTCCCTAGATTTCGCCAAGTTGCCTCGATTTTGACAACTACCCTAGATTTCGCTAAGTTGTATAGATTTTGCTAACTCCCTTTAATTTTACAAGAAAAAATTCCGAATTTTCACAACTCGCCTGGTTTTACAAAGTCGCTTCCAATTTTGCCACCCCCGATATACTTTGGGGGGAGCCTCCTCCTCATCCCCCCCTCCATAGCTAAGTCCCTGTCCAAGCCCATCAGTGACCCCTACTGACAGTGGCGGGGTGCTTTGCGGAGATAAATCTCAATACTGGCCCAGCTAGGACTCGAACCTGGGAACTGCAGATTATGAGCCTGGCGCTCGACCGACTGAGCCACCCGACCTCACTCCTTTCGTAGTGTGACACTGTGGCCATCTGATCCAGCTTCCATAACTCTTTAAATGCTGAACAAATAATGTTAAATATCAAGATTTGAATAGATTTGATTATGGTCTTTAATTTATCTTCAGTTACATCGATTAAATGGATCTTTTAAATGCATATTTTAAAAGTTATAGAGCTTCGAATTTAGAATTCCATTGGCATAAACATGGAAATTCCTTGATATTTGACAGAGCTGTCTATTTACTTTTAAAAGTGAAATGTTGGTCTTCATTTTGATCACTTACCCAGTCCGCATCCGTCTAACCAAGTTAAGAGATTCATCTCCTGAGGCTTCCCAGTGAATTCATCTGCCCGGGTAGACAACACTTCTCGTAGGACATCCAAGCTCTGGAGATGAACGTACAATCGACCGAAGATGGTGAAACTCATGACTTCCCCGTACTGTTTGCTTAGATGATACAGATGCCGATGCATAGAGGAAGTCAGGAAAGGGTAATATCCCACTAAAGGCAATCCCCACGGTCCTGGAGGAAGCTGACCCCATTTTCGGAAGTAAAGCCACAGAATTAAGCCCAAGGTGACCGCCAGCAGAATAGCTGCGATCTCCATTGTTACGATGAGTTACGGAGAAATTGTTTCGATCAGTGCATTATATGCGTTTCAGATAACGGAAGGCTGATTAGATAAGTGTGACTCGAATCTTGTTGATACAGTGTCCTGTGACGGTATTTATTTTGGTTCATTGGAGGCAATGTCTGAAAGCTGTTGCCATGAAATGTAGGGACGAGATAGTTATGTAGGTTTCGCACTCAGTGCAAGAACTATGGTTGAGTCTCCATTATCGACAGCAATTAGATACTCAGCAATATACATTACAATACACAGTCGCTAGCCTGCCAGGCTCGTAATCTATAGTTCCCAGGTTCGAGTCCCAGCTGGGTCAACGTTGAGACTTATCTCTGCAAAATCCGCCGTCCGTCGGATAGGACATTAAGCCGTGGTTCCGTGTGCGGGAGAGCCATACTCTGTGCACGTTACAGAACACAGTGGATGTCCTTGACGGGAGGCTACCATCTGTCTCTTAACAGCTATACAGTGGGTCTCCTCCCACAACCTTCTCTGAGCCTTCTGGGTCCTTGTGACGTGGCAATTTAGCCCAATGTGTGCAAAAAGAGTTTCGTGGGGCGAAAAAAGAGTGACGGTAGGCTACCATCTGTGTCTTAACAGGGTGATCCAGTGGGTCCCCTCCCACAACCTTCTCTGAGCCTTCTGGGTCCTTGTGACGTGGCCATTTAATCCAATGTGTGCAAAAAATGTGTCGTGGAGCGAAAAAAGAGTTACGGGAGGCTACCATCTGCCTCTTAACAGCTGTCCAGTGGGTCCCCACCCACAATCTTCTCTGAGCCTTGTGGGTCCTTGTGACGTGGCCATTTAACCCAATGTTTGGAAACAAAGTGTCGTGGAGCGAAAAACGAATCAAGGGAGGCTACCATCTGTCTCTTAATAGCTGTCCAGTGGGTCCCCTCCCACAACCTTCTCTGAGCCTTCTGGATCCTTGTGAGGTGGCCAGTTAGCCCAATGTGTGCAAAGCAAGTGTCGTCGAGCGAAAAAAATTGTGACGGGAGGCTACCATCTGTCTCTTAAGATGTGTCCAGTGGGTCCCCTCCCACAACCTTCTCTGATCTTTCGGGATCCTTGTGACGTGGCCATTTAACCCAATGTGTGCAAAAGAAGTGCTGTGGAGCGAAAAACGAGTGACGGAAGGCTACCATCTGTCTCTTAACAACTGTCCACTGGGTCCCCTCCAACAATCTTCTCTGAGCCTTGTGGGTCCTTGTGACGTGGCCATTTAACCCAATGTGTGGAAAAAAAGTGTCGTGGAGCGAAAAACGAGTGACGGGAGGCTACAATCTGTCTCTTAATAGCTGTCCAGTGGGTCCCCTCCCACAACCTTCTCTGAGCCTTCTGGGTCCTTGTGACGTGGCCATTTAACCCAATGTGTGCAAAAAAAGTGTCGTGGAGCGAAAAAAGAGTAACGGGAGGCTACCATCTGTCTCTTAACAACTGTCCAGTGGGTCCCCTCCCACAACCATCTCTGAGCCTTCTGGGTCCTTGTGAAATGGCCATTTAGCTCAATGTGTGCAAAAAAAAGTGTCGTGGAGCGAAAAAAGTGTGACGGGAGTCTACCATCTGTCTCTTAAGAGCTGTCCAGTGAGTCCCCTCTCACAACCTTCTCTGAGCATTCTGGGTCCTTGTGACGTGGCCATTTAACCCAATGTGTGCAAAAAAAGTGTCGTGGAGCGAAAAAAGGGTGACGGGAGGCTACCATCTGTCTCTTAACAGCTGTCCAGTGAGTCCCCTCCCACAACCTTCTCTGAGCTTTCAGGATCCTTGTGACGTGGCCATTTAACCCAATGTGTGCAAAAAAAAAAGTGTTGTGGAGCGAAAAAAGGGTGACGGGAGGCTGCAATCTGTCTCTTAATAGCTGTCCAGTGGGACCCCTCCCAAAACTTTCTCTGAGCCATCTGGGTCCTTGTGACGTGGCTATTTAACCCAATGTGTGCAAAAAAAGTGTCGTGGAGCGAAAAAAGAGTGACGGGAGGCTACCATCTGTGTCTTAACAGGGTGATCCAGTGGGTCCCCTCCTACAACCTTCTTTGAGCCTTCCGGGTCCTTATGATGTGGCCATTTAACCCAATGTGTGCAAAAAAAGTGTCGTGGAGCGAAAAAAGAGTGACGGGAGGCTACCATCTGTCTCTTAATAGCTGTCCAGTGGGTCCCCTCCCACAACCTTCTCTGAGCCTTCTGGGTCCTTGTGACGTGGCCATCTAATCCAATGTGTGCAAAAAAAGTGTCGTGGAGTGAAAAAAGAATGACGGGAGGCTACCATCTGTCTCTTAACAGCTGTCCAGTGGGTCCCCTGCCACAACCATCTCTGAGCCTTCTGGGTCCTTGTGACATGGCCATTTAGCCCAAAGTGTGCAAAAAAACTGTCGTGGAGCGAAAAACGTATGACGGGAGGCTACCATCTGTCTCTTAACAGCTGTCCAGTGGATCCCCTCCCACAATCTTCTCTGAGCCTTGTGGGTCCTTGTGACGTGGCCATGTAACCCAAAGTGTGCAAAAAAAGTGTCGTGGAGCGAAAAACGAGTGACGGGAGGCTACCATCTGTGTCTTAACAGGGTGATCCAGTGGGACCCCTCCTACAACCTCCTCTGAGCCTTCTGGGTCCTTATGACGTGGCCATTTAACCCAATTTGGGCAAAAAAAGTGTCGTGGAATGAAAAAAGAGTGACGGGAGGCTACCATCTATCTCTTAACAGCTGTCCAGTGGGTACCCTCCCACAACCATCTCTGAGCTTTCTGGGTTCTTGTGACATGGCCATTGAGCCCAAAGTGTGCAAAAAAAGTGTCGTGGAGCGAAAAAAGTGTGACGGGAGTCTACCATCTGTCTCTTAAGAGCTGTTCAGTGGGTCCCCTCCCACAACCTTCTCTGAGCTTTCGGGATCCTTGTGACGTGGCCATTTAACCCAATGTGTGCAAAAGAAGTGCTGTGGAGCGAAAAACGAGTGACGGAAGGCTACCATCTGTCTCTTAACAACTGTCCACTGGGTCCCCTCCAACAATCTTCTCTGAGCCTTGTGGATCCTTGTAACGTGGCCATTTAACCCAATGTGTGGAAAAAAAGTGTCGTGGAGCGAAAAACGAATGACGGGAGGCTACCATCTGTCTCTTAACAGCTGTCCAGTGGGTCCCCTCCCACAACCATCTCTGAGCCTTCTGGGTCCTTGTGAAATGGCCATTTAGCCCAATGTGTGCAAAAAAAAGTGTCGTGGAGCGAAAAAAGTGTGACGGGAGTCTACCATCTGTCTCTTAAGAGCTGTCCAGTGAGTCCCCTCTCACAACCTTCTCTGAGCATTCTGGGTCCTTGTGACGTGGCCATTTAACCCAATGTGTGCAAAAAAAAGTGTCGTGGAGCGAAAAAAGGGTGACGGGAGGCTACCATCTGTCTCTTAACAGCTGTCCAGTGAGTCCCCTCCCACAACCTTCTCTGAGCTTTCAGGATCCTTGTGACGTGGCCATTTAACCCAATGTGTGCAAAAAAAAGTGTTGTGGAGCGAAAAAAGGGTGACGGGAGGCTGCAATCTGTCTCTTAATAGCTGTCCAGTGGGACCCCTCCCAAAACTTTCTCTGAGCCATCTGGGTCCTTGTGACGTGGCTATTTAACCCAATGTGTGCAAAAAAAGTGTCGTGGAGCGAAAAAAGAGTGACGGGAGGCTACCATCTGTGTCTTAACAGGGTGATCCAGTGGGTCCCCTCCTACAACCTTCTTTGAGCCTTCCGGGTCCTTATGATGTGGCCATTTAACCCAATGTGTGCAAAAAAAGTGTCGTGGAGCGAAAAAAGAGTGACGGGAGGCTACCATCTGTCTCTTAATAGCTGTCCAGTGGGTCCCCTCCCACAACCTTCTCTGAGCATTCTGGGTCCTTGTGACGTGGCCATCTAATCCAATGTGTGCAAAAAAAGTGTCGTGGAGTGAAAAAAGAATGACGGGAGTCTACCATCTGTCTCTTAACAGCTGTCCAGTGGGTCCCCTGCCACAACCATCTCTGAGCCTTCTGGGTCCTTGTGACATGGTCATTTAGCCCAAAGTGTGCAAAAAAACTGTCGTGGAGCGAAAAACGTATGACGGGAGGCTACCATCTGTCTCTTAACAGCTGTCCAGTGGATCCCCTCCCACAATCTTCTCTGAGCCTTGTGGGTCCTTGTGACGTGGCCATGTAACCCAAAGTGTGCAAAAAAAGTGTCGTGGAGCGAAAAACGAGTGACGGGAGGCTACCATCTGTGTCTTAACAGGGTGATCCAGTGGGACCCCTCCTACAACCTCCTCTGAGCCTTCTGGGTCCTTATGACGTGGCCATTTAACCCAATTTGGGCAAAAAAAGTGTCGTGGAATGAAAAAAGAGTGACGGGAGGCTACCATCTGTCTCTTAACAGCTGTCCAGTGGGTACCCTCCCACAACCATCTCTGAGCTTTCTGGGTTCTTGTGACATGGCCATTGAGCCCAAAGTGTGCAAAAAAAGTGTCGTGGAGCGAAAAAAGTGTGACGGGAGTCTACCATCTGTCTCTTAAGAGCTGTTCAGTGGGTCCCCTCCCACAACCTTCTCTGAGCTTTCGGGATTCTTGTGACGCGGCCATTTAGCCCAATGTGTGCAAAAAAAGTGTCGTGGAGCGAAAAAAGAATGACGGCAGGCTACCAACTCTCTATTAACAGCTGTCCAGTGGGTCCCCTCCCACAACCTTCTCTGTGCCTTCTGGGTCCTTGTGACGTGGCCATTTAACCCAATGTGTGCAAAAGAAGTGTCGTGGCCATTTAACACAATGTGTGCAAAAAAAAGTGTCGGGGAGCGAAAAAAGAGTGACGGGAGGCTACCATCTGTCTCTTAATAGCTGTCCAGTGGGTCCCCTCCCACAACCTTCTCTGAGCCTTCTGGGTCCTTGTGACGTGGCCACTTAACACAATGTGTGCAAAAAAAGTGTCGTGGAGCCAAAAAATAGTGACGGAGTCTACCATCTGTCTCTTAAGAGCTGTCCAGTGGGTCCCCTCCCACAACCTTCTCTGAGCTTTCGGGATCCTTGTGACGTGGCCATTTAACCCAATATGTGCAAAAAAAGTGTCGGGGAGCGAAAAAAGAGTGACGGGAGGTTACCATCTGTCTCTTAATAGCTGTCCAGTGGGTCCCCTCCCACAACCTTCTCTGAGCCTTCTGGGTCCTTGTGACGTGGCCATTTAACCCAATATGTGCAAAAAAAAAAAAAAAAAGTGTCATGGCCATTTAACACAATGTGTGCAAAAAAAAGTGTCGGGGAGCGAAAAAAGAGTGACGGGAGGCTACCATCTGTCTCTTAATAGCTGTCCAGTGGGTCCCTTCCCACAACCTTCTCTGAGCCTTCTGGGTCCTTGAGACGTGGCCATTTAACACAATGTGTGCAAAAAAAGTGTCGTGGAGCCAAAAAATAGTGACGGAGTCTACCATCTGTCTCTTAAGAGCTGTCCAGTGAGTCCCCTCTCACAACCTTCTCTGAGCTTTCGGGATCCTTGTGACGTGGCCATTTAACCCAATATGTGCAAAAAAAGTGTCGGGGAGCGAAAAAAGAGTGACGGGAGGCTACCATCTGTCTCTTAATAGCTGTCCAGTGGGTCCCCTCCCACAACCTTCTCTGAGCCTTCTGGGTCCTTGTGACATCGCCATTTAACCCAATGTGTGCAAAAAAAAAGTGTCGTGGCCATTTAACACAATGTGTGCAAAAAAAAATGTCGGGGAGCGAAAAAAGAGTGACGGGAGGCTACCATCTGTCTCTTAATAGCTGTCCAGTGGGTCCCCTCCCACAACCTTCTCTGAGCCTTCTGGGTCCTTGTGACGTGGCCATTTAAACCAATGTGTGCAAAAAAAAGTGTCGTGGAGCCAAAAAATAATGACGGAGGCTACCATTTCTCTCTTAATAGCTGTCCAGTGGGTCCCCTCCCACAACCTTCTCTGAGCATTCTGGGTCCTTGTGACGTGGCCATTTAACCCAATGTGTGCAAAAAAAGTGTCGTGGAGCGAAAAAAGAGTGACGGGAGGCTACCATCTGTCTCTTAATAGTTGCCCAGTGGGTCCCCTCCCACAACCTTCTCTGAGCCTTCTGGGTCCTTGTGACGTGGCCATTTAACCCAATGTGTGCAAAAAAAGTGTCGTGGAGCGAAAAAAGAGTGACGGGAGGCTACCATCTGTCTCTTAATAGCTGTCCAGTGGGTCCCCTCCCACAACCTTCTCTGAGCCTTCTGGGTCCTTGTGACGTGGCCATCTAATCCAATGTGTGCAAAAAAAGTGTCGTGGAGTGAAAAAAGAATGACGGGAGGCTACCATCTGTCTCTTAACAGCTGTCCAGTGGGTCCCCTGCCACAACCATCTCGGAGCCTTTTGGGTCCTTGTGACGTGGCCATTTAGCCCAAAGTGTGCAAAAAAACTGTCGTGGAGCGAAAAAAGGGTGACGGGAGTCTACCATCTGTCTCTTAAGAGCTGTTCAGTGGGTCCCCTCCCACAACCTTCTCTGAGCTTTCGGGATTCTTGTGACGCAGTCATTTAGCCCTATGTGTGCAAAAAAAGTGTCGTGGAGCGAAAGAAGAATGACGGCAGGCTAGCATCTCTCTATTAACAGCTGTCCAGTGGGTCCAATCCCACAACCTTTTCTGTGCCTTCTGGGTCCTTGTGACGTGGCCATTTAACCCAATGTGTGCAAAAAAAAATTGTCGTGGAGCGAAAAAAGAGTGACGGGAGGCTACCGTCTGTGTCTTAACAGGGTGATCCAGTGGGTCCCCTCCCTAAACCTTCTCTGAGCCTTTTGGGTCCTTGTGACATGGCCATTTAACCCAATGTGTGCAAAAAAGTGTCATGGAGCGAAAAAAGAGTGACGGGAGGCTACCATCTGTGTCTTAACAGGGTGATCCAGTGGGTCCCCTCCCACAACCTTCTTTGAGCCTTCTGGGTCCTTGTGACGTGGCCATTCAGCCCAATGTGTGCAAAAAAAGTGTCGGGGAGCGAAAAAAAGTAACGGGAGGCTACCATCTGTCTCTTAAGAGCTGTCCAGTGGGTTCCCTCCCACAACCTTCTCTGAGCCTTCTGGGTCCTTGTGACGTGGCCATTTAACACAATGTGTGCAAAAAAAGTGTCGTGGATCGAAAAAAGAGTGACGGGACGCTACCATCTGTCTCTTAATAGCTGATCCAGTGGGTCCCCTCCCACAACTTTCTCTGAGCCTTCTGGGTCCTTGTGACGTGGCTATTTAACCCAATGTGTGCAAAAAAGTGTCGTGGAGCAAAAAAAGACTTACGGGAGGCTACCATCTGTCTCTTAACAGCTGTCCAGTGGGTCCCCACCCACAACCTTCTCTGAGTCTTCTGTGTCCTTGTGACGTGGCCATTTAACCCAATGTGTACAAAAAACGTGTCGTGGAGCGAAAAAAGAGTGACGGAGGCTACCATCTGTCTCTTAAGAGCTGTCCAGTGGGTCCCCTCCCACAACTATCTCTGAGCCTTCTGGGTCTTTGTAACATGGCCATTCAGCCCAATGTGTGCAAAAAAAGTGTGGTGGAGCGAAAAAAGTGTGACGGGAGTCTACCATCTGTCTCTGAAGAGCTGTCCAGTGGGTCCCCTCCCACAACCTTCTCTGAGCTTTCGGGATCCTTGTGACGTGGCCATTTAACCCAATGTGTGCAAAAAAGGTGTAGTGGAGTGAAAAAAGAGTGACGGGAGGCTACCATCTATCTCTTAACAGCTGTCCAGTGGGTCCCCTCCCACAACCTTCTCTGAGCCTTCTGGGTCCTTGTGACGTGGCCATATAACCCAATGTGTGCAAAAAAAGTGTCGTGGAGCGAAAAAAGAGTGACGGGAGGCTACCATCTGTCTCTTAATAGCTGCCCAGTGGGTCCCCTCCCACAACCTTCTCTGAGCCTTCTGGGTCCTTGTGACGTGGCCATTTAACCCAATGTGTGCAAAAAAAGTGTCGTGGAGCCAAAAAATTGTGACGGAGGCTACCATTTCTCTCTTAATAGCTGTCCAGTGGGTCCCCTGCCACAACCTTCTCTGAGCATTCTGGGTCCTTGTGACGTGGCCATTTAACCCAATGTGTGCAAAAAAAGTGTCGTGGAACGAAAAAAGAGTGACGGGAGGCTACCATCTGTCTCTTAATAGCTGTCCAGTGGGTCCCCTCCCACAACCTTCTCTGAGCCTTCTGGGTCTTTGTGACGTGGCCATCTAATCCAATGTGTGCAAAAAAAGTGTCGTGGAGTGAAAAAAGAATGACGGGAGGCTACCATCTGTCTCTTAACAGCTGTCCAGTGGGTCCCCTGCCACAACCATCTCTGAGCCTTTTGGGTCCTTGTGACGTGGCGATTTAGCCCAAAGTGTGCAAAAAAACTGTCGTGGAGCGAAAAAAGTGTGACGGGAGTCTACCATCTGTCTCTTAAGAGCTGTTCAGTGGGTCCCCTCCCACAACCTTCTCTAAGCTTTCGGGATTCTTGTGACGCAGTCATTTAGCCCTATGTGTGCAAAAAAAGTGTCGTGGAGCGAAAGAAGAATGACGGCAGGCTAGCATCTCTCTATTAACAGCTGTCCAGTGGGTCCCCTCCCACAACCTTCTCTGTGCCTTCTGGGTCCTTGTGACGTGGCCATTTAACCCAATGTGTGCAAAAAAAATTTGTCGTGGAGCGAAAAAAGAGTGACGGGACGCTACCGTCTGTGTCTTAACAGGGTGATCCAGTGGGTCCCCTCCCTAAACCTTCTCTGAGCCTTTTGGGTCCTTGTGACATGGCCATTTAACCCAATGTGTGCAAAAAAGTGTCATGGAGCGAAAAAAGAGTGACGGGAGGCTACCATCGGTGTCTTAACAGGGTGATCCAGTGGGTCCCCTCCCACAACCTTCTTTTAGCCTTCTGGGTCCTTGTGGCGTGGCCATTCAGCCCAATGTGTGCAAAAAAAGTGTCGGGGAGCGAAAAAAAGTAACGGGAGGCTACCATCTGTCTCTTAAGAGCTGCCCAGTGGGTCCCCTCCCACAACCTTCTCTGAGCTTTCTGGGTCCTTGTGACGTGGCCATTTAACACAATGTGTGCAAAAAAAGTGTCGTGGATCGAAAAAAGAGTGAGGGGACGCTACCATCTGTCTCTTAATAGCTGATCCAGTGGGTCCCCTCCCACAACTTTCTCTGAGCCTTCTGGGTCCTTGTGACGTGGCCATTTAACCCAATGTGTGCAAAAAAGTGTCGTGGAGCAAAAAAAGACTGACGGGAGGCTACCATCTGTCTCTTAACAGCTGTCCAGTGGGTCCCCACCCACAACCTTCTCTGAGTCTTCTGTGTCCTTGTGACGTGGCCATTTAACCCAATGTGTACAAAAAACGTGTCGTGGAGCGAAAAAAGAGTGACGGAGGCTACCATCTGTCTCTTAAGAGCTGTCCAGTGGGTCCCCTCTCACAACTATCTCTGAGCCTTCTGGGTCTTTGTGACATGGCCATTCAGCCCAATGTGTGCAAAAAAAGTGTGGTGGAGCGAAAAAAGTGTGACGGGAGTCTACCATCTGTCTCTGAAGAGCTGTCCAGTGGCTCCCCTCCCACAACCTTCTCTGAGCTTTCGGGATCCTTGTGACGTGGCCATTTAACCCAATGTGTGCAAAAAAGGTGTAGTGGAGTGAAAAAAGAGTGACGGAAGGCTACCATCTATCTCTTAACAGCTGTCCAGTGGGTCCCCTCCCGCAACCTTCTCTGAGCCTTCTGGGTCCTTGTGACGTGGCCATTTAACCCAATGTGTGCAAAAAAAGTGTCGTGGAGCGAAAAAAGAGTGACGGGAGGCTACCATCTGTCTCTTAACAGCTGTCCAGTGGGTCCCCTCCCACAACCTTCTCTGACCCTTCGGGGTCCGGTTAAAAACAACCCAACCTGTGCTATCTTTATTATTTTAACAAATAAACGTGAAAATAACTGTGACGTTGTATGAATATTCAGGAATTACTTCCCACCACCCATTCGTACCATTTCCTCTAATCCTTATGGGAAAAATTATGCATGATTTGCTCGGGCATTTTTAAGAACATAACCTTGTCGTAAACCGAAAGCTAACTGTAGTTGGAAAAAGTTTATTTCCTAGTAAGGGAAAATAACTGTGACGTTGTATGAATATTCAGGAATTACTTCCCACCACCCATTCATACCATTTCCTTTAATCCTTATGGGAAAAATTATGCATGATTTGCTCGGGCATTTTTAAGAACATAACCTTGTCGTAAACCGAAAGCTAACTGTAGTTGGAAAAAGTTTATTTCACTCCTTCATCAATTTAATAAATTCCTAGAGTCACCGTTTACAATATTAGAACTGTCATTTAAAATATTAAACTTATTTTGGAGCTACATAAAACACAATTTTACTTATTTGTCTCTGCAAAAGTTTCCTCGAATGTTGGAACTGTAAATCTTAACAAATTAAACAGCAATTCAATTGATAATCGGACTATTGATTTAACCGACGAACTTAAGGTGAATACGTATAAGTACCGTATGGTTCTAAGGTTGCTTTGTTTTACCTCTGAGCAACATTTTTTTTGCACACAATGGGCTAAATGGCCAGGTCACAAGGACCCCGAGAGCTCATCGGTTGGAGGAAGGGAACCCACTGAATAGGGGATGAATGATAGCCTTCCTTATGGCTATCCAGGGTTTTTCTCAAAGTGGTGATGTGCGAACCGGTGACAGTCCACAAACCATCAGTCGCCCGTCCGCAGCGAGCTGCTGGAAAGAAATATGGTTTCAGGAGACATTGATATGGCATTGCGCCATGGTTGGTGCATTCCAAACTCCAGATGATGTTATGCAGGGTGAGCAAAGTATCATGTGCTTAGAGAGCGGTCGGTCGCAACAGACAGTTTGAGAAGTACTGTTCGAAGTTGTGATTAGGGGAAGCTGTATACTGTGTTTTTAGTTCTCACTATTTAGGAGTATTTTTTGGCCAAACCGAGAGGCAGATCTTGAAAAAATATGGGGAGCATAAATAAATAATAGAATAAAGTAATTGATCTTTTAATCAGATGTTTTATTCAAATTTATACTCATTTAGTGGTTACTGTAGTTGTTTAAATCTATATTTAAAAAATATATATTTTTGACTCCTCATTTAATACATATATGTAGTAAGTACAGGTAGAAAAGTTTAAATATAAGGTATCTTATCAATGCTGAAACTGCAATATGGCCTCTATCAGAGATAAGATCTTATTTGGACTAGGAAAAATCAAAACCATATTGAAACTTCAATTCGGAATCCCCTCTCTTTAAAATGGTAGTTTTGCAAGAACACAGGGTTGATTCAATATCTAAGAACCTCCTTGGACATTTTCAAGTCTAAAGTACTCATTTTCCATCCCTGGTTTCTCCACTGAACTAGAAGGACCCATATCGCCTCTAGCGGCTGTGAGAATCTCGTTTTCAAAGAGAAAGAAGTTTTTCCTTTATCTACTGTTTCATTCCTTAAAAGTTTTAATCTGAGCTAGCGGATGATGAGGAAAACGCAAATAGTATTTCATTAGTAATTATAGAACATAAAGTATTCGTCTTTTAATTCTTAAATCTAAAAAGTTGCGTTTCTCACAACCTCTCTCAGAAAAGCGGGTAGATTATTATTCAGGATTTATATTTTTCTTTAACCATTTCAGTGGTTGATGAAGAAGTGATGTTTTTATTTGGAAACGTTCATCATTTTGTAGGTTTTTTTCTTTTTCATTTATCCTTTTTTTTTTCTCTCCTTCATTTTATGTAATGATACTGATGTAATTTAGATCATATCTGTAAAACCATATATGTACATTCCCGCTGATAAGCTTCGGCTTAGTGGTTTTTTTATGTAAAACAATTATAGATAATACTTATTGAAAATAGATTTGAATTTCAACTTGAATTTGAATCAGCTGAATATTTGATAAAAACTACCACTAAATTTTCCACTATCAAAATTTCATATTAATACCATTAATACAGTCGAATATTTGTATAACAGGAGTCGACTGCTAAGAAAGAGGACTCCATGGAATTTTCTACGTGGGACTGACAGCATGGTAATTTCTGTGACTGTTTCCACCTTAGAGTAGAACAACCTTTAGTGCAGAAGGCTGTTTTCGATACTGTGATACCCACTGTCCCACAGCATTTTCGGAGTCAATTTCAGGTACGTTATTTAGATTTTTACTGATTGTGAGCTTTGCATCTACCTTTTACTTTCTAATTGCTGAAGGCAATCAAAAATTAAATTAACCGTTAATAAAACCAATACGCCAACGAAAGCGTTTTTTGGTTGAATCTGAGAATAATGATTCACAAGAAGCTTTTGAGTCATATACTGAAGGTAAAGATAAAAGAGAGAACTGTGTAGATAGCTGTAAGATTCGTGTTTCAGAGCCTGATACTTATGAAAGTAATGACCAAGATGGCAAAACGCTCGAGGAAACATGAGTTAGAGGATTCTTCCCCAGATATACCTTCGGATAATGATTTTACTATGTTAGAAGAAAAAACATCAAAAAAGAACCTTTTAAAAGACACTTGGAAAAAGTTTAGCTCTTCAAACCTTGTAGCAACACGTTCTTGCGAAAAGCAAAAGTTCTCTAAATGTTCTAAAGTTGACAAGCTTTCTTGATTTTTTCCTAGGATGTCGTGTTAAAGGACGTTTAACTCGAAATGGGAATCTTTTACTATATTTGAACTCGCAGAGCCAAATTAACAAACTCAGAAAATTGAAATCAATGTTTGGTCTAGATATTAATTGCAGATTCCCGCCCAATAAATTTAAGACTTTAGGTCTTAACAGAGGAGTAGAATTTGACATATCAGAAAAAGAAATTTTGGAACAACTAAACAATCAGGAAGTTACTGCATGTCGAAGAATAGTAAGATTCTTCAAAGAAGGAGATCATAGGAAAAAAGAACTTACAGATAGAATCGTCTTGAATTTCTCTTCCAAGAAATTGCCAACAGAAATTTATTTAGGTCTTTGTAGATTCCAACTACGAGAGTACTTTGAACCACCCGTTCTATGTTTTGTCTGCAACCACTACGGGCATAAAGCGGCAGTTTGGAAAAATAAACCAAGATGTAAGAACTGTTCCCAAGAACACTCACATAAAACATATAAAGTGAAAACTCTTTGCTGTCCTAATTGTGGGAAACAATATCCAGCAACATATGCTGGGTGCTCTGCTAAATTTGCAGCTTTCGTACAAAAGCATTCCAAATAAAAAATAACCTAACTTGGGCCTAAGCAGTGAATAGATCTAAGATCCTCACCCATTCTTCTGGTAATTTAAAGGCCTCCCAACCAAACACCTTTCAAGAAGAAAAAGCACAAATTCAACTGGAAGATTTTAAAGAATTTCCTTATCTCCCAAATAATAAACAAACTGCTTTCAGCCATGAATCATACCCTGATACTATGAAGGATTCGGTGTTATTGATAAAGAAATTAACAGATTTGGTGTTGAAATGCATCGGATTTATTGCTTCGAAAACTGAAGTCTCAGAGGAAGATATTAATTCCTTATTAGATATCAGAGACAAGATTGATCATGGCAAGCTTTAAAGATTCTAGCCAAATTCTTCAATGGAACTGTCATAACTATAATAATAAAATTCCTATTTTAAACAGTTTAATATCTAAATACAATATTAATATAATGTCTCTGCAAGAGGTTTATTCTAAAAGCATTAAAATGTCTGGTTTCGTAACATATCAAGAAAACAAGAAATTTTTTTGAGGGGGAGTTGCTATCTTAGTAAATAAAGACCTCATTCAAAGAAGAATAACACTGCCTAGCAATCATACACTGTTGGAGGCAGTTGCATCATCATCATCATCTCCTCAAGCAGCCATGGGCTACGGAGGTCCAACCAGACCGTGCAATTTAGTTCTCCAATCTACTGCATCTGGCCACTGCACACCAATTCTAACAAGGTCCTGTTTGACATTGTCTGCCCACCGCATCCTAGGTCTTCCCCTCTTTCTGAGGCCTTTAGGCACGCTGTTCATAACCTTATTCGCTAATCTATAATTATCCATATAGGCACCAATGGCGGGCGCTAGTCAAAGTGTGGCCCTTAGCAAAGATATGGCGTATCGGCTATTTACGGGATTGTAATAGCCGATACCTTGTACTTTTTCGTTTTTTCCCGAATCGCCTTTTTAAGGTATTCTTATCTACTTTTCCGAATCGCCTTTTTATGGTATTCTTAATGTATCTCGATATACAATACACCGCCTGACGCATTATTTAAAACGCCCTTAATGAGCGAAAGCCAAGTGAGAAAACAAAATATCACATGGGAAAGTCTGAAGAAGGACCTCCCAATCCCTGTGAAGTTTTTGAATTGAATTGAATTGAAAGTCAAGTGAGAACGAATCGGTCAAGTGATGAATCTGTGAAGTGTGAACCTAAAGGCCTCAGAAAGAGGGGAAGACCTAGGATGCGGTGGGCAAACAATGTCAAACAGGACCTTGTTAAAATTTGGTGTGCAGTGGCCGTATGCAGCAGATGTAGCTCAGGACAGATATGCTTGGAGAACTAAATTGCAAGGTCTTGTTGGACCTCCATAGACCATGGCTACCTGAGGATGATGATGAATAACGACGACTACTTTTGTTTTTATTACGGATAGCTATGAAACCGTCTGCTATGGATAGGAACGCATGGTTTTATATCGGAAGGGATGAGTACTTTTCTTCTCTTACGGACAGGAACGAGTACTTTTTATTATTATGGAGTCTCTCTCTGCACAATATGCTGCTTAAAGGAGCCCAAGTAACAAAGTGCCCAAGTTTCACTACCGTAACTAACCCTAGAAAGAACCAAACTATTATACACTCTAATTTTAGTCTTTAGGTGTATACGCCTATTTCTCCACACTTTCCATAGATTCTTAAAAGTGCCGGCAGCAATCCCTATTCGTCTATTAATCTCATGTCATGCCGAACATCAATCTTTCATGCCGAACATCAATTGATTGTCATGTCATGCCGAACATCACCATTATCTGTTACATAGCTCCCAAGATAATTAAACTGTGACACCTGCTCAAGACTGCAACCATTCAGATTAACTGAATCACAGCCTGCCTGACCAATTTTCATCACTTTAGTTTTCTCTCTGTTTATAACCAAACCTTCTCTACTACCAGTTTCATCAACAGCTCGAATGAAAGAGTTCATCTGATCAACATCATTTGCCAAAAGGGCTAAATCATCAGCATAATGTAACTCAGAAATTTTCGTATCTCCAGTCCATTTAAGGCCAAAATCTTTCCCCTGAAGTGAATTTCGCATAACATAATCAATAACCAAGCTAAAGAGACAAGGAGAAAAAATGCACCCTGGTAGAACACCAGAAGTAATGCTAAACCAATTCCTACAAGCCTTACCAACTCTCACACACGACTCAGTGTTATTATAGAGAGCTTTCATTATGTTAACTAACTTGTCTGGTATACCATATGATTTCACAATCAACCACAAATTATGACGATCAACAGAGTCGAAAGCCTTTTTGAAATTAACAAAGCTAGCAACCAAATGTTTCTGAAATTCTAAACATTTCTCAAGAATCTGCGTAATTGAAAATATCTGATACACACATCCCCTACCATTTCTGAATCCACATTGTTCATCACGCAATTGATTGTCAACCAGATTCTTAATTCTATTAAGCACAATGATGTAAAGAACTTTACCTGGAACAGAGAGTAGGCTGATACCCCTATAGTTATCACAAGAACTGCGATCACCTTTTTTGAAAATAGGGAAACAATAGCTCTGGTAAAATCCTTAGGAAACGTGCCTTTATCATAAAAGATATTCAGAATTTCAGTCATCCAAGTGGTAACTAAAACATTCCCAACTCTAAGCATTTCCGTAGTAATTTCATCTACCCCTGGGGATTTATGAAGTTTAAGTTTAGAAATAGCCAAATTAATTTCAGATTGTGTTATAGGGCCAACATTAAAGACACCAATGCATCTATCATAATTACAAACAATGGGATTCTAACTAACCACATTGTTTAGAACATCACTGAAATGCTCAGCCCACCTAGCCATGACAGAATCCTCACCTTCTATAACCTTACCTTGTTCCTAGCCATGACAGAATCCTCACCTTCTATAACCTTACCTTGTTTGTCATTCAAAACCTGCCCGTTTTCTACCACACGAAACATTAACTATCTTGTACAGCTCTCTGCTGTTGTGCTGTCTAACTGCTTCCTCGGCTTTTCCAGCCAAGCCATCAAGCCAAAGATTCTTATCAGCAGCTAACTGATCCTTTACACGTTTATTAAGTTCTCTGTAATGCTTTCTATTAGGATTAGTAGGGTATTGATTAAGGACATTCCTGCAGTTCTTTCTTTCCGAAATAAGCTCAAGTGCCTTATCACTCAGATAATTCTGTCTCCTCTGCTCCTTTTTTCCTAAAAGAGTACTGTTAGTGTCCAAAAAAGCCTGTTTAAAATGATCCCATTCTTCCTCAACTTCAGTAGTAAGCATACCATGACTGTCATAATGATTAAGTAACCTATTATGGTAAGCTTTGGCTATAACTGGGTCTTTCAGAGCTTCAGTATTAAAAGTAAATTTTTTAACCCTAGCACAACACTTTTTAAGCTTAAGTTGCAAGACACTTTTAACAAGGTAATGGTCAGATCCAGTTTCACCTTCTGTATATGACCTGGTATTCCTAACAGAGCTAGCCCATTTGCTGTTAATTAATATATAATCAATCATATTCTTATGCAGCCCATCAGGTGAAATCATGTGTACTTATGTAGGTCGAGGTGTTTGTAATAAGTGTTAGTTATTCTGAAACCATTGAGCTTACTTACCTGTAGGAGACGTTGCCCATTGCCATTGCAGCTACCAATACCAAAAGAGCCTATTACTCCTCCCCAAAGGTCAGAGTCAGTACCAACTTTGGCATTGAAGTCACCTAGAACAAGGGTAATATCTCCTTTCTTGACAGAATTCAAAATATCCTGAAGTTTATCCTGAAGTTGTGTGCAAGTAAAATTTGAAAATAAGTTCTATTCGATAATTTCCATCTACAATTCAGGGGACAATATTCCTCTTGAAATCTTTTTGGATTTAATCAATGCCTGTCCTCCCCCCCCCGTATTATAATTGGAGATTTTAACGTTCATAACTTTATGTGAAGCTCCACTTCAACTAATAACAGAGGAAAAGTAATTGAAGAACTAATTGTAGAACTTAATCTGATTCTCATTAATGATATGGCTCCCACTTTTTGGAATGGAAGAAACGAATCTTTGCTTGACCTCACCATGGTTGATCCTGCCTTGGCATCTCAATTAACCTCTGCTACACCATGTGACACTTTCACCAGTGACCATTTTCGATTCTAAATAGTGGACTTCCAAAGAGAATGGAAAAGAATGAAATAAAAGTTTTAAACTGGAAATCTTTCAGAACTGCTCTCAATCAAGAACTTGAAAACTGCGAAAAAAGTTTTTTCGATAAACAATTTTACGGAAGGCATTAACACAGCTAAAATAAAAAGTACTAGAGTAATCAATAATCCTAAAAACCTGAAATATAAAATTCAATTTATTAACAGATTGATTGCCTTGAGAAGGCGGGCTGAAAGAAGGGCTAGAAAAACGAGAATTTTAGATCATGTAATCAATTATAAAACGATTAACGCATTAACAAAAAAGAAAATTAACGAAGCAAGAAGGATGGAATGGGACAATTTCTGTCAAAGCATTGACTTTTTTACTTCCTCGGCAAAAATGTGGGAAATGATAAGGTCAGTTGGAAAATCAGTGTCTCCTTCTCTTTCCTGGAATGTTTTGCTTTTAGAGGGAAACCAAACTTTAGAAAATGTAGCAAATGAATTTGCACTTATGTTTTCAACTTCAGGAGCCAATTTAGTGTCTCCTGAATTTCTTGATAACCAGTTTGTGGTAGAGAGGGAATTAGAAAAGGATATAATCTAAATCCAAAAGCTCCTAATTTCTTGGACAGGAAATTTAATATGAGTGAATTTAACTTGCTCTTGAACACTCTAAATCATCTATCTCTCCAGGACCAGACGATATATCCTATAAGCTACTCAAGAATCTTCCGGGAAAAACATTTTTATACTTTACTAACTTTTTTAATGAAAACTGGGAACAAAACATTTTCCAAGATATTTGGAATACATCTTTTGTTGTTCCTGTTCTGAAGCCTACAAAATCAGCTGGTGATATGACATCTTATAGATTATTAACAGATGGCTCATGCTTGGCTTGGGAAAATTGATTAACAGATGGCTCATGCTCATGCTTGGGAAAATTGCTTGAAAGTATGGTGAACAGAAGACTAAATTGGATAACAGAATCAAACCATCTCCTTCGCTATAACATTAATGGCTTCAGAGCTGGCAGAAGCCCAATGGACTGAATTATTGATCTTGTCACAGATATTGAAACAGGACTGATTGTAAGAATTTGTACACATTTGCCCTTTTTATAAATCTTCAAAAAGCTTACGAATCTATTTGGATTAATGGAATGCTTACAAATTTCTGAAACTTGGAATTGCTGGAAACAGGTTTTCTTATATTAAGAACTGGATGAAAGAGAGGAAGATAATAGTGAAACTTAAAGACACTCTTTCAGATTCTTTTCCTTTGGATAAAGGTTTACCACAAGGCGGTATTTTGAGCCCTATGTTATTTAACTTGTATACATATATGACCTCCCAGACATTTTGCCAGAAATGTTAAATGTTCCATATATGCGGATGATATGGTTATTTGGTTAACAGAAAGAAATTTAACTAGAATCTATACAGTACTACAAAAGACATTAGATGATATTGAACATTATTTTAAGTCCTGGAGTTTAAACAGCTGAAAAGATAAAACAGTGATTTTGCCATTTTGCAAAAGTAGAAATCTTCCAATCATAAAATTATGCATTCAGAATGAACCTTTCCAAGTCGTTAAACAACATCGCTATCTGGGAGTTTTACTAGATTCGCAGTTGAGGTGGAACCCTTATGTCCAACAGCTTGTTTCCTCTTCTAAATCATTCCTCAATATCCTCAAGTACATTGGCGTTCTGGCTTTCAAATGATTCAGGTCTCGAATATTGTCTATGTAAATATAATGCTTCACAAAACTCCACAAGAAAAATCAAAGGGTGACAACTCAGTGTCTCTTGGTTGCCATAGAATGGGACCACCCCTTCCAATCATCTGTCAGAAAATGTAGCACTAAGAATTCTGTAACATCTCTTGCGAAATGCGACAGTGCGATTTATTGTCTGGTGGTCGCCCTTGAAACTTTAAGTGGGAGGATGCAAACGAACAACATTCAGTGCGATACCTTTTGTGTATTTGGGGACAGTGATTCCGAAATCCCATCATTATTTAGTTTTCAGTCCCATTATTAGGCTGTATCAGTCTTATTTATATTATTTAAGACAATCACTACACATTTCTTTGTTAAGGAGCACAAATTAATTTTTCTTATGTTCACCCTCGTATACATATCACATCAAAATTCTAAAATTTGTAAAGCTTGACTCCTGGCTTGGACTTTAACACATGTTCCTTATCATGCCAACGCTTGTCACTTTTTTCATTACCTTCCTATCCCTATATGGTGTGGAAGTCTCTCTGCACTGGCATTTAATAATTTCAGAGCCTCTGCTCAACTATTTGTTTTTCTTTAAGCGACGTCATCTCACTCTTTCACCTGGATAAAAACCTAGTTTCTTTGAACATTTTAACATTACCTTACAATTAGTTTACACTTAACTAATCTTACACTTAAAATATATTAAAACAAAACATTGGGCATCTTTACGTGCTCTCCCGTAACATGTTTCACCTTCTATCCCCGATGGCTTCTTCAGACGCCGTGGCCGCAACTATCTTTCTACAAGTGAGTGAGTATCCACCTATCTTTCTACAAGTGGGGTGAGTGAGTGAGTGAGTATCCACCTATCTTTCTACAACTGAGTGAGTATCCACCTATCTTTCTACAAGTAAGTGAGTATCCACCTATCTTTCTACAAGTGAGTGAGTATCCACCTATCTTTCTACAAGTGAGTGAGTATCCACCTATCTTTCTACAAGTGAGTGAGTGAGTGAGTATCCACCTATCTTTCTACAAGTGTGTGAGTGAGTGAGTGAGTATCCACCTATCTTTCTACAAGAGAGTGAGTGAGTGAGTATCCACCTATCTTTCTACAAGCGAGTGAGTGAGTGAGTATCACCTATCTTTCTACAGTGTGTATCCACCTATCTTTCTACAAGTGAGTGAGTGAGTGAGTATCCACCTATTTTCCTACAAGTGAGTGGGTGAGTGAGTATCCACCTATCTTACAAGTGAGTGAGTGAGTATCCACCTATCTTTCTACAAGTGAGTGAGTGAGTATCCACCTATCTTCCTACAAGTGAGTGAGTGAGTATCCACCTTTCTACAAGTGAGTGAGTGAGTATCCACCTATCTTCCTACAAGTGAGTGAGTGAGTATCCACCTATCTTTCTAAAAGTGAGTGAGTATTCACCTATCATTCTACAAGTGAGTGTGTATCCACCTATCTTTCTACAAGTGAGTGAGTATCCACCTAACTTTCTACAAGTGAGTGAGTGAGTATCCACCTATCTTCCTACAAGTGAGTGAGTGAGTGAGTATACACCTATCTTCCTACAAGTGAGTGAGTGAGTATCCACCTATCTTCCTACAAGTGAGTGAGTGAGTATCCACCAATCTTTCTACAAGTGAGTGAATGAGTGAGTGAGTATCCACCTATCATTCTGCAAGTGAGTGAGTGAGTATCCACCTATCTTTCTACAAGTGAGTGAGTGAGTGAGTATCCACCTATCTTCCTACAAGTGAGTGAGTGAGTATCCACCTATCTTTCTACAAGTGAGTGAGTATTCACCTATCATTCTACAAGTGAGTGTGTATCCACCTATCTTTCTACAAGTGAGTGAGTATCCACCTATCTTTCTACAAGTGAGTGAGTATCCACCTATCTTTCTACAAGTGAGTGAGTATCCACCTATCTATCTACAAGTGAGTGAGTGAGTATCCACCTATCTTTCTACAAGTGAGTGAGTGAGTGAGTATCCACCTATCTTTCTACAAGTGAGTGAGTATCCACCTATCTTTCTACAAGTGAGTGATTATCCACCTATCTTTCTACAAGTGAGTGAGTATCCACCTATCTCTCTACAAGTGAGTGAGTATCCACCTATCTTTCTACAAGTGAGTGAGTATCCACCTATCTTTCTACAAGTGAGTGAGTATCCACCTAGCTTTCTACAAGTGAGTGAGTGACTGAGTATCCACCTATCTTTCTACAAATGAGTGAGTGAGTGAGTATCCACCTATCTTTCTACAAGTGAGTGACTATCCACCTATCTTTCTACAAATGAGTGAGTGAGTGAGTGAGTATCCACCTATCTTTCTACAAGTGTGTGAGTGAGTGAGTGAGTATCCATCTATCTTTCTACAAGCGAGTGAGTGAGTGAGTATCCACCTATCTTTCTACAAGCGAGTGAGTGAGTGAGTATCCACCTATCTTTCTACAAGTGAGTGAGTATCCACCTATCTTTCTACAAGTGAGTGAGTATCCACCTATCTTTCTACAAGTGAGTGAGTATCCACCTATCTTTCTACAAGTGAGTGTGTATCCACCTATCTTTCTACAAGTGAGTGAGTGAGTGAGTGAGTATCCACCTATCTTCCTACAAGTGAGTGAGTGAGTGAGTGAGTATCCACCTATCTTACAAGTGAGTGAGTGAGTATCCACCTATCTTTCTACAAGTGAGTGAATGAGTATCCACCTATCTTCCTACAAGTGAGTGAGTGAGTATCCACCTATCTTTCTACAAGTGAGTGAGTGAGTATCCACCTATCTTCCTACAAGTGAGTGAGTGAGTGAGTGAGTATCCACCTATCTTTCTGCAAGTGAGTGAGTGAGTATCCACCTATCTTTCTACAAGTGAGTGAGTGAGTGAGTATCCACCTATTTTCCTACAAGTGAGTGAGTGAGTGAGTATCCACCTATCTTACAAGTGAGTGAGTGAGTATCCACCTATCTTTCTACAAGTGAGTGAGTGAGTATCCACCTATCTTCCTACAAGTGAGTGAGTGAGTATCCACCTATCTTTCTACAAGTGAGTGAGTGAGTATCCACCTATCTTCCTACAAGTGAGTGAGTGAGTATCCACCTATCTTTCTACAAGTGAGTGAGTGAGTATCCACCTATCTTCCTACAAGTGAGTGAGTGAGTATCCACCTATCTTTCTACAAGTGAGTGAGTATTCACCTATCATTCTACAAGTGAGTGTGTATCCACCTATCTTTCTACAAGTGAGTGAGTATCCACCTATCTTCCTACAAGTGAGTGAGTGAATATCCACCTATCTTCCTACAAGTGAGTGAGTGAGTATCCACCTATCTTCCTACAAGGAGTGAGTGAGTATCCACCTATCTTTCTACATGTGAGTGAGTGAGTGAGTGAGTGAGTGAGTGAGTGAGTGAGTGAGTGAGTGAGTGAGTGAGTGAGTGAGTGAGTGAGTGAGTGAGTGAGTGAGTGAGTGAGTGAGTGAGTGAGTGAGTGAGTGAGTGAGTGAGTGAGTGAGTGAGTGAGTGAGTGAGTGAGTGAGTGAGTGAGTGAGTGAGTGAGTGAGTGAGTGAGTGAGTGAGTGAGTGAGTGAGTGAGTGAGTGAGTGAGTGAGTGAGTGAGTGAGTGAGTGAGTGAGTGAGTGAGTGAGTGAGTGAGTGAGTGAGTGAGTGAGTGAGTGAGTGAGTGAGTGAGTGAGTGAGTGAGTGAGTGAGTGAGTGAGTGAGTGAGTGAGTGAGTGATGTGAGTGAGTGAGTGAGTGAGTGAGTGAGTGAGTGAGTGAGTGAGTGAGTGAGTGAGTGAGTGAGTGAGTGAGTGAGTGAGTGAGTGAGTGAGTGAGTGAGTGAGTGAGTGAGTGAGTGAGTGAGTGAGTGAGTGAGTGAGTGAGTGAGTGAGTGAGTGAGTGAGTGAGTGAGTGAGTGAGTGAGTGAGTGAGTGAGTGAGTGAGTGATGAGTGAGTGAGTGAGTGAGTGAGTGAGTGAGTGAGTGAGTGAGTGAGTGAGTGAGTGAGTGTGAGTGAGTGAGTGAGTGAGTGAGTGAGTGAGTGAGTGAGTGAGTGAGTGAGTGAGTGAGTGAGAGTGAGTGAGTGAGTGAGTGAGTGAGTGAGTGAGTGAGTGAGTGAGTGAGTGAGTGAGTGAGTGAGTGAGTGAGTGAGTGAGTGAGTGAGTGAGTGAGTGAGTGAGTGAGTGAGTGAGTGAGTGAGTGAGTGAGTGAGTGAGTGAGTGAGTGAGTGAGTGAGTGAGTGAGTGAGTGAGTGAGTGAGTGAGTGAGTGAGTGAGTGAGTGAGTGAGTGAGTGAGTGAGTGAGTGAGTGAGTGAGTGAGTGAGTGAGTGATGTGAGTGAGTGAGTGAGTGAGTGAGTGAGTGAGTGAGTGAGTGAGTGAGTGAGTGTGAGTGAGTGAGTGAGTGAGTGAGTGAGTGAGTGAGTGAGTGAGTGAGTGAGTGAGTGATGTGAGTGAGTGAGTGAGTGTGTGAGTGAGTGAGTGAGTGAGTGAGTGAGTGAGTGAGTGAGTGAGTGAGTGAGTGAGTGAGTGTGTGAGTGAGTGAGTGAGTGAGTGAGTGAGTGAGTGAGTGAGTGAGTGAGTGAGTGAGTGAGTGAGTGAGTGAGTGAGTGTGTGGAGTGAGTGAGTGTGTGAGTGAGTGAGTGGTGAGTGAGTGAGTGAGTGAGTGAGTGAGTGAGTGAGTGAGTGAGTGAGTGAGTGAGTGAGTGAGTGGTGAGTGGTGAGTGAGTGGTGGTGAGTGGTGAGTGAGTGTGTGAGTGAGTGAGTGAGTGAGTGGAGTGAGTGAGGTGGTGAGTGAGTGAGTGAGTGAGTGAGTGAGTGAGGTGAGTGAGTGATGTGAGTGAGTGAGGTGTGTGAGTGTGAGTGAGTGAGTGAGTGAGTGAGTGTAGTGAGTGAGTGAGTGAGTGAGTGAGTGAGTGAGTGAGTGAGTGTGTGAGTGAGTGAGTGAGTGAGGTGTGTGAGGTGGTGTGTGAGTGTGTGAGTGGTGAGTGAGTGAGTGAGGTGAGTGAGTGAGTGAGTGAGTGAGTGGTGGTGAGTGGAGTGAGTGAGTGAGTGAGTGAGTGAGTGAGTGAGTGAGTGAGTGAGTGAGTGAGTGAGTGTGTGAGTGAGTGTGTGAGTGAGTGGTGTGAGTGAGTGAGTGAGTGAGTGAGTGAGTGGTGTGTGAGTGAGTGAGTGAGTGTGGTGAGTGAGTGGTGAGTGAGTGGTGAGTGAGTGAGTGTGTGAGTG